>QPKB01000001.1:9933125-9985726 GCA_003546025.1 Camphora micrantha | reverse complement strand
GTTGCATGACAGAAATCACTGTTCAGAGGCTCCATGATTGATCAGGCACTACCTATATGATACAACGCCCCACACCCAAACTTCACACACACAAAGCAAAGCTCTGCGCTACTAAATTATAGACTCACCCTAAATACATCCATCAATAAACATTTATGATAGCAGGATGGAAAAAGCTGTTTACATCGAGGCTCCAAACAACAAAAATAAGAGCATACTACTCTACAACGCGATGATCACTTTTAACCCAAAAAAAAAAAAAACTAAGATTAGAAAGATCAATCTAAAACCCTAGATTAGTTGAAAAACCCTAATCTTCAAAATCAGACACCACATCATCAGGAAGAAGGAGAACCACAAACAAAAACCGATACTTCACAGCAGAAGAGATCGCATCACCTAAAATCAAATAGAAAGAAAGAAAGAGATCAATACCTGTTCCACCATCGACCTACGATCACAACTGAGCTCGGGTAATCGACCTGCTGTGATTCGGCAAGCCTAAAACCCAACACAAAACAGAAAACAAGCAAATAAATCAAATCAAAGAGAAACAAAAACCCAACCCTAACCGTAGAATCAAGAAGAGAACCACAACGGGATCGTTACGATGAGTAAAAGAGGAAAGAAAACTAATCAAGATAAAAAAAAAAAAAAAAACCAACAACAACAGACGATCGAATTGGTATCGAAGGATCTAAATAAAATCTCACCATTGCAAAATCGAAGATTTCGCACTTCTTCTAATCTTCGTTTGGAGATTCTCACAGCAGCTGTGTTTGTGTGTGTAGATTCAAGAAAGAGCAGAGAATTTATAGAGAGAGTTTGTTTTTATAGAGAGCCCTAGCATCGCTCTCCATGTAGCTTAACAAAACGCTGACTCTATTGACCGTTGGATTCGCTTCATCGTAAGCAGATTCTTGGTGCGTCCGCTTTGCGTGGGTTTTAAAGAACTTACTACTTTCGCCATTGTAATGTTTGAAATTACAAGTGAGGACAGGAGCATTTTTCAAAAATGTCACGCGCGGCTCTCTCTTTCCACACACACGGTCCTAAGGTTGGTGGGTGGGCCCACCAGGATCTAGGAGAGTGGTTGAGTGACTCCGGACCACTGAGTTTCTTCTCACCAAGGCATGAGTAGGAGTGAACGATACTGCGCCATTATTGATCCACCACCCATTGAAAATTCAAGCAGTCAAAATGATCTTCCTTTCTTTATTTGAATGTACTCATATTATATCGACTATACAAGCTACGTCACAGTTGGATTGAACATAGATTAACATCGTAATCATTTATAGTATCATATTTTAAACATAACTAATCTTATGTGTGTGACCAACTCCTATTGAAGCAGATTTGAAACAGGGCGGTAGGGTTTCATTGTCCAGCTTGTATGTAGATTAAGTGTCGCGACATGGGTTCTTGAGGGGTGGGTGTGTCTTCAGTTCTTAATACCAAAGAGAAGAAGAGATTGTGCGTTCATTGAAACAATATCTAATTTCAATATATGGGCCCCACCAGAGGTGGACCAGGAAATGGAACTAGGGGGACCAAATGGAAAATTACTAAAGAAGATTTTAAATTATAAGTGACAAATAAAAAAAATTACAGAAAGTTGTCGGTGGTAAAAAATTAAATTAAAACTGAGGGGGGGGCCATGACCTTGGCCCACACTAGGTCCGCTAGTGGGCCCACTATAGGAGCTCTGCTCCTAGAGCAAGGAAATTTGGCGGTTTGGCATAGAGATTTCCTTTTTCATTTTTTGTTTGTAACACGACTTGGATCCACACCTTCTTGTGTCACAAAATCTGGTCAACACCACACATATCTTCTCATGCTGAGTGGTTGGATGGACTAGCTTTGAGATCAGTAAACCTAACTGTTTGGAATATAAATGAGGAGTAGTAAATGGAGTGGGTTCACATGTGGAGTGTAGAATGAGTAGTGAAGTTTAATATAGTCTTTACTTCACTCTATTTGAGATGCTTTATTTATAATCAACTTTTACTAAAAAAATAAAGTATTTAGAATTGAAGTAGAATGGAATATATGTGGCTCACAACATTAGGGCCAGACTCATCCAGACGCGGTACGAGTTTCAAATTTTAGACTATTAGGGTCCATTTAACTCCACTCTACTCTATTTTTTGCTCCCTCTACCTCTATTTTTTTGCCTATTCAAACAGGCTTGGCCAAGAGAAATCTAATTCTTAGTTTGAGATTGAGTCTGTATGTTTGCACTTTCAAACTTTCTTTATTAGGTTTTTTTTTATCCTTTGAAGTTTATTCATGGCGGTCTCATAGAATTTCTTGGTTTTCTCTTCTATTGTAGCTTCTTGTAGATCTATTACTGCATATTCAACAATTTCTTCTTGTGGTAGATGCTTCATATAAGGTAGTTTATGACATTATTTATATTGACCATGGTTTTGTTCTAATGGATGTGTTGTGTTAGATGGGAAAATTAGAATAATCCGATAGCTTTCATTGGATAATTGCCCGAGTCACAAATACGCTATCGAGGCAATAAATGTCCATGCCCAAATTAATATTTCTACAAAATAAATTACCAGCAAATTTGCCTTCAAGAGAAAAGGTCAAAACCCTCTTGTACGTTGGATTGTGGATTTAAGAGCATTTCATACCAAACGTTATCACCAATGGTCCACCCAAAACACTCGAAGATTAATGATAAGATAAGGCGGATGTGATAATAAGAAAGTCAGTGACGTGAGTGTCGTGAGTAGGATGGCAACAGACGTTGAATATATTAGGACAATAACTGCACTTGGCAGGCCAAAAAAGAAACCACTCGGCCCGAAATGGGATGTGTCAACCCATGTCTTTAACCATCAACATTCACCAATGGAAAGAATAAAAACAATTAGGTGGGGAGCCAAATTTGAGCATGTAGCAATTCACAGGGTTAGTTTGTGAGAGGGGTAACTTAAGACCATATGTAGGCCACTTGGCCCAGAAAATAAGTCAGACCATGCATAAAAGTTGTGCTGATCGCTGTCATCAATTTTTTTTCCCTCATTCAATTCTGTAATTTATTTCACTATTCCAAATGTGTAAATCAGGATATTTAATGCTCAACCCCACAAAGAAGTTTCAATTTTGGAATTAATCTTTTTAAAAACATTTGTCCCACCAAAATGTTTTTATTGTCCACTATATAAAAAGCACCTCATGGTCATGGTCCATTTGAAACTTCTAAATCATGAAATCCATGCCATATGATTTGAAGGAATGATTTTAAGACTATTTATTAATCATAGGTTTTACATGTGATAGATCCAGCATCTATATCACTCCGATAGTTCAATAGTCAGCTACAATTCAAAAAAATAGCTCATAATTAAGAGGGTTAGATTTTTATTCTCAATTCAAAAGAACTACCTTTTTGCACAAGAGATAATTTGGTTTATTCCCTTTGTTGGTACCACATCTGGAGATTTAAACCATCTTGACAATTTGGTTTATTCTCTTGCCCAAAAGGTAGTCAATTTGAAAACCCCCAACACACATAGATACATATCCTTTTTTTCCCAAGTGATAAGACTACCGTTCAAATTTGAGAGAGGGATTATATGGAGACAGATAAGAATCCAAATTCAAAAAAGTCCTCTCCTCATCCTTATCCTTACACAAGGATTAACATATCAGTGTAACTACAAGTGGACCCCATCAGCCAACAACTTCTCTATTCTTTTATAAACTGTAATCATGATTTCCTTCAATAAAACTACAGTGAATTTTATTGAAATACAGTGGCTCTTGAATTTCTCCAAGATTCTGACTTGATGATACTGATACTGATACAAAGACAACCTCAACCAAAAGTTATTCAAACTTCCTTTCTCCACCTTCTCTAATTTTCATTCCCTCAAAGAAAGTTGCACAAAAAGTGCAAGAATCACACTAGTACTGACTGGTTTTCTATGACATAACTATTACTATATATACTTGAGACATGATAAACTCAAAACATGGTCTCTCAACCAGCATTACAAACAGTATACCACTTGATTAATTATATAGGGGAAAGAAGAGGAAGGAATGCATTTCATGCATATATAAAAGCACCCCTTTTGCTATTGATGGTGGTTGTATTGCTGCTCTTCTTCTTCACATATGAAGCGGCCTCCGGACGCTTAACAATCCAACATCGTCGACAACAGGCCCACACAGTGACCCATCGATTCTGGTGGTGTAGAAGGTGCTGAGGAACATGATCCTGGTCCGTGGTGAGACTGCAGTGAACCTGAGCACGGCACGCTTATAACCACCCTTTCCCTTGGACTCAAAAGGCACCTTGATAGTGTCCTGCCCGGCGAAGGCCTCCACCACCATGGACCCTTGGCAATCGCTGCTCGCATCGCCAACGGCGAATGTGAGTGTATACACCTTCCCAGGGACAGTGCGAACCACTTGGGCCAGTGCACTCTCCTTTCCAGCAACCAGCTCCACTGCCCTCTTGCCGCTTGGCACAGCAAAGTGAACAGAATCAATGTATTTTACAGCTTTAAGGGATTCGACCATCCAGCCAGGTAGTGGGCAGTGGTCATCCTCTATGTTGGGTGGGATCAGGACACCCCAAGAAGTGTTTGGGAACACATATGGGCCTTCTTCAAAGTCTCCATTTTTCAGCAAGTTCTCTGTTGAATTGGATTAAGAAGACATGAAACAGAGGTGTTAGTTAACAATAATGAAACAGCAATACAACCAAAATTAAAGGTAATGCTAATTATTATGTTACTGTGGTTCCAATGACTTTCAAGGAACTGGTGGGCTGGTTTTGATTTCAACTTCCCAGACCTGGTATGGCATCCATTGGGCAGGTTTGAAGTTTGAACCCTTTTCAGGGAACTTGACCATATCTGAGCCATTTTTGAACCCTTTACAGGGAGAACTTGACCATATCCGAGCCATTTGGTCCAAATGTAATTAAATGGGCTGGCCTGAATCTATTAACAGAACTGGTTGTTAATATGCTGGATTTGGATGGCCCAATAACAGAATTAACATGAGGAAATGCAGAAAAATGATTCAAACATTTTTCATCAAGCACCCAAATAGAAGGGCATCTTGGGTGGGTTGCATCAGGTTTAGGACCAACCCAAACCAAAATCAAATCCCAGAGGTGCCAATCCAAATCCATGCCCCACCTGTCCTTACCCTACTTTATGTCAAACCAACACCCTGAGGTGCTATTTTCTAAACCTGAGTGCATTTGGTTGAGTTCGATCAGGTCAAAATCAGGCGAAGTCAAACAGACTTCAAATCCAGTCTATGGACAGCCTGATCCCAAACCATTGTAGTTCAGGTTAAGGAGAATCAGGTCCGAGCTTAACCCAAGCCCACCAACCCAACCCGACCCAGTAGAGTTTCGGTCGAGCCCGGCCCAAATTTCACCAGTAGTCCCAGCTGGTTCTGGGCCATTAGTAGAAATTTCATGCTATCTTTCTATTAACTACATGCATTCTTCTTGCTCTAGAATTTTTCACTTACTGTTGGTGAGCCTAGGAGGATAGAGGGCCCTGATTGCGATTGAGTCGATGAGTGGCCCACACGCAGGATCTTCTTCCACACCAGGATTGTGTATGACCACCTCAACCTCATCAAAATCAGCCTGGAAGGCCCATGCATAAGAGTCCCACCCATTGCTGCTATACATAGTCTGCATGGGGAGGACGCCGGAGTCAGGCGCCACCGAGACGTTCAACTTCTCCTGCTGTGCGCAGGTCCGGGCGGCGCTGAAGGTGATAGAGTAGTACATGCCCTTCAACACCTTCACCTTCTGCTTGATGGAGGCCTCATTTCCAAGCCTCACTGCAAAAGCTCCTTCAGGCACCACCAGCAACATGTCACCTTGCTTCTGCCCAGACTTTATGTACTCCACGAACCCTGATATCTCCCAGTTAGGTATGGCATTTCGGCCAATCACTACCGTCCCTTTCATCTCTGATGGCTTTGGGCCGTACTCGAAGTTCCCATTGGGCAGTAGACCTGCATTTCAGGAAGCCCACTACATGAGTTGAGCAGTTAAAATTGTACATATAGCTAACAAACAGACTTGGGAAGTTGGGATAGACTAAAGGTGAGCTCATATGGGTTGAGTAAGGTTGACCTGAGCTCGGCCTGCCTTGGACTAGATTTGGACTCTGTTTTTAGGTCCATGGAGTGAGGCCCCAGTAATTCTTACATCAAGAACACTGATACATTATAAGGTCCATTGATCAATAAGATTGGATCCTCTACGGCTCCACTAAGGGGATAATTCGTGAGGCTTCTCAATTAAACCCTTTTATCAATAATCATCCTGTGAAAATAGTTTAAATGTCTTTCAATAATTATACAAACATGAAAAATAAATTTGTGTATATTTATATGTTCTATATGTGATCAATTTGATGGAAGTACAACTCTTGCTTGTAAAATTAATCCAAGCCCAATTCAAGATTGAAAAGTCTTTTTTTGGGGTTTAGATTACATTGAAATGCAGGTCTAGTTGAAGAGCCTCATAAATCTTCACTAAGTGGGAGCCTTACACTATGTTTGGGAAGGAGGGAGGGGAAAGGAGGGAAAATTTGAGGAGGAGGGAAAATTAATTTTACCTTCTCTTGTTTGTAAATGAAAGGAGGGGAGGAAAAAAAAAAAGAGCAGTTCAGTAATTTGACCCATCTTTCTCCTCTTTCCCTCATATTTTCCCCCTAATTTTGAAGGAAAAAATTTTGAAGGCAAATTTTCAAAAAGTTTACCCCCAAATTCCTTTCCTCCACTTTCCCTCCCCCTTCCCAAACACCTTCAATTTCAACATTCCCTTCATTTTTCCCTCTTTATTTTTTTCCTTCCTCTTATTTTACCTCCATCCCAAATGATACCTTAGAGTAACAGGACTCCCACACTGCACCGTATCCCTCACATGTAATTGCACCGACCCTTTCACACGAGAAAGGTAAGATTCTCTGTGCCCGACGGGGTCCACTAAAACAGAATGGGAAAAAAGGCCAATGAAAAGGTCTCCTCAATATGAATATCATGGAAAAGGGACTCCTCAAAATGAATATCATGGAAAAGGGAAGCTAAAAAAACCAAAACCCACCACAATATCCAGCCCTTCCTTAAAATTTAATGACTTCTTAACCTAGATGATTCAATCCAAAGTTGAATGAAAACTTAATAACTTCTTAACCTACATGATTCAATTCAACAGTGAGTGAAGATTCAGTGAGGATAAAAGTACTTCTAATCCTAAATGATAAAATGACAAGAGTATCAAATGCCCATCTGGGTGAAATTACCACATGGGAAGGGGCATTTTGTGTCAGTACAAACAAAAAATTTTCACTATTTTCTGATTGAAGAACACCCTCCTCAGCCCCAGCCCAAGTGTTCTTTCCAAGCAATTCAAACCCCATTGCCCCAAAAGTGCTTTCAAATTCTCAAATTAAAAGTAAAGAAATCTCATAAATAACCCCTTATTAAAGAGAATGAATTGCAAGTTACAACTTACACACCCATGTAAGGGCTCTTTCGTAATTTACTACCTCTCTCCAATATGTATAGACAAACAGTAAGCTCCCTCACTCAGAGCTGCACACACACTGCTAACAAAATCTCATGATTAAATCTCGACCCTCCAAAATGAAACCGACGGCTCTGATCATTTTGATGTATCAGATTCCCAGCTAAAACAGCAGCTTCCCAGTAAAAGAGATAATTACAAAAAAGGCCATCTAATTTAGCAACGTTTGAAGCTTACCATCAGTGAAGGCAAAGGCGACATGCCCAGCGGCGCACAATAGCAGCGACAGCGCAGCGAAAGCAAGCATTGTAAGAGACAGAGAGAAAGAGTCTGCAGATGGGTTTGAGAGAAGAAGACGCGGCAGCATGAGGTTTTATGCAGATCCAGCTGCAAAACACCCCTCAGATTTGCAATAAATCTCATAAAACGCCCTTCGTTTTAAATGCCCCGAAACCCCCTCTCTCTGGTCATCTCATCTGAAATTTTACAGGACCGAAAAAAATGGAGAATTGGGACTTGGGAGTTTTACGGAAATGGCCATTTGGTGATTTAAGGAGTTAAAGATGGGAAGCATTGCATGTGATTTCAGTAAACTAATACCGACCCAAGATTCTTGTGAAAAGAAGGAAAGTGTCTTTTATTTTATGTTGATTTTAGTAAGGCAATGGGAGGAGTATTATAATCATAGGAGATGATGGGGTCATGTTATGTTAAGAGAATCATCTGAAATCAACAATGGTGGGTATATATGGAGAGGAGAAATGATAAATAAGTGCTTTGATTGGGATTAGAGGGTAGCCATGCATGTGCATGTTAAAGTTTCTCCAAGGCATATATACTGTGTCATTAATGGACAATGGTCCTTTTTTAATTGTATTTGTATTCAGGGATGGGACTGGATTGCATGATTTGCCCTGATAGATTACTATTTTAAGAGTTAGTTTTGATAATGAGTCTTCTCTCCCAGTTTTGTGGTGGATATGAAATTTATCGTCTGCGACAGAAGTTAAGTTGAACTGATAATAGTCGTTCTTCTTATTGTATTGTATTTAGGGATGACAATGGGCTGCATGACTCTCTTGACTATCTACTGTTAGAGCTGGTTTAGTAATGAAATTTTTAGATATGAGGAGGATATGAATTTCACAGATTGCGGCCCAAGTTGAGCTTTCTGGCTTGGGGTAAATTTTGGTTTTGACTAGCTCCATTTAGAACAACTTTAGATACTTTCAGATAGGCTCTAATATATATAAATTATGTGTTGTATAGTGGATTGAGTATGGATGAACGATTTAAAATGTGGAGGTTCTGAGTTCAAACTCTTTTACATATGATTGTGGATTCACTTTCCAATACTTATTATTCTTCTTGCCATTGGTAAGGGTGTAAGTGGACCACCAATACACAGTTAAACAAAGCAAGCCCGAAAGCATGCTGTGTAGGGATTGATCATTGGGCAGGTAAGTTATCACAGGAGTACTGTGCCACTTAGCAAATTTAGGGGAGAGGAAATGCATACGCAAAAACTTGGGTATGGACTTATTTATGAGCCCAATTGATAAGCAGGACTGTGATTCAGACTCAATTTGATGATAAAGACCCACGACGAATCTTGTTGATTCCAGACTTTGATTATTTGTTTGTAGGAGGGGAGGGTCCATGTAAGTAAGAGTGAAGGGTCAAGAGTGAAGATACAGAATGAATCCTTATATTCCTAAAAGACGACCATTTCCTAGAGAAAAAGTTTGATAACTTCCTTTTTTCAGATTTCTAGGTTCTCAATTGAGAATTTAGTAGATATTAGGCAAACATGCAATTGTAAAACAGGGTATTGAAAATTCAGTAGATATTAGGAAAACAGGCAATTGTAAAATAAGTTTTACTAATCAGCTATTTTACCCGAAATAGATGTTTGTCACATCTGAAATCAGCTCATAACTAGTAAAGTAAAAATGTTGGTTGATCCAAATTTGACTTGATGAATGGTATCACAAATGTTTCAATTTATTTTTTAATGGTGCAAATATTTCTTCATGACTGCTTTCTTTGAACACTTGCATTATACATGAATTTATGGAGAGATTAGGAATAGTCGGCTCGACTGCTTTCTCTATGATGATTCTAAACCCTTCACACTAATTATCTTTGTGAATTAGCAATGACCCAAATTTGCTGCTCATCGGAGTTGTGCAGGAGTACCTCCAATTGATCGTGCAGATCTTATTACTTAATGCATTTTATTTAACAGTTAGGACTTGGTAACTCGGTGAATTCAACGGTTCCATGTTTCGGCGATTGGAAGGTGATAGGGTTACCTTTCAAAACCCCTGTAATTTTCAAGTGTTCAGCTGTGCTCGACAAGCTTGAATCTTATCCTAGTGATAAGGAGTGTCAATTCTTACCTGACCATTCAGGGTTTGAACCTTAGGTATATCACCTCTTGTTGTTTGTGCGAGCGCGTTTCTCATTTGGGTTGGTTGCTTTTTTTCCACGTGTGCAGGCTTCCTTTCCCCTTGAGTGGATTGCTTTTCCATGTGTATGCCTGCTATTTTTTTTTTGAATCCTAGCCCTTTTGACTAGGGTAAAAAAATATGAAAAAAACAAGATTTATGATATCATCAAAAACTACCCCCAATGTGGCGGAGCGTGTGAGCTATCACATTAAGGTGCATACGAGGGACAACCCACGAGCTGTGCTTAGGTTACTATGCCCGTAGCATGTTATTGTGTTAAGATATTAATTAGGGATGCTCATGGGTGGGTCAGTCCATGCCGGAACCAAGCCTGTAGCACATTGAGATGAATTTAGGCTCTTCACGGCACATTATATTTAACATAAAGAGACTACATATTTTGTAAATGAGCCAATCTTGGGCCTTACTTTCAGGACCAATATTACTTGAACATTAGGCCTAACACTTAAATAGGCCAAGCTTCAATTAGCTTTGGCCAAGGCACCCTGCCCTATGGGTATATGATAATTTGAGTAACTAAATTTTTCGATTTTAAATAAAGCAGATATGAAAGCCATTAATGCCCTAATATCAGCAGCCCCCAAATTATCTTAATCTCTTGTAATCAACCCTTGATTTGTGGAGCATATCAATTGATGTGCACGTTAGAGTCTCTGCACCTCATGGATCCATCAGGCAAATCGATTTGGACAAAATCTAGTCCACCAGGTCAACTTACCGGCATTTGGCCTCAAAACATAGTGGGGGCAAATCCCGTAATATCATGAAAGACTGAGCCTACTTTCACAACTGCCACAGTAATTTAAGAACCGAGAGGCATCACTTTCAACGTAAGGTTCATGGGAGACAAAGGAATGTGATTTAGAAAGACGAAAATACCCATGAATCGAATTACCAGAGATACACCTGATGATGGATGGGAGGGCAAGAGACAGACCACGAGCGTGGTGGGCCCCACCTGATGACGGTGAGCTTACCTAATGTACCACCTTTCTACATGGCTATCTACAGGCTTTTGGTTGGGGGGGGCATGTGGGGCCCATTTGGCTTGAAATAGAGCTGCCACTGCATGTGGTTTAACCGATAGGAAGCCTGAAATCAAGGACCCTCCCCATTTCCATCTAGTTTCTCCATTATCACCCCATTGTCTCTAGTCCTATCACAGTGAAATTGCCAAGGTACCCTTCAGATTTTCTGCTTAAAGTCATAATATGAAGTTGAGGGTGTGAATGTGATTGATGAGTAACGATCCAGAGTATCAAAATCGGTGAATTTACTGTCCAGTGAATGAATTCTGATGAAGACATGCCCAAATATCACTCTCTTTTTTTTTTTTCAATTTTTTATGAAGATGATTTCACCCATTGGATTCATGAAATGTCTCGGATGATAAAAGAATGGATAATTGAGTCAATCACCACATCTGCACTCTTCCAATCTAATACGGATATAGCTATGACAATATTAGGATAATAGGGGATAGATTAAGAGAATGATTAGGAAAAAAAAAAAAAGAAGAGATTTTTAGGATAATATCAATAGGTGATAAATTAAGAAAAGCTCGTTTAAAATGGTTTGAATCTGTCTAAAAACAGGCCACTGTTGAGAAAGTATTTTTCCATATAGATTGATGGCCCAATAAAAATAAGGGTTTGACGAAAAGGACATTGATGAAAGTAGTAAGAATATATCTATAAAGATACAATCTAACCAAGTTCAACTCGGGATAGATTGAATGGAGAAATATAATTAATGCAGCCGACTTTCACGTAATAAGCATAGGGCTTTGGCGATGAAGATAGAGTGATAGGTAAGATCTGATTGGATATTCATCCACCAAGTTTATCAATCAATTTAGGGTTCTAGGTAAGGAGGTAAGTCTGATTACTAGATGGGCCAAGGAAATGACCGAATCTTCTTGGGCTGAAGAATTCATTATCTTTGTTGATATCATGTCTATGTCTTTGGTTTCTGGTCATGTGCTAGATTAAGAAGACTTGATTGATGAATTTGACTAAAATGCAGGTATAAGTGATTTTTGTCTTTTTATATAAACACGGGTTAGGAGGTTGAGGAGGTTTACTGGGGTTCACATTGGCGTGGCAGTGAATATCAGGTGGTTGAAAAGCATGTTTAAAATATCACGTGGTTGAAAAAGCGGGCAAAGCTTGGATACGGCCATGATGCATCATAGCATGCACATGATGGGGCCACCTTTTACAGCATGTTTGGCAACTTTACTAATAGAGTAAAGTAACGTAAAGTTGATTTTGAAAAAAGAATAAAATATAAATATGTTATAATGGTATTTTATTTTTAGTTGTTTGTTATGTAATTTTTTTTTTTACTTTTTATCTGGAAAAGTGAAGTTTTTTTTTTGTATTTTAGTTGATAAAGGTAGTTGTTTTTTTACTTTCTTTTGATAAAAATGGAGGGAGTTTTGAATTAAAATGCTTTTCATGTGATATATTATTTGAAAAATTAAGACTTTACTTGACTTTTACTATGCTAGTAAAGTACCAAACTAATTTAAGGAATTCAATCCCTTCATCATCTTTTACACCCATCGTATTCTTTGCGTCCGTAACTTTAAAGCATATTTGATAGGGCCTACCATTAGATTGATCTATTGATTTTAAACATGTGCCCAACTTCTCTTTTCATAAAAGGAGAGAGAAAGTAGATAAAGTTAAATGACGTGTTGAACACAGTTATTACATGGAAAGAGGAATCCAGTCTTAACTTGGTGAGGCAGGGCTTCAATAGTGGCTTCTGGCTTGCTACATTTGGGAATATACATGAGACATTTTGAGGTTCATTTGACCAATGAATGGATTAACTAACAACTATTTTTGGATGAACAGATATATTCTATGTGCTGAACGCCTAAATAGTACACGTTCACATATGTGTAGAATGAGTCCAAATTCTATCTAGTACGCTACTGTTGAGAGGGTTCTCCTTCATCCTTCACCCAATTTTTTTTATTTTTTTTGGTGGGGGCGGGGTTGGCTCACTGGCCAACCCCCTAGTGGGAGGGATGGGAGTGATATTTCTTACCAACAGGCCATCTCTATATTTTGGCTCACTAACCAAGAGGAAAGAGTTCAAACCTCCCACTGGGGATCGATCCCTAGTGGGAGGGATGGGAGTGAAATTCCTTACCAATAGGCCATCTCTATATTTTTTGGGTAAGTGATAGTTGTGAATCAGCCATATGCCATAATCAAATTGCTAAAGATTGATAACCACTTAGATATAATCCAATAACCCAAAAAAAAGAGGGGAAAAAGAAAAGGAGGCATGAGAAAGGCATGATATAGGTTAGTGGTTAAAAACTATTGCTCTGATTAATAAAAAAAATAGTACTTAAAATTAAATTGAGAGTCTGCTTTTGCCCCTCTAATGTTGTTGCTTATAGTCAATTAAAAACTAAGCATTGTTATTAGAAGTAATTTACTATAAAACATTTCCTTTTATGATCAGTATCCTGGCGACTTAATTGTAATTTCAGCGTGTCGTTGAATGTGGGCAAATTTTTAGAGAGGAGCTAGTCCTACTTACATTAAAGTGCTAGTGGTAAGTCCGGATAAACAAATAAAATTCATGCAACCAATCAAAAAATAGTTGGGACAAAGCTTTGTTGTTGATGATGAATTAGTCTTAACTGAATGCGTGTGGGCCGAAATACGGGGGATCGAAAGTGAGGTTTGGATAAAATCCAGGCTTTTTGAGAATTCTTTGAGGATAAATCTAAAAATTCATAGGGTGGGCCTGTTCTTTCATCATCTGCCTAGCACCTAACAAACATACGTGAGACATGAAGGTGGACCCACTACAATCTTCACGTGCAGCCACAATTTCTTTGCATAAGCTGATGGCATTCCTGCAGAAGAGACTAGAGAGATAATAAAAATAAAAACCTGATCCATTGCAGATCCATTCACCGAATCTGAGACTATCAGTTGCCAGACAGATAGACAGTTGGATGGAGTGCCACGTGTCCAAAATCTGATACGCAGTAGATGTGGTTGGACCCTAAGACAAAATGCTCAATCATCGCTTTTATATCGCCGACGCTTCTTTGAATACAAAACGGACGCAGCAAATGCAGCCACCGACACGATTAGAAACGCTGTCCGTCTCAGCCGCGCAAACAAAAAAGTCTACACAGCCCTGGACAAAATCCGGGCGGTGCAGCACGGCTGCCGCACAAAATGCCCAACCTTAGGGCTCGTTTGGCACTTTATTAATACAATAAAAGTCAATTAAAGCTTTTATTTTTCAGACAAGATGTCACATTAAATGTATTTTATTTAAAATCCTCCTCATCTTTTTTATACAAAAAGTCAAAAAAACAATTACTTTTATCCACTAAAATACAAAAATACTCCACTTTTTTTTCTATACAAAAAGTCAAAAAGATTCAACAACAACCAACTAAAATAATAAAATACTATCATAACCCACTTATATTTTATTCTTTCTTCAAAATCAACTTTACTTCACTTGACTCAATTAGTAGAGTTACCAAACGGCCCAGGGCTTGTTTCGTGGCTAGTGAAGTAAGGTAAAGTCTCAGTTTTTATAAAAAAAAAAAATCTTATCAAAACACTTTAATTCAAATTTCCCACTATATTTAAAAAAAAAAAAACAAAAAGTAACCTCATTTCTCCACTAAAAAATAAAAAAACTCCACTTTTCAAAAAAAAAAGTCAAAAAAATTCCATCACAAACAACTAAAAAGAAAATATCATCAAAACCCACTTATATTTTATTATTTCCTCAAAGTAACCTTTACTCCACTCAACTCCGCCCCAAAACAGCCTCTTATGAACTTGTGCCCTACCCCTCACATTCTGAGTCCCCTCTAGATAAAAGAGGACAGATCTCCAATGGGGCCCACATATTGAAATCCGAATCATTCAAAATAACTTTCTTTCATGGATGGATTACAATCAAAATTTATTTAAATCTGACATTGTTCCACTGTTGGATTGATTGTTTGACGAAAAATATAATTAATACAATCTTATGCATATTTATTATTAAAATTATAATCAAATCATCGATTTAATGGTCCAATAAATTCAGAAGATTGACGTAAGATTTGGACATTGTCCATATAATATGAGGAAATGATATTTATTTTAAACGGTTTGAGTTTTTTGATAAGCTGGCCTCCCAGTGGAGTTCTACTCTGTTAACTTAGAATTTCTCTATATTAAATCCTGAGCGGGTCTGGGTTCCCAGCCAATTCACTCACCAGAGCATGGCCGTTGATCCTATTATGAAGAGCATTGTATATTTACAAGAATGAAGTAATGTCTAAACCTTTTTTTTTTTTTATGAAAAATATGTGTAAGATTAATAGAGGGTGATAATTGTTGGACATGATAGATTCCGAAATTGGAATAAATGGTTAAAATGTTGCTATGAGCTACATTCTAAAACTGGATTCTTGACTGAGTTTCTAGAGCTTGTTGGTTCAACTTGATAGAATAGGATTTTAAAATCTATAAATTTGGAAAAGAGGAAGTCCAATTAGATGCTGTCCTTTTATTTAATCTACTATAATGAAATGAATGGTGAGCTAAAATGGCAAACTTCCTGTTTTGTTGTGTTAAATTGAATGATTATCAATCTCTACCTTTATTATTTTTTATTTTTTTATGAATAGATATCAAGCTCTACCATACTTGAGCAAAATATTCTTCTATACAACAGCTGACATGCATACGGCCCGTTGAATCTCTGGTTTTTGAGACGTGGTCCTAGCCGACTGTGCCATACTTAGAAATTAGAAGATTGATACATTTTTTAATTTTTTTATGCCTGACAACAACATGAGCTATTTAAAAGAAAAAAAAACAGTCAATGATGTCATTCTCTGCATGTAGTAAAGGAGTCGTCATAGATTAGAGGTGAACACTAATGGCTTGTATTTTTAGTAGCATTCAAGGAATTTATATCGAGCAAATTTGTGAGTTCTCCTCTTTGGTGGAGGATTTATAAATGTAAAGCATGTTAAAATTATGAGAATTTCGAAGGTCATATAAAATTTTTTAGGTGAACGAGATTTGGAATACTAGCTAAGAAATATTACATTTATAAACGTCAAGGGGAGAAGCCCTCACATCATATTTATGAATTCCCCAATATCATAAATTCCATTAAAAAAATTATAGTAAAAGAATAGGCCCCAAGATCACGTGACCTATTTTTAATTCCAAATACAAATTATTATTAGAAAAAACTGGACCCATGACATCCCCAAATTATTATTAAAAGAAAACAAACTTTTTTTAACATAATAAAGATTAGTCCCTAAGCTGTAAGTTGGGTGGCACATGTGTGTGAGTATGTGTGAATTCGAGTCCTCAATGTAGCAAAAACATAATAAAGATTAAGGTTGCATTCAGTTCCACCCAAAAAAAGGTGCACTTCACTTTGCATTGGAAAGGGATATTTAAACAAACCATCCTCACAAAAATGTTGTAGTTTGAGCTTTCCCAATTTTGATCTACCCATATCTCAGGTTTCAGGGACTTTGAGATGGAATTTGATCCATAACTTCTAAACAGCCAAGAAAGCATTCCCACATGAAATCACATGGAATGTCCACAAGTAGATGGAGTACCATTGGATGAATTTATTCTGTAGCACTGCAATGCAAGACAAAGCTTCCCCACTTCCATTACATTGACAACTGCTGTAGGGCCTTTCCAATTTCTTGTTCTGAAGTTTTTATTTTGTGTTCTCTCTTTCTAACCACTTGTTTTTATCCATCACAGGGTCCCACATCACACTAGAAATGTCAGATAGTGGTACCATGTGATTTCGATATTAGCGTCACATGGCAAGTGATCATGCTACAACATATGGTCTTTCTACATCACAGTGCAAGAAAAATCTAAGTTCCCTTTGTAGAGGATATAACCACTGGATCCTTGAGAAGAAGTGAAAGACAGTTGCAGAAAATAAGGTTGTGGTGAAAAATAGGTATGGGTCAGATAAGATGGTGTGGATCAGTGGATGAGGGAGGGATTTCCTTATTGGTCCACTTGAATAAATGTAATAGGACAAAGTTGAAAAAGGCCTATAGTGGTTACTGGTGAACTAAATTAACACTCAAAAATGGGGAGCCAATTTCCTGATGTTAACTGAAAAAGGGAAGTGAGATAGGGATTCAAGTTGGAAATAATCTGTACAGATCTAACTACACTCATGGTGAATGAAGATCTTAACCATCCAATATCTGTCCTCTTAAGAAAGTTCTAAGGAAAATAGATCATCATCATTATCATCTTAGCCTTATATATCGGAAGTCAGCTTTATGCTAATGAGATTTCACTAATTTGATTTGTTGCGTCTAATTTATTTGGCCAACATGTAGTTTGGCGCGATATTAGTAATCAATAAGGCTAGAAACTGTATTTTAGTACCATGAATAAGTTCCAAGTGTTTTAGGGTGGTAAATGGCCCTGAAACTCAGGCTGGGCTGAGAAATTTTCTTTTTATATGTTTTATACTGGGCCATTCCATTTATTTGGACTTATATAGATATAATAGCATGTCCATCTCATTTAGCACTTGGGTCATAAGACTAGATGCGGGCCTATTAAGTCATGGTCTTGAAATCTAAGCCCAAGTTAGGTGATCAATGGATTCAAGAGTACTAGCACGATTTCGGACTCTTTCAATTAACCTTAATTTTTGAAACAGAACTCAATTTACAAAGATTATTTCTTCTTTGCCTATGTAAAACAAGGGGCCTAACCCTTTTGCCATAAAAATGGTTGATAAAGCCAAATCATGTAGGGATCATGAATTGGGTCATGAAGTAACTTATGTAAACTGAGAAAGAAAAACAAAAGAAGAAGTTGAATGATGTTGGAAATGATGTTAGAGTGGAGTTGGGCTAAGTTCTGAGGCCCATAGTCTGGGAGCAAACCTATTTTGTGGACCGATAACTAAATTGATGGGGCCTGGGCCAACCACATCTATTTAAAGATCTAGCTTAGGTAAAAAAATTATAAATGGTCTGGCGTTACAATAAGGCAGGGCTCATGCCTTGCTTCCAGGCCTGAGAGCTGGATATGGCCCTAACTATATATTATTTCATTTTACAAGATGGACTGGGCTAGACTAGTCTACATTGAAGCAGCAGTCATCTGTAAGGATTCTTTATTCCGCTAACTTATTTTTGGGCTGGACAAGGGCTAGACCAGACTGGGTTCAGCCCTACCTGGCTTGCATTTTGATGGATTTGGATTGTGAATTTGAGACCCTGAATGGAGCTAAGGCCTGTTTTTCAATGTATGTTTAGTAAAAGGCTGGGTAGGGCCTGAGATCTAGCCCAGCTAAGGTTTTTGCAATAGGCCATGCTTAAATCTCTGACTTAGACCTGATTATATTTGACAGGATTCAGATTGGTCCATGGGTTATCCTAAATACAAAAAATACTAGATGAATATAACGCATTAACATGATTTATTATGACATTAAGATCTGACTAGGTCTCATCATCATAGTAGCAGAGGGTGTTTGATTGCCAGAACTTCTGATTGGAATTCTATGCACCGGAGTTCTCATCACTGTCTATAAAATTTCTTGTTTGATTAGTAGGGAATTTGGAAGGAATATCTCTGAATTCTAGCAATCAAACACTCCCCTAAACCAGTGTTTAAGCCATACTAAACCAGCCGCTCTGATTGTACTATAACTGCTCCATTGGGTTCAACCAATACTGCTTACCATGGCTTTGATCATGTGAACCATGGGGCTCTACAGCCGAAATGACAAATTTTGCTATTCAGCACCAAAATCAGAAGAGCCTATATTTATAGAAATTTCAGTCGAGGTTTCGCTTATTTTGCTATTGAGCATGATTTGCTATTAACCCGACAAATGGATCCGTCCCTGGTCTCTTTGTAATTGCATTTCTTCATACTATACCTGAAACCGGCTCGCCCCACGTATGAGTCCGGTTCCGGAGCTAGTTTCCTGGTTCCAAATCGGGTTCATGCCTGGGTCTACCTCCTCAATAACGATCGGGGTCCTGTCCACCCTGGGCCTGCATCGGAATAAATCCGTTTCATAGTTATCAATTTCGTTTCGTTTCGGCCATTTTGGCCGAAATTTTTCGTTTCGGTCAAGTGGCCGAAACGAAATTTTGGCTCGTTTCGGTCAAGTGGCCGAAACGAAATTTTGACCAAAACTTTTTGGTTTGAATTTCGGTCAATCTCGGCCGAAATTCGGGATCTCGGCCGAAATCGGCCGAAATTCGGGATTTCGGCCGAAATGTGACTTTTCGGCCGAAATGGAATTTTACATAATTAATTTTTTTTTTTACTTTTTTGACACATATATTTTGTATTTCTTATTTTTTTTCATAAAATATAATTCCAAAAAAAATTACTATGATGGATTAAATCTATATTTATTACTTTTTCTATTTTTTTTACTTATATATGTAGATATTATGTTATATTTTTTCCGAAATATAATTCCGAAAAGTTTCGCCGAAATTCCGAATCGGCCGAAACTTTTCATTTTGCAAGCCAGAACGAAATAAGGTCCAAAACGATATTAATAACTATGATCCATTTACAATCTTAATCACAATGCACCAATGTAAAGGTAAAATCCTCGGCTATCCAAATTCCCAATAAAAATCCTTGTTGAGGGGGCACCGTGGAATCCTGAAACAGGCAGATTCCTAGTAATTCTCCCCCACGAGGAATTCTGGCATTTTCTGGTGCAAACAAACAGACGAATTCCAAGGATTTCAATTCCCACACAACCGGCCCCGTACCACTTCGGATTCGAAATCCAGAAAGTTTTCTCGACCTCCAAACGGGCTAAAAATTCCCCCAACGGGAGTTTTTTCCATCTCTATCTAGCAGTTTTACAGAGTCGCCGGCAGCTGCAAGAGGAGGTCCGTCTCTCATTTCCTCTATCTCTAGGGTTTGCTGATTCCTTTTCTTCAAATACCTTTCCTTTGTTTTTTCTCAAAGCATTTCCGATTTGATTTTGTTGCGCATGTCTTCCGCTTGCGTTTCCGATTCAGATTTTGTTTCATATTCAAAAAATTCCCATTTGGGTTTGTTTCTCTTGGTACCGAAATGATGTCCTGAACGAGTTTTCTACTTCTTTTCCCCCCAAACTGCGTCCATTTCTTTGATTTCTATCAAGTTTGGATGAACTTTGATTGTTGAAAAAACCCCAGAAAGTTGTAGCAGAGAGAACTTGTTTTGGCCTATAATTGTAAAAAGATTGAATTTTTATTACATAGGATTTGTCAAAACTTTGAAAGCTTTTAGTTATTGGCAGTTTCTTAAGTTTCCTGATTGCTTATGTGGGTTTTCCTTTTCGTTTTCAGCTTCTATGGTAAGGAGAGACCCATAAAGTTTCAGCTGAGAAGAACCCACATGTGAAATATCATATATCAGATAGAATGGGGCTGCTTTGGGTAGTATTGAGCTCTTGTTGTTTAGGTAGTTCCTGAAACCTTGGCATTCTCATGTTGAGATATGTGAAGAAACAGTGAATTTTTGCATCTTTTTAGCAGCACAATGAATCCCAAAAATTGCAGGGGAGAGTGACCCAAGATGGTAAATTTAGAGAAAGAGGGATTTCTGGATATGGGTTCTGTGTCTTTCAGACTGAAACCTTCATTGTTTGTCCATGGGTATTGAAACTCCTGTTACGTAGGGAGGAGTTATGATAAAAAGATTTGATTTTGCTACTTGTTTGCATAAACGCTTATATTGTGTCTATAAAAATGCCTGTGTCTTTTTTAGCTCTTCTGGTGGTATTACTTTCAAGGATGAGGGCTTGGAATCTGAGAATGAGTGGGAAACACTACTCAAACCCTTTGATCTCGAAGAGCTCAGGAAATCATTCAATTGGATTAGTCCTGATGGAGTTCGTAAATTTCTTGAACTCCCCCTTGATGTGTCCACCTCCATGGAAATCTTCAATTGGGCTGGTTCCCAGAAAGGCTATTCCCATACCTTCGACGTATATTGCACTCTCATTGATAAGTTGGGTGGGGCTGGGGAGTTCAAGGTTGTACAGAGATTGTTGTCTCAGATGAAAGAAGAAGGGATTGTTTTTAAAGAGGACTTGTTTATCTTGATTATGAAATGGTACAAGAGGGTCGGTCTGCCTGGACAAGCATCTCGACTGCTTGATGAAATGAAGGATGTCTATGACTGTGAGCCAACTTTTAGATCATATAATGTCATTTTGGATATTTTAGTAGCTGAAAATTGTCATGGAATAGCTTCTACCTTGTTTTTCAGGATGTTAAATAAGGGGGTTTCCCCTAATGTTTTCACTTTCTCCATTGTCATGAAGGCACTTTGTTTGGTGAATGAGGTAGATTCAGCATGTTCACTTTTGCGGGAAATGACTAAGCATGGGTGTGTGCCAGATTCAGTTGTATACCAGACTCTCATACATGCTCTTTGCAGGAATGTTAGAGTAAAAGAGGCTCTGAAGCTTTTGGAAGAGATGTTTCTTATGGGTTGCTCACCTGACACTGATACTTTCAACGACATCATTCATTGTCTGTGCAAGCTTGGCAGGATTTATGAGGCACTAAAACTGGTTGATCGAATGCTACACCGTAGTTGCAAGCCTAATGTAGCAACTTATGGGGTTTTGATGCATGAGTTATGTAGAAAGGGCCGAGAAGATGAAGCAAGAGTGCTCTTAGATAAAGCACCCAACCCAAATGTGGTTTTGTTTAATACACTTATCAATGGGTATTTGATGAAAGGAAGGTTTGACGATGCGAGAGCTGTTATCCATAATCACATGCTACCCAGTGGTTGTGGTCCTGATGTTTTTACATACAACATTATAATCCGTGGTCTCTGCAAGGCAGGCCGCTTAGGGTCAGCCAGGGAATTGCTGGATGAGATGTGGATAAATGGTTGCTCGCCAAATATTATCACTTACACTATGTTGCTTGATGGGTTTTGTAAAGAAGGTCGTTTGAACGAAGCCAATGACATATTAGAGGAAATGTCAAGAAAGGGTTTGAGACTAAATTTGATCGGATACAATAGCTTTGTAAGTGCTCTGTGCAAGGACCAGAAGCTCAATGAAGCCATGGAAGTTTTTGGTAAGATGTCGAATGAGGGCTGCAAACCAGACATTTTTACCTTCAATTCTATAATACATGGTCTGTGCAAGGGTGACCGGTTGGAGGAAGCATTTAAGGTTTATCAGGACTTGTTACTGGAGGGTGTGGCTGCCAACAATGTAACTTTCAATACCTTGATTCATGCCCTTTTGAGGAAGGGTGAATTACAAGAAGCGTTGAAACTTGCAAATGAAATGGAATTTCATGGTTGCTCACTTGATCTTATCACTTATAATGGACTGATAAAAGCACTCTGCAGAGATGGGTCTGTTGAGAAAGGTTTGGCCTTGTTTGAGGAGATGCTAAGAAAGGGTATTTCTCCAAATAACTTTTCATACAACATGTTGATCAATGGTCTCTGTAGAGTGGGGAGAATACAGTCAGCACTTGAGCTTCTAAAAGAGATGCTTCAACGAGCGTTGACGCCTGACATAGTAACTTATAATAGCCTTATAAATGGCCTTTGCAAGATGGGAAGAATTCAAGAAGCATTGAATCTTTTTGACAAGCTACAGGTGGAAGGAGTCATTCCGGATACCATAACTTACAACACACTCATCAGTTGGCATTGCAGAGTGGGCATGCTTGAAGATGCCATCTTGCTTTTAGCCAGAGGAGTGAATGATGGTATCACACCCAATGCTGTCACATGGAACATACTGGTTAACAATTTTGTTAAAGAACCAACTACTTGGAATCAAGAAAGTGGAGAATATTAAAACCAACTATCAGTTCAGTTTTACTACTAAAGTTAGGTTCCTAGCTATAGCCTTTTCTGAAGATGCCATAATGTATTTCTAATCAGTCCTCTCTCAAATTACTGAGTGAGTTCATTTTTTTATTCATAATTAAATGCCCTTCACACCAGTTACTGCTATTCACATGAGGGCCGGCTTAAGCCTTGCTGCAGCATGGGTTTAGAGTGTTCCTATGAGCTTGGTCTAGCCCAACCAATGAAAGTACCCTAAACTAGTGCCACATATATTTGATTCTTCGAAAAATTTCACCATTCACTATGTAAAGTTTATAAAATGTAATAATTATGAGAATAGCACAAGTTTTTCTTTCAAATATTTCCAATATCTAATAATCTTCCATGAGGTGTTCCCCATTTTGTCTACATTGGTAAACTTATATAGCTTTTTATGAGATTTTTAGTTATAGTTTTGAACTTCTTGTTTTTTAACTTACCCATTATGTCCCAGTGAGGACCAAAATCTTGAAATTTTTTTGTGACATAAAACATTTAAAAATTCGTAATGCTTCAAATATGCTTTAAACTGTTCAAACTTCAATCTTTATCTTCCCTTTACAGTTGGCAATGACTTGATTTTTTAGTGATCGTTATTCTGGAGTTTTGCAGAGTGCAGCCTGTATTCTCTGGCTGGCTGGCTGGCAATTTAGACCCCTGTACTTCCCATATTGCTGTTGTAGAGGTACCAATGCGCCACCCCCCCCCCTACCCCCGCGCCAATTTAAGAGATGGTTTGAATAATTGCATTGTTGTCATTTCACTTTGATTTATTATGCTTTCTTTTATCTTAAGCAGTTGAGTCATCTAAGGTTGTGTGTTGCAAGTTTTTCTGCAAACCTGAGGTTGCGGATTATTATTTTTTGATTGGTCTTATAGCTAGTGATGGTTAGATGTCTATTGTTTTCTTATTTCCCTATTTCCCTTCTCCTTTTCTTTTAGCAAATAAATTTGCATCATATGTGTTTCTGGCTAGACTGGTTATCAATGGGAGATCATCATACTTTTCTTGTTTTGAATGAAACTGATTTTACTAAAAAGCAAGCCAGCATAAGAGACATGCTGAATAGCATCAAGCAAAGGAAAAACAAAACATAAATAAAAATAAAAGGATGCACCATATAACCACCAAAGGCCCCTTCAGCAGGACCCCTAATGAGAAAGCATCTCTACAACCAGATGATCCTTCCCAAGTCCCAACTCCCTTCTTTGCAAGACTGTCTGCAAGCACATTAGATGATTGCTTAACGTGGGAAAATGAGACTTTAAGCTTCAAAACCGACTCTAGCACCTCATCTATCACATTTGCCAAGCACCGAGGCGGCCTCCATAAACCCAACACCCATCAGATAACAAAAAAAGAATCTCCCTCTGCAATAATGTTGCTGAGATTCAACTGAGCTTATTCTCGAAGACCCATTCTTAGAGCACGCAGCTCAGCCTCATTCACAAGCAATTGCCAGCTGGACCCAAGAGGGGTAAAACACTATCAGCCGAAACTATCTCTTATTGTTCCTCCAATACCGGATTGACCCGGTTAACCAACAACACTCCTGTCAAAGTTAGCCTTGAAAGATCCCCACGGAAGAGGTGACCAAGAGGGATGGATAAGGGATCTGAAACGCGATGCAGAAGCCTCCTCATGCCAATTCCTCGACTTGCAGTCAATCGAAATTCCTTTAAAATCAGGGGGATTGTCATATTGCTCGCTTCTGTATAGTTTATGCATGTTGTACAGTTGAGTCTAGCTCAATAGGCGAAATTCATCCTGTTGTCTGTTACATTTCTACTGTGCATTTGAATGTTTGGCATGAATGGTCATTCAAAAAAAAAAAGTAGGTCTCTTAACTGGAGAGTGAGGAGAAACTTGTCTTTGCATCTGTTGAAAATTTCATATTACTGATCTCGTATAAGGTTTTGCGCTACTTGGAGGAGCTTAAAGTCTATACAATGCAGATTCTGTGGTACTTCTTTATGCACCTTGTAATTGTAGAAAAATATATAAAAAAACTGAACTTTCATTTGGTTGTTCTGGGATCAGATACAGTTACAGTCATCAACTTTGTATCATGATTTTTTTGAAACTTTTCTGAATCATGATTTGACATTACAAGCATTGGAACGAAGGGATCTTTTATGACAGTATCAAGTGTTTAATTTGGCTCATGTTCCAATTATAATATATTAAGCTAGGAGGTTTTGGCTTCAATTTTGACCGTCGGTTATAATTTTGAACGACGGTTATGTAACTACTCATGCAACTACCCCGCTCATTTTTCCATCAAACCACTCGTGTTTCAGTTGTACCTATGTAAGTATACCTTTTTTGCTCCAATTTTCTATTTCTATTTTATCCAACTTGTCCTATAGAAAGAGGTGATTTTTTTTAATATGTGATTATTTATTTTTCAGTGTAGAGAGATACCGTGCTGAGCATGGGTCACTGGGCTACTTAAAAATTTAAAGAAAGCCAAAATTGAACTGTCACTGAATTGTGGTGCACATCAACCTTTATAAAGAATTATAATATAATTCTGTTGACTTTAAGGTTTGTTCATACTTTGAGAAGAAAAATTGAGAGCAGTGGTTTGTTTCTACTTACTAGATATAATGATCGAGGCCGAAAGGCAAGGAACTTTCTTCTTTTTTTTTAATAACCCAGCGTATCTCTCGTTGGCCCAGCCCAGGAGCCTTAGGCCGAGGGACATTCGTTTCTAGACAGCCAAGAACTAATTCTTAGGGGCACATGCAAACCCTCCTATCAACATATACTGGGTAAAATTATGGGAGGTGGCAACGAAGGTAGGTGTCGAACACAAAACCTCTCCATTTCCTGAGTCGTAGAGTCCTTGGCCAATTGAATCACCACTCGTTGGTTGTCAAGAAACTTCTATCCTGGCAATACCTAATAATCCAGTCAACCCTCTTGGGATCGCTGCGTGTCAGAACCAGTGTGGCCACTCAGTCAAAGTCTGCAAGTCTTTTAACAGACTTTTTTTTTGGAAGATTTTTTTTCATTTTTCAGAGTTCTAAACTGTAATTCACCTAAGAGTAAAGAAGTGATCTATTTTGGGGTATTAGTTTTATTAATCTTGTAATGATTAAACTAGGATTAGCATAATATTTTTTATAAAAACCCTTGGTCAACTGCTTTCTCGGACATCCTGGTTTTGAGATTTTGACAAGAGTTACAATGATTTTTCATGTACAAACTTCTGGGTTCATGAGATTAGAATTCTCTTCTGATTTGAAGATCACAATAGCTGGTTTTGTTGGAGTTACATCCCTTCCAGGCATCCTTGTCTCTGGTGATTCTTTCTTCACTGCATTCCCAGTGAATCACATTCATTTACTGCTGTTGTATCTATGATCTCATTACCAGAATCTTCCTGCAATCCTGCGGTTTCCTGGAAGCAAACTTGTTACAGGAGCAAAGCTAATTGCCTAGACAGTAAATCTGCAAGTGTTCAAAAAGGCCTAGTGGCTATGTTTTCTACTCATTCCTGCTAGAAAAACTCCTGATATAAGTTCAACTCAAATTCTTAAAATTGCTTTGGTTCATCCAAAATCTTCTACTCAAATTTGTGTTGGTATTTAGTGCATTCACCCCTGATTTGCAAATTTAGAAACCTACTGCTATCATTCTGAGTCAGGAGAAGTTTATTTGGAAGACCACCCTCCCGGTGCAGCCCTGACATCGATGCACACTGATCATGGGATTGATTTGAGAAAGGCTTGATATGGATTAGGCACATATGCCAAATATCACACCAATCACGTATAACTAACCCTTGATTTTAGGCCCTCAAAAGTGCAATGGATCCAGTGCAGTATTGATTGTTATTGAAGCCAAAAATGTGTATAATGTTGGATCAGATTCAAATTAAGTGCCAATTCATTGTTATGTCAATTGTGGTATATCGAACTTGTGCTTGATGCTAATTTAAGCTGGTAATTTGTTCTTGTCAGCAATGCTGACATTTTGCCATGTTTTCCATTTTGTACTGGCATGCATACCCACTGAGTGAAGTGAGTCCTACAGTGATAATTAGGTTGGGTTTGGGTTGAGACAGACATTCGGCTGCATTGGGCCCAAAACTGTTGGACATCCCTCATTTTTGCTTGATATTAGGCAAAAAAGAATTTATATGATTCCTTAAAAAAGTGTTTTCCATTGGGGGACATATTTTCTTTTTTCATGGAAGAGAGAATTTCCCACACAAACGTGCCCCAAACTTAGAAAGAGAGATCCAAATTCAGTTCATCCAACATTCATGGTCATCCAAAATAGGCCTGTTTCTAGAGCCCAAGCCCAACCCCATAGTATTACCATAGTTTAAAATCTCAGTCTCGGTCACGGTATTAGTCGCGGATATCAGTCTGTTGCAGTCGTCACGGTGTAAATGTTTTTTTAATTTTAAAAAATTCACAAAAATATCCAAAAAATTCATAATATTAGAAAAAGCTGGAAAATAATATTTTTTTCTATTAGTAACAACAATAAATTAAAATCTCGGTCACCTTAAGTTATGACTCCTGTTTGTGTCGCAGTTCGCTTTCTTCTCCAGTATTTCATATAATGCAATCATTATTGATGCTCGTGATCAATTTATTAGTGTAAAATATAAGAAAATAAAGATAACATATCAATCATCATTTAATATTAACTCAATCATCAAATAAGTTGTGAAATTCAAGACCCTTAAGAAGACATAAAATCACAAATATTATAACAAGTAACAATAATTATTTTTAGGAAAAAAAGATTTAATAAAATCATTTTCAAGATCCTAAATATATAGATTTAGCATAAAAGTATGTAGATCAATCAGTTACACACCATACAATGATCATGAATTCGAAAAAATGATATATTATAATTTAAATATTAAAAAAATCTGAAAATAATAAAAACTGAGGAAAAAAATTCAAAATCATGTGTATGAGTAGATCTAGCATGAAAGTATGTACATCTAACTTCTAAATGAAGAACACAACATAAGTGATAAACCCAATGATTTCTATGCTTCATCTAAAAATTAAAAAAAAAACACACATAATAAAATGCTTTAAGTTGATTTTCTCTTACCTTAGATAATATTTTCTTCAATAAATAGATGTGAGATTTGAAAATATGTAGGAGGGATGTGTGATGGAGTATGGCTGCTGCTATGGGTAGTAAGGAGATGGGAAGAGAGGAGAAGAAGATGAAGATGGAGAAAAAGATAAAAAAAATTAGGGTTTTTACCCTTTTTAAGACATCTCGGCCGATATTTTAAAAATATCGGCCGAGATATCGGTTCTCCCGATATTTATTTCATCTCGGTCAAGATAGGCCGAGATTTTGGCAATATTTACCAGGACCAATATCTCAGTGAGATATTGGCTTAGTACCGGCCGATACCGGTTCATATTGGCTGATATGAACCGGTATCGACCGACTTTTTATACCATGAGTATTACTGAGGATGCGAGATGGGCCTATCTAAGTAGGGATATAAATGGTTCATGATTCTCCTATTACCTGAATGTTCTGAACTATTTAAAAATGGGTCTAGGTTCTTATTTAGGCCCAATAAGTAAATGGGTTCGGGTACACCTTGGTTCCGACCTGTGGACTTGGGATCCTAGATATTACCTCAAATTTTGAGAATTCCTCTTAAAAACTAGATTTCCTTTAATATTATTCTTTACCTAGATCCGAATCCGTCTCATAGACAAACTGATTCCATCCTCTCATCAATGGTCCCGAACCAAGAAATCGGTGAACAAGTTTCATCTTCTCATTAACGGTTCGAGTTTTGAGTGATCCATAAGCCCGGAATGAAATTGACCCGTTTACATCCCTATATCTAAGGCTGTTAATGAATTCGAGTTGCGAGTTCATGAATTCGTGCTAGGATCACGTCAACCTGTACACAACCCATTAGAAAAATGGGTCCAAAAAAAAAAAAAAAAAAAACGAACACGACCCGTTTATTTAATGGGTTACAAGACACGATCCGTTAACCCATTAAATAATTTAATCCATTTTGGACTATGTCAATTAACACACATTCTTTTATTAATGAAAGGAAAGTAAAGGAGTTAGAAAATGATCTTTTATATATGGGCTCTAAGGTTTTACTTCAATATTTTCAAACTTACCAAAATACCTTTCATATATTTTATAATTTATGTCATTTATCATTTGGCGGGTTATATCGGGTTGTTAATGGATTATCAATTTTATTTATTAATGATCCGCTAATTTAGCAGATTAATGAATCTGACCCATTAATGACATAAATCCTTTACAAAAGTCTATTTAGACAAACTTTTTTAACAGAATTTTGAATAAATCCTATAATATAACTTGAATATCCTCAAGTAGCATTACTCAATCCTTTAATAAGCATCCAAATCCCTAAATATCGTATGGGTTTGTATCATCTAAAACGTGGCATTTTGACAGCCCAGTCTATTTCAAGGGCTTTTGCACTTTTTCATAGACGCAGTTGTAGTCGTACACTCCCATTCGGACAGCGCTAGGCTGTTGCCAGTTGCGTGATAAAAGGATCTGGACATTTTTGTCCTCTACTGTGGGAGCCGGCAGCGTCCTTGACCCGTGTTCCGAATGAAGATAGAAACGTCAATTTCTTTAGAGATTCAACGGAGAAAACAAGTATCAAGTATAAATCCTTGACAGCTATACATCGCCGACACCCAAATATCTATCCCCTCAAAATGGTTAAATTAAATTTCCTCTCCCTTCTCTCTCTTTTAAAGCTGATTAATTACCTAAAAACTACTTAAGTTATATATTATCAAGAAAATTACATTAAATGTCCGTTGCACCAAAAAGGCCCTCGTAATTTCTTTATAACGGTAAAAGCCCTCCGGTCGATTTTTCACTTTTGTTATCGTCGCTCATTTTTGTCCTCTACTGTGGGAGCCGGCAGCGTCTTTGACCCGTGTTCCGAATGAGGATAGAAACGTCAATTTCTTTGGAGATTCAACGGAGAAAACATGTATCAAGTATAAATCCTTGACAGCTATACATCGCCGACACCCAAATATCTATCCCCTCAAAATGGTTAAATTAAATTTCCTGTCCCTTCTCTCTCTTTTAAAGCTGGTTAATTACCTAAAAACTACTTAAGTTATATATTATCGAGAAAATTACCTTAAATGTCCGTTGCACCAAAAAGGCCCTCGTAATTTCTTTATAACGGTAAAAGCCCTCCGGTCGATTTTTCACTTTTGTTATCGTTGCTCATTTTAGTTGAGTAACGATATCTCTTCTTCTTCCTTTTCTCCATCCGCTATTTTCCGATAAGTCTATTGCCGAGTTATTAAAACTTCTTAATCCCTATAGGTTAGTTTTGTTTAATAATTATTGAAATTCCTGGAATAGAATTGTTCTATGTGGTGATAAATTGGGTCTGTGCCCTTACAGTGAATTTTTCATCTAATAGTTTAATTTTCAGTTGCAGAATGAAAATTCAGAGTCTTGGAAATTCCAGAAAGCACCTTTTTATTATTCTTGTCTCAACATTAAGATTAAAGTGATGAAATGAAGTCCATGAGAACTTTCCAATTCCTTGCCACATTAGATATTTCAATTCCATCCCATTAATACCTCAACTAAAGATCTAGAGAATTAGCTAGAGATTCCTTTCTTCTTCATTTTCCTTTTTCCTTCTTTCGGCATGTGCACAAACTTGCCCTATAGGAATGGATATTTGGAGAATAGTGAAGAAGAAAAAAACTGTTTTCCATAGAAACCTCTTTTCCCCTTTATGAGTTTATTTAAAGAACAATTTTGCAAAGGCAAATCAGCGGGATGGGCATTTGATTTTCTGTGGTCTATTTTTCTTGTCGTTTGGTGCAAGGGGATCCTTTGTGGTAAACCAATTTTTTGGTGCAAGTTTTCTTCACAAGAGAATTTGTACTACACAAACAGGCCCTAAGTGAAGAAGTTATTCTCCTCTAGATTACTTTTTAGCAAAAACTAGGACAAATTGTTAACCCTCAAATGAGGGTAGAGGAAGAACTTTTTTTTTTTTTTCTAATTAATTACCTTTATTATTAAAGTGACATATAATATTTAAATAAGTATTTTTATAAATAAATGTACCTAGATCATTCTCTCTTACTTGGCCTCTTTCCTTTCACAATCAAACACGCTAGACAGTCAATAATAGAGAAAAGTAGTGACTCCTTATTTATCGTTCTAGTGGAGATTTTCCTCTTATTTTCTCTCCATCCAAATGGACCTTCAAAGCTCAGTCCTTTTACTTAAAATAAGTAATCATAATCATATTTGTATGACTTGTAACTCGTGTGTATGTATGATAACCCACCGACCCACCCACCCAAAGATCGACCCCTTTCCGCTCGAGTGTCTTGTGTTTCTTGAGTGTGTAGAAGTGGTATTGGTAGTACGAGAGCTGCATAAATGGAAGAAAATGAATAATATGAATTTACGAAAAAACATTCAATCATTTGAAATGGAGGAATTGTTTGACTAGAAAACTAGCTTGTAAGAAAGTAGTAGCAGCGCAGCTGGTTAGTGAAACCAAAAGCTCCTTTTGGTTTGTGGATTGGGAGAGCGTTTGAGTTTGAGTCCTTCAGCAAGTTAAAAATTATGTAACCACACCGTAATATTAATTTTAGACATAATTAAAAGTGCAACCTCATGATATTGACAATCTTAAAAAAAAAATCAACATTGCACCTTGTATTCAGGTGGTTGAGCATTGTTTTAATGAAAATTTAGTAATAAGTGGTTGTTTGGACAATTTTATGTGCTACTCAATGAAGTCTCAACCTTGCGCAAAGTGTCATCAATCATAGAACCCAATGCATGTCATCCACAATTGTCACAACATCATTTAAACCTTCTAGCTCTGTTGCCTACTCTACTATGACTTTTGAGCCACTCATGGTAAAAATGGGTTATAATTAATATTAATAGAGCAAAGAGGGTTTTTTTTTTTTTTGGTTTAAAAAGAGAGCTAAGAGCTAAAGTGCTGAGTTGGGATTGATAGGAATTTATGATATGGTATGTTATTTTGTTTCTTGGGCATTTTAGATATTTTATTTGTCACATTTCAAAATTGTAGACCACATGAAAAGATATTTTTAGGCCCTGTTTCTTTAGTCGAAGTTTTACTAAGAATTTATCATGTCCAGAAATTTCTGGACATGATGTGACAAGTTGTCCCCTAAAATTTCTGAATTTCATGTTTCTTTACTAACATTTTTAGATTACAACCACATAAAAGATCTCTTTTGACCTTTGAAAATTCAGAAATTTCACTCCCTATGCATTTTGGTGGAATTCCTGGATGTTCAAGCCCAAAGGAGCATCCAGGAATTCCACTTTGTCTGGGAATTTAGGAATTCCCTAAATAGGAATTCCTGCAAAGAAACAGGCCCTTTGCATTATGAATTTTTAAAATATTAGTATTTCAAATACTAGAGGGGATTGAACATTTAAAATTCTACTTGGCGGGGGGCAGAAATGGGTGTAGAGGCAGTATTTCGAATTCTCATAATTCTTTCATAGAAAATTTTTTTTCACAATTTTTCTAAACAAACATACCCTAAAAAAGCTTTTCGAATTCCTACCGGTAGTGAGCATCGGGAGAATTCCAAATTCTCTAAACTAAGAATTATTTTTAACATAACAAGCCTGGATTTTAGTAAGTCAAACAAAAAGTTGAGAATTTTCCTTACAACCTAGTGACCAACTCAATCATTAATGTAAGGTTTTAGTTCCTAGTTCCAATGCTCAATTAGAAGGACTTGGTTGAAAACGTTTCCACAGTCAAAGCACTAATTAAGAAACAATCAATCATTAGGGGGACCTCTCCAAGATTTTAAGAAAACTATCAGGGGCGCATTTGAAATAAAAAATCCCTCTTAGGAAGAAAACGAAAGAGAGATTGGGGGAACACGTGATAAAGCGAGAATGCCGATGATGTTTATTTACCGTACGGAAAAAGCGTAAAAGCTCTGAAACGAAGTGTATGCATCTGCCGCCACGTGTCCCTCCGCCTTGGCAACCTTATCCGTTCCCTTCCTTCCCCCATTTAAACGACACCTTTTACTCTCTCCCTCTCCCAAACGACTAAACCGAAAAAAAATCAAAATCCTTTTTTCAATCTCTCTGCAAATGGCGAGTCTTCTCCCTTTCCCGGCGACCGGAATCCGGCCCTACGCCTCCTCCGACCACCGCAGATCCAACCCGCACCGCTCCTCCAAACCTTCCGCCTCAGCGAACCCCAACTGGTGGGCCCCGATCTTCGGATGGTCGTCCGAACCGGACTACATCGACGGCGACGGCGATCGATCGAGGGCTCAGATCTCGGATCCCGACTCAGGCCGGGCCGGATCGCGATTCACCCCGGGATGCTTCACGGAGGAGAAGGCGAAGGAGCTGAGGAAGAAGACGATGGAGTCGGCGAACTTCCATGACATCATGTACCACTCGGCGATCGCCTCCCGGCTCGCGTCGGACCTCCCCGACAAACCTTCCCGCCGGTAGGAGGAAGTGGGGTTCGGCGCCGGAGAAGGTGGTTGTCTTTGGGCCGCGTTCGTGTTAGGGTTAGGGCTTGTGGGGTTGGGTTTGTATTTTGGAAGACCTGATTTCTGAAATCTTTGGATTTGTCTTAGTCTGTGAGAAATGGTGGTGTTTGTTTGTTATATGTATGAATGAAATGGTCATTTCTCTCTACTTTCTTATATTGTTCTTCTTCTTCTTCTTTTTCGGTGTAAATTTGGAGTTTGGATTGAGATGTAAATACAAATAAAGGGTTTGTGGGAGATGGATGTTCCCAATTTTCCACATTCTATTGTGTTGATGATGAAAATCATTTCATTGGAATCTGGATTCAAGAGGAAACCATGTGCGGAGTGGAGGATTGATTTGACATTAGGTCTATGATGGGTCGGGTCGAACCAACCCAATGGATTGTTGGGTTGGGGTTGGGTTGACCAAAAGACTGGGATGACCTAACCACTAACCAAAGTACCAAACCATATAGTGAATCCAATGAGTGCTTGATTATTTGCAGAAAAAAATTAGTGTTGGGTTGGTTTGGCAGGCTGCCGAATGAATAGCAAATGAAGACCTGGCTGCACCTGACCCAGAAAGTGATCCAGTCTAGGTCTAGGACTAATCCAGTTGGATTGAGCCTAAGCCCGACCGAGACCTGAAGAACCTGGACAAGGAGGTGAGTGATTTTGAGTGGTTTAGATCTCAAACGTGGGATTATTGGTTGATCTATAGTCCTTATCCAGATGATGTGCCAAGTGCCTCTTGCCACACCTCTAGGCCATTAAAACTGCATGGCATGTAGGGTATCTGCTGTACATTCTACCATGGCTGTTCTTTCTCATCCATATATGGGATGTGGAGCTCCCATCCCAACCCTTCATAAGGCAGGGCTCCCCTGGATTTAGGGTCATGCTGGTGACATATCTACTAGTCCATTTTTCCGGAGTACCATTGCTTGCTGTAGATCATCTTCCATATATGTATATATACAGTATACACCATGAAAATCTATCTTCACCCACTAAATAAACAGATGCAAATTTTCACCTACCTCCGTTCATGCATTCTCCTGTCCGTGCAGGGGGTCCCATAGGTCATGGTCCATTTTAGTTTGAGACTTTACTAGTATAGTAAAAGTGAAGTAAAGTCTTCATTTTTCAGATAAGATGTCACGTTAAAAGTAATTTAATTCAAAATTCCTTACATCTTTTTTTAAAAAAAAAAAAAAAGCAACCACCTTTATCCACTAAAATACAAAAAACTCCACTTTCCCATAAAAAAAAAGTAAAAAAGATTCAATAACAAACAACTAAAAATAAAATACAATCATAACTTATTTATATTTTATTTTTCCTTCAAAATCAACTTTACTTCACTTGACTAAGTTAGTAAAGTTGCCAAACTGACTATAGAAATTTTTTGACTTTCTGTATGGGAAATTAGAGTTTTTTTTGTACTTTAGTGGATAAAGGGTGTGTTTGGTTGGACTTCTTCATGAAAACTAAATATACTTTTTTAAAAGTAACATTCAAAATAAAATACAATCATAACTTACTTATATTTTATTTTTCCTTCAAAATCAACTTTACTTCACTTGACTAAATTAGTAAAGTTGCCAAACTGACTATAGAAAATTTTTGACTTTTTGTATGGGAAAGTAGAGTTTTTTTATACTTTAGTGGATAAAGGGTGTGTTTGGTTGGACTTCATGAAAACTAAATATACTTTTTTAAAAGTAACATTCAAAATAAAATACAATCATAACTTACTTATGTTTTATTTTTCCTTCAAAATCAACTTTACTTCACTTGACTAAGTTAGTAAAGTTGCCAAACTGACTATAGAAATTTTTTGACTTTTTGTATGGAAAAGTAGAGTTTTTTTGTACTTTAGTGGATAAAGGGTGTGTTTGGTTGGACTTCATGAAAACTAAATATGCTTTTTAAAAGTAACATTCAAAATTCACTTCTTTAAAGTACATTTTGAAGGAAAAATGTTGTTTAGTTGCTTTTTGACTTTTTTTTTTTTTTTTAAGATGGAGGGAGTTTTGAATTAAAATGCTTTTGATGTAACATCTTATCTGAAAAATAGAGGCTTTACTTGACTTTTACTATATTAGTAAAGTACCAAACAAGCCCACCGGTGGGGTTATCTCAAGAACCAGGGGTTGACCAAGCTGCCCCAGGGCCGATCCTGGGATATGCTATCATCTTTCCACACGTGTGACAGCAGAGCCTCTCTTTTCACATGTGTGTTTGACCTCTTCCCACGTGAACGACTCAGTTCCCATCTCTGTCATGGGTGATAGGTCCCTGCCCACTTGGCTGGGGTACCAGAGAAAAAAAAAAAAAAAGGTGGGTTCCTTCTCATGGCAGACAGGCACACTTGGCCCTCCATGTGTGCTAGCATTCATCTCAACTGTCAAGATTGAAAAGCCCATTTGTCTTATGGGCCTGGAACAAGTGCACTTGTAGGACTTTAAAGAGATGTCAGGGCATTCAATTCCCAGATCTGAGATTCTTTTTTTGAACATGTGATCAGATAATGTTGCATGAAATAAATTATTGTCAAGTAAAAGATGTTGACTAATTGAATAAGCATATGTTAGTGTTATAAATCAATTTTATAATTCCCCATGTTACATTCAGATTCGATCATGATTTTGTTGATTTTTTTTTTCTGGCAACGTTTCCAATTTTTGCATATTTTAGCAACATCAGATTCAGTGGCTACTGATAAGAACATGACGTCTTCAACTCATCGGCAACATCTGTTTACACATTTCTGCACTAGGTTAGTGGGGTCTATCTATCTTTATCTTCTCTTTGAATCTCAATAGAGTTCAAAATCAAATGCAGTTCAGCTTGTGAGACCATGATAATGATGCATGCCTACAAGTGATAAGAGTTTACAAATATCAGATCCATGATTATGCAGACTAGGGCTGTCAAAGGGCCGGGTTGGGCCGGGCATGGGGTTCTCCTAGCCCTACCTTCAATATATGTAGGGTGTGGTCTGAGCGGGCTAAAGCCCTCGGAGGGCCTTCGTTATCTAGGCACTTACCCTACCCCCAAGGGCTAGGACCGGGCAAGAGCAGGGCTCAGGGCTTAAAAACAAGAAAACTATTTTTTTTAACATTATTACCAAATTTTGGGCGCGATCAAGCGTGATCAAGCGTTCTCTTGTCTAACCTCAATTGCAAAGAAACCAATAAGAAAATATAAGTTGCATTGTCTAATCTCAATTGCAAACGAATAATTAAAAAAACATCGGGAGAATATAAGCCATCTCTAAAAACTTTCTTTTATCGGATAAAGTCATACTTTGGTAACTTGGGTTGGGTTCGAGACATATGATTTTATTTATTTTGACAAAGAAGGAAAATGGTTAAATAGTATGATCTATTTCACACCTTTAATATGACTTTCATATGAATTTCCACATATGAAATCATCCCAGTAGTGTCTTATCTTTGAGAGTTTTAAACCATTTACACTCACATACCTTTTATCAATTGACATTATTTTTAATTAAACACTGATATGACTATGACGCATTCTTGGATTTCAGTCACAACAATAAATGTACTTAAAAAATACTATTAGTTTAAACTTTTAAGAATTGAGAGTTATAATTATCTAATTAAAAAAAATATTTGGATCACCCCATATTCTTAAAGTTCCATGCACATACAAACTAATTCTATGAATTGGTTGACATTCCAAGCAACTCTATAGAGGAAAAACTGTATCATTATTAATAGAAATGAGTACACCCTCTTTTGCACTAACAATGATTTATAAAAATAAGAGAAAACTACTAAAAAAAAAGGACCCTAAATTGTCACTAATCGAAAAGTAGGCCACTAGTCAATATTGCATGGAAGTGGTTCCCTCTGACCACTTCCATTTTTTTTTATTAAAGATTTAAATGTGTGACGGCGTTGTCGCTTAATATCTCATTTAAACATGTGACGACGTCGTCGCTTAATCACCTAAAACCCCATTTCCCTATTTTCCTCGTCTTCTTCCCATCGTTCCCCCTTTCTCTTGTGGTTTCCTCTGCCCCTTCTCACACTCTCCCATCAAGCACCTCACTCCCTTCTCCAATTTTTCAGCACTAACCCACCCATGTTTCTCATAATCCACATCGAATTCCATCCACAATGCAAAACGAATCCACAGAGCGAGTGGCTTGCAGGTATGATTAATTACATCGGTTGCAATCTCTCAAATGTTTCTCTGGTATCATATTTGGTGCTGTGAATGCTCTGGACGGGGCATCTGCTTTTTCATCCTTTCTGCCTTGACACCAATAGCATGTGCATAAATGCTGCTACCTACCAGCTGTCATGGGCTTTGAAATTAAAATAACAGTCCCCACTTTTTATACTCATTCACTGCTTTAGAGATCTAATCAGTGCTCCATTCTGTATCATTAAAGACTATTTGAAATAGAGGCGTCTTTGTTGTTTTTTTTCACACATTCAAACCTGAAGCTTTTTTTGTTTTCATGGTGGTGTCAGTAGGATATCGTTTGACATTGTGGCTGGAATTCAATGTGGATTATGAGAAAGATGGGTGGATTGGTGCTGAGGAATTAGAGAAGGGAGTGAGGTGCTTGATGGGAGAGTGTGAGGAGTAGTAGAAAGAAACCGCCAAAGAAAGCGGGAAACGATAGGAGGAAGAATGGAAAAATGGGGGAAATGAGGTTTCAGGCAATTAAGCGGCGACGTCGTCACACGTTTAAATGAGATATTAAGTGACGACGTCGTCACATGTTTAAATCTTTAATAAATAAAAAAATAAAAGTGGTCACATGGAACCACTTCCATACAATATTGACTAGGGGCATCTTTTTCGGTTAGTGGCCATCTAGGGTCCTTTTTTTAGTAATTCTCTTTAAAAATAATATAAAAGTCTTAAATAAGAAGCAATAAAACTAAAAGCAAGGATTTAGAAGCAACCATGCAACACTTATTGATTATGTATTAAATACAATAAATAACTTACATAATTAAATATAGATTAAATGAACCACGTATATATATATATATATATGGATTTTTAGGACATTTTTTAATGGGTAAGTGGGTATGAAATTCCCTTCTTATTCCCCATATTACAACAAAGTGACTATGATAAGGGCATTTTAGCATATATTTACATATATGTATTTATTATATATAAAATAAATAAAAGTAAGGCCCAGGGCCAGGGTAGTATTGTCCAAGCCCCGCCCTTAAATCTCAGGTCTTGTAAAAAATTATCCAAGCCCGGCCCTAAGGCTTTTCGTTAGAAACAAAAGCCCTCATTTTAAGGGCCTTTTGAGGGCCGAGCTGGGTCGGGCCCCCTTTCTCAGGGCCAAATTGACAGGCCTAATCCAGACCTTTGATTCAATAGATTCAAAGTTTTTACAGTCTTCTAACTATTTCAAGCACAATAACCCGCGCTAAGTATGAGATGTTCGCCAATAACTGCAAAAACATGTTTTATGATCCATTAAAAAGGAAATTTAGACCATGCAAAGTCATCCTCAAACACTTACGGTCAACGATTTGATGTAAATAAAGCACAAAATTTGCAAAAAGAGAATAAAAGAAGAGATAATTATGACAATACCTCTTTTCTCATTCAAGAGTCCATGAAGTAAAAATAGGTTAGGGAAAGTAAGGTAGAAAGATTAGAAGAAAATAGATAAAGAAAGGGCATATGAGATTGGGGCTTGGAAATAAAGTGATTGTAAAGAGTGAAAAGCGGGAAGATAACTTGAGTGTGGTTATATGTTATAGAATGTGCGAAAGTTGTTGAGAGTAGATATAACTCCTGATCAAAATCAAAAGTTAAGGTCAAAATTATCTTTAAAAGCCATGGCTTTAATATAGTATAATTGCCTTGAGATTAAATGCAACTGTGAATGAAGGTAAGTTGAGTGGCAAATTAGGCCTAATGCCAAATCGCCAACCGAGAGACTAATGAGTGTGAAGTAGGTAAATTGATGAAAGGTATGCCAAAGGGCCCCCTTAAAGCTAGCATGCAGATGTATAATAATATGTCGTACACTCTTCAGCTTTTATAGTAACAGTAGCTAATAAACATTTATCCAAGTCTCACAATCTCCATATCCATAGATGCAATCTGTGATTAATTTCTTGGTCAGTTGGATAGGGACTCATAGTTTATTTGAATCTGTTCCAGAGTATTAAAAAAATCCGATTCTTAATTGCGATGGATATTGGCTATAATTTAAAAGTAAGGCCATTAACTTCTTTATTTTATATTTGAAAATTAAAAGGTGTTTTTCTAATGATATAATGATGTTGTTGAAATATTGTGAGAAAAAGATGAACAACTGGAATAAAAATGAGAGAAGAATAGGAAAAATCTTTAGAAATATATTTAAAGTATTTATTTTTATTATTTAAAGTTAATTTAGTTTTCACAACATCTTTTTGTAATATACCAAGGAAACCCTAAAAGAATGATTTTTTATGACAATGCCATCACAACACATGATGAAACTGATTTTTTAGGCTTATAATACTTTAAAAATTGCTCCGCCTTCCTGTCTCAACTAGGGATGCAAGCAGGTTGGTTTTAAGGTCGAATCATAGTGGACCTAGACCCGAATCCATCTTTTTATATTAGATCGGGATCCTGATTCAACAAAGAACCTATATTTTGTATTCTTCCAACCTCATATTTGAAATGCGTTAGTATAATTGGGTAAAATGGCTTCAAAACAAACTTCTGAAATATAAAAGTGAGGTTATCAATTGGTATATAATTAAAGCTAAGTAGATTCGTAAATGTCAATATGACTTAAGCTACTTAGGCCCTTAAAACCTCTGCATAATTTTAATATGTCGATGCATTTGTCCTAGATTCAGATCCTTAGGTTGGAGTATACAGGAATTTGAATTCGAATATTACAGATCATATGTGTGTGGATCAAAATTAGGATTCACATTTCTCTAGAATCCAAAAATAAGTTCCATATCTGCTTTATTAAGATATTTATACTCAGTATAAATAAATTCAAAAAGAGAGGATAAAAAATAAATTCCTTCAGTATTTATACTCAGATAATAAAAAATGCACTTGCAACTCTAGTTCCATCACTAATTCTTAATTGCTATTGGGTGCTTAACCATTAATACTATACTAGCAAAGCATGCCCGCGCTAAGTCCAGGCTCAGAAATAAAAACATGTCCAATTTGTGGCTATTTTATGAGATATTAATTAATGAGAAGATAAATATAAAACAAACAAATATACTATTTATTACGGTTCGAAGTATGGCCCAACCCGACATTTATAAAAAGTAAATATTATTTTTTATGTAAATGAGTATGTAACTTCAAGTCTTATTTAAATTAACATTTGCAAAATTGAATGTGACCCTGTCTTTAGGAATTAGAATATGAGGCCCACTTTAAAAAAGTTGATTATATGTGGAGCCTATATGTATAAATCACTATTAAGGATCCACTTTTAAAAATCACAAACATTAATAATTTTTTAACCATAATAGACATATTAAAATTCTAAATCCTCCTAAAGAAGACTCATTTTAACTTGGTTGGATAGAGTTATTGAGCAAGGTGGATTTTTTCATCTGGACTCTTTAAACACCTATCCATTATAGTTATATATTAAAATTTGAATTCACATAAAGAAGCTTAACAAAAGTGGACTCTGAATTGATTGATAGAATTTATCTCTTGAAATTGATTTGAGATCCAATTTTTCAAATTGATTTGAGATTAAAGTCCAATTTTGCAATCGATTTGCAAATTGGACTCCAATTTCGAAATCGATGCCTACGTCTATAATATATAATAATTGAAAATTTAAGTATATTGGTTGTTATTTTAAACCTTGAAGGGATTCATTTAACATGATTACCCAACAGCAAGAATTTCTATTAGGATTCTTGCAAACAAACAATCTCAAGCAGGTATTGACCTAGGATTTCTAAGCCATGCCTTTATTATCAAAGGGGTTAAAAATACAGGATTAAAGGCGAAGACACACAAGTGGCCATCAAATTATTATTCTTTTTTGTTAGAGAATTATCAGGTATCCTTTTTACCTTAGTAAATCATATTTTAGGAAAGAGATGATTGCCCTTGGATCCCACCTTAAACGCTTTAACTCCATACCCCTTCCATAAAACTTTCTTTGCTATTAAGTTCTAAAGAATCCAATACAAAGTTGCAAATGTGCCATAAACTTCACAGTAATTTGTTCATAACTTCTTCCAAATACAATGTTACAAACTGAAGATTCTTAAAGCGTCTACTCTATGACAGAATATATGTCCTCCTTTCAACGGAGGGCCACTTTCATCACCCTAAAGCAGAGGACATAATCCACATCTTTCCACATTTCATTATATATGTTTCAATCTTTGTCAGAAAGAGAGACGTAACACTATCATATGTTAGGAACCCGCACCGACATGTTGCAAATAGTTAGGGTACAAGAGACGATAGCGGTGTACACGGATTGGATTGGTGCGGATTAGGCCTAATCTGTCACCAATCCGTTCCCTATGGATGATAGATTTAGAATCCATCACCAATCCGTATATGTTAAAAACCGATCCGATCCGATCCGTGGATGACCGGATCGGATCGTTTAATCCGTTCAATCTATTGAATCTAATGTTAAAGAAAATTGAAGAGCATGCTCTCAAAGTTATGGTGAAATTTGGTCTAGGGTTTCATTTGTTATACTTATATACATAAGTGAATTACATTTTGACCACTGAGGTTTTTTCTTCTTTTATATTTAGATCTGTTAACTTATATTTAGATCCCTTAAGTTTTTTTTTTTTTTTTTTATATTTAATGTCAATGGATCGGATCCGCGGATTGAGGTTGAAATCCGTCACTGATCCGTTGCTAACAGATTACAAGATTTTCAATCCGTTACCAATCCATTTACCTTCGGTTCGGTTAAAAATCGATTCGTGGATCGGATCGGTTTTACGGATCGGCATATTTCCTGTGCACCCCTAATAAAAGACAAGGTCAGAAAATAGTGATTTGGAAATATATTCCCTCTATCTAGGTCTTAGCCCAAGCCTAGACATTAATGGCCTGAGATCAGCATAGATTGGGCTGGGTTGGCTACGTTTTTTGGCACATGCGTTAACCTTGACATTGTTTTGGGGCCAATAGATAATGGCTAGTGTGTGCAGACAAATATGCCAGAAGAGAATATAATGTATTGCAAATGAGCTCAGCTTCAGGCCTATATTTCAGGCCCATGGGCTGGATCCAAACTATTGAAGTCTTTCTTCCCTTGTTTACAACTGTTAAACTACCAAATATCAATGAGTTGGAATAATGTGATGGGGCTCATTTTTGCAGGCAGTGATGGAAGATGTTCTCTTTCAAGTAAAAGGATGCTGGAAAAAATGGATTGGTGCCTTGCATGTGCTTGTCCCTGAAATTAGAGGGCTTGAGCCTACGATTCGAGGTCTGCCCATGGAAAGTCGGGGATGGGAACTCCCACATACATCCCGGTAGGCAAGAATTATCGTTATTGTCATGCATCTTAGTGAGTCCCACTACCACGTTCGTATCTTAACCAGGTATCAACGATGGAAAATAGATCAATGTGGGTCTCAGGGTGCCACTATTCACTGACCAATTCAATTCAACCAATAAGACATCACATTACAACTGATTGCCGTTTACCCATGAAATCACATTACTATGTAAAAAAGGCAAAATGATATTCACCCACCAAACCTTAACAGTAACACAATTTCTATAAAAGGGATCCTCCCAACTAAAAACAACGTAAGTAGCTACAAGGAAAGGGCCAGTGGTTGCTTTCCGAAAGCTCTTGGAGAGGACAGACAAAGAACATACATTGCTCTCGGAACTCTCTCTCTTTTGTCGTGCAAAAAATTAATTAAGAACTCAATCGACCTCTCCAATGCCTTCACTGTCTCTTTTTAATGAGTGCTGATTGTACCCACCAAAGAGATTGTCCTCGTCAACCCAACATTTTTATTAGAGCAATGATTACCATTGGATTGATACATTGGATCACTGCAAATAAAGTGGATCATCCAATATTTTCTATTGTTTATGGTTTTTTTTTCAATTTTTTTGGTCATTTGTTATTTAAGGACAGAAGAAGTAGTTGTTTGCCATAAGAAAACATATTAAGGTCAATTATGTCATTTAAAGAAACACCTTGGAATTTCAGTACATAGAGAGCTAGTAACAATCAGTCTCCATATAAAGAATGCAGGGAAAACAGAATTTTGAAAGAGGTTATAGGAGGAGGAAGAAGAAGAAGAAGAATAGAGAGAGAGAGAGAGAGAGAGAGAGCGAGCACGAGAGAGAGAGCTGAAAAGATTTTCGGAAAATGGAGGAGAAAAGGAAGAGAGGGTGCTTCAAGGCATGCATAGGTGGGTCTGAGAAGGGGCATTTGTACAAGGAGGGCTCCCATTTCAGCATCTCTAGTGGAGTGTTGCCACCTCTCGGAGCTCGTAGCCATGGCACAATAAAGCTTCCTAGATTCATCATCTCCCCTTACGATCGTCGATACAGGTGGGGTTTCTTTGTTTTTTTTTTTTTTTTTTTTTTTTTTGTTACTAAAAAGATTTGGATTTCTTTTTCCTAGTTTGTTTGGACTTCTTAATCATGGGTTGTTTCTCTAATCACGATCAATGTGATGGCATTCATAACTCTTATTGGTGGTTCACGGTAGAAATTGATTTGCAGCAGTTAAGAGGTGAGAGGTGAATGATATAAGGTGAGGGGTGAAGTGCACTAAATAGTGATGTAGATGGGACCTTAACTTTCCTAAGATTTGAATTACCAGGATGATGACTGGTTGTTCATTTCTCATCTTTCATTGATTCAATTCCCATTAAAGTGGTGTAGCTTTGTAGCTTTGTTGGTGTGGGACTTACGTAACATGATGCTAAAGTATTTACAAAGAAGAAAAAAAAATTACCCTGCAGTGGCATGTCCAGTGAAAAAAAAATATAGTGATGCAAGAAAATATGTTTTAGAAGTCAAAACTGATGCTAGATGAATTTGTTTTTGGCAGAGGATGGGAGACTTTTCTAGTCATTCTAGTCATCTACTCAGCTTGGGTGTCTCCATTTGAATTTGGGTTCCTAAATAAGCCACTCACTGGTTTATCCACTGCTGACAACATCGTTGATGGATTCTTTGCCATAGACATTGTCCTGACTTTCTTTGTAGCATACCTGGACAGAGGGACTTATCTTCTTGTAGATGACCCAAAGCAGATAGCATGGAGGTATGGGAGAAGCTGGTTGGCTCTTGATGTAATCTCCACAGTCCCTACAGAAGCTACCAGAAAGATGTTGCCTTCAAGTCTCCAGTCATATGGTTTCTTCAACATGCTTCGCCTATGGCGACTCAGAAGAGTCAGCTCCCTTTTTGCTAGGTGGGTGTCACCCAAAACTTCAAAAAAAAAAAAAGGGTTCTTCTATTAATAAGAAATCTCATTCTAGTTATGGGAAGGAAACAGATTGGGCTGGGGTAGGGTCCACAGTGTACCCGGACCTGAATTGGGTACATGTCAAGTGACCCCTACACATTTTAAGATTTAAAATGAAGACCCAAACTCAAAAGTGTATAGAAGGCGTGAACTCAAACCTGATTTGAGCCCAAATATGTATGTACTTCATAGGATGGACTTGATGTTTTCAGGGCAAATTTCTAAAGAACGGCCACATTTTTTCCCATCCTTTTTGGGGTCTTGTATAAGAGGCCATCTATGATCCATAACACTCCATTCTCTTCAAACACACTGACCTCCTTTGAATTGAAACCGATCTTATCTTCACACTGTTCTGGACATGAGACTCATTGGATTTTATGACACTGAAGATTTTATGTATGGCTATTGAAGTTTGAGAGCCTAAAGGTTTAGAATCACTTGATGTCTGGTATTTTGTGCATCCAAACCTTTCCATTGGACTTCTTTTCCTGGTTGTTATTTGTAAAAATTAAGATTGAACTTTCATATTTGCAATGTACATTGTGCGCCTTAAGATCCAGTTTATTTACTTGGAGCAAAATTCACATCTCTAAACTTGGACATTTTTCATTTGATCATAACATCGAAACCTTATCCCATCTATTTGGATCGGTTTTCCACTCAACTTATTTGCAGCCGTTTTTTTATTAGCGACTTCACAACCTATCTTGTCTTTCTCACTAATTCATTTGATGTCTTAATGGTCTCACTCTTTTCTTACTACTTTGAACACTTAAACCTTCAATACATCTTACAAAGGCTATTTCACAGATTGGAGAAGGATAAGAATTTCAATTACTTTTGGGTTCGTTGCACAAAACTCACCTGTGTAAGCATCTCTCAAATGGCATTTTGTTCTTCTCTTCCTTTTTCGTTTTCCTGGCAAAGCAACTCTTCAGTGATATCTCTCATATGCTGTTATAGGTAACTCTATTCGCAGTTCATTGTGCTGGGTGTTTTTATTATCTTATTGCTGCAAGGTATAACAACCCAGAAAATACATGGATTGGAGATCCCTCCAGCAACTTCTTGGAGAGAAGCCTCAGGGTCCGCTATGTAGCTGCAATGTACTGGTCAATCACCACTCTTACGACGACAGGGTATGGTGATCTACATGCTCATAATACAAGAGAGATGCTTTTCAGCACCTTCTACATGTTCTTCAACGTCGGACTGACTGCATATCTGATTGGAAACATGACCAATATGGTTGTCCATGGGACTAGTCGAACTAGAAAGTTTGTGAGTTCTTACTAAACACCGAATTAAATTATACAAGGCAACTATGTTGTCGTCGATAGAAACTTAAATTTGTGTCATTGCTTTCAAGATTGTTCATAATGGCTTCTATATTTGGACTTGCAGAGGGATACCATTCAAGCAGCTTCAAGTTTTGCACGAAGAAACCAGCTTCCGATTCGCCTGCAAGATCAGATGCTTGCACATTTGTGTTTGAAGTTCAGAACAGACTCAGAGGGCTTGCAGCAGCAAGAGACTCTCGACGCCCTTCCGAAAGCCATAAGATCAAGCATTTCAAATTACCTATTTTACTCCCTCGTCGACAATGTGTACTTGTTCCAGGGAGTTTCAAGAGATATGCTCTTTCAGCTGGTAAGGCGCTGAAGGCGACTGCCTTATCAAGTTATTGGTTTCATCACTTTTGTAATGGTTACATGGGATGTACTCTGATAAATTTGAAGGTCTCAGAGATGAAAGCAGAATATTTCCCCCCAAAAGAAGATGTGATCCTGCAGAATGAAGCACCAACGGACCTTTATATACTAGTCACTGGTGCTGTGGTAACTGTTAATTTCTGTCCTCGTTCTTTTTCTGTTTATTATAAAGTGAATTAACATTGAACAACCCCTACTAGAATGTGGCACCCAAAAATCATAAGTTTCTAATCCTCGCAATTGACAGTTTCTTATTTCACTTCCCATTCCAGGATCTTCTTGAATACAAGAATGGAACAGAACAGGCAAGTTTGAAGTTATATGCCATAATCATCAGTTAGTGCAGTGCAGTTGGTTCCCTCAGTTAAAACTGTGGAGATTGTACTATTGTCAAGAACATTCTCTAATGCAGGGCATTGAACTGATACAGATTGTAGGAGAGGCAAGGGCGGGCAATGTTGTTGGAGAGATTGGAGTGCTCTGTTGCAAGCCACAGCTGTTCACTGTCCGCACGAAACGGTTGTGTCAGCTCTTGCGACTCGATCGTACTTCTTTCTTGAATATTGTTCAATCCAATGTTGGGGATGGGACTATCATCATGAACAATATTCTTCAGGTTGTAATCAACCTATCAGTGTAGACATTTTACAACAAGAATAGCCATGTCACTTAGTTGTTAGTTTAGTTTTTTACCCCATAGCCATAGGAAAGCAGCAGCAAGCATGTACATAGACATTCACTAGATTGATAAGCCTCACCATGCATATGATGCTAAAAACTGAGATTGGAAAATCCTAACCCTTAAGTGGGTGGCCTCAAAATAGACAAATTTAGGATAGAACTCAGTAGAAGTCCAAAAAAAGAGAGAATTTTTTGGTCACCCTTACCATAAGACTATAAGAGAGTCTACAATCAGACTTCCTAAATTGCTAAACCATGGCTTTCACTTGTTCAAAAATGCATATGAAGTAATTATAGTATTACAGGGTTTGTTGATCCCCCTTTTGATCCTTCTTTCTTTGGATGCAGCATTTGAAAGAGCTGAATGACCCAATAATGGAAGGAGTTCTAGCAGAGACAGAGAACATGATGGCTCAGGGTAGGATGGACCTGCCTCTCTCTTTATGCTTTGCTGCAGTTAGAGGAGATGATTTGTTGTTGCACCAGCTACTGAAGCGTGGTTTAGATCCAAATGAAGCAGACAACAGTGGCCGCACAGCACTGGTGAGTAACTTCCTTTCTAATTATATCCTTTCTATATTAGTTCGATCTCTTCTAGATGTCATCGCTAATTCAGATATCTTTTCCCCCTTGTTTATAAATGTCTAATCAGCATATATCATCATCGAAAGGAAGTGCTAACTGCGCTGCTCTCCTACTACATTATGGAGCAGACCCCAATAGCAGAGGTTTGTTATAAAAAAGCATTCTGGAGTTGTACATTCATTCTGGAATTTATGTTTACTACTATAATCCATTTGCAGGCTCAGTTGGGCTGACCTTGATGTGGTTTCTCTAAAGTTGGTCTCTAGGTGTAAAACTTCTTATTCTTTATTTTATTTTTTTCATGTTCTCTTGATTAGGAGTCACACCTGTGATCTTCATGGGGCAATCCCCTTTTGTGCATTAACAGACCTTGGTTACGTAGTTTCTTTCCAGTGTACTATCTAGCTGTTCATCAGTTAAATGAACTCCATTCAATATACAGTTCATTTGTTCGATGCTAACAGATTCAGAAGGAAACATTCCCCTGTGGGAGGCAATTCTTGGAAGGCATGAATCAGTAGTCAAAATGCTGATAGACAACGGCGCAAATATCTTTTGCGGTGATGTGGGTCAGTTTGCATGTACAGCTGCGAGGAAGAACAGCTTAGAGATGCTCAAGGAAATCATCCACTGTGGAGGCAAAGTAACGTTACCAAAGAGGGACGGAACAACTGCGCTTCATGTAGCAGTTTCAGAAGGTAATGTGGAAGTTGTTGAATTTCTTTTAGACCACGGAGCTGAGATGGACAAAGCTGACATCAATGGATGGACCCCAAGGAGTCTAGCTGATCAGCTTTGTAATCAAGAGATAAAGGCACTCTTTCAAGGCAGGAACATACTTAAAAACAATGGAATTCCCAGGGACTCAGAGCCAAGCCCCCAAATCATCACAAGTCTCAAAAGTGACACTAATATCGACCCGCTGTCCCTCACAAATATATGCTTGATGAACAAGGCGACTAGTGGCAATAACCTTCGGAGCCGTACTGGTAACAATTTCAATAACTCATTGTTTAGGATTATGTCAGCGGCCCATGCGGGTGAAAGATGCCCCAACCCATCCATGGGCCGTGGGGATTACCCTATAAGAGTGACAATTAGCCCAGGAAGTGGTGAAGCCACTGGAAAGCTTGTAGTTTTGCCAGGATCCATTCAGGAGCTGCTTGGTATTGGTGCGATGAAATTTGGGTTCCTGCCTGCTAAAGTCCTTAGTAAAGATAGAGCTGAGATCGATGATATAGAGCTTATTAGAGATGGTGATCATCTTATTCTTGTTTCTGATGATCGGGTTGGAGAAGCTGACAAATAAAATGTTGGGAGTTTGAAGCTGGAAAGCTTCATGAATGGGAACAATGCATCTCCAAGACGATGCATATTTTTCTTCCATTTGGTGTCATAATTGGTCGTTGAATCAATTTTCTTCACTGGACCCCAGATGGCTGCATGGATGACCGTTGTTGTTGGATTTGTCATCTTGTAGGAAAGCTTATGAGAAGGAAGCCAGTTTAGAAAATGAGGACAATATGCTGCTAGGATTGAAGAATGTGAATATCCAAGCCTTAAAGAGGTTAAAGAGGAAGGACTAATGATTTCTGCATAGTCAGAAGTCAAATTGGAAATCAAAATCATTTCTTTCAAAAGGTCATCATACATGCCTTGGAGGCTTCAATACACTTTTTACCTGTATCTACGCTTCTACGAATGAAATGAAGAAAATTTTCAAATTTTAGCCATGTATGTGCAAAAAAAAAAAATGGTTGTTACAAAGTAAAAAGCGCTACACTTGCAAGTGTAAATTACTGAGTTTTTACTGCCACCTGAATTGACTCTCAACACCCCAGTGGAAAAATGCCAAATACCACACAATTTTTTTCTTTGCTTGTTTCCTTTCCTACTCTTGTATGTTTACATGGCAAGCTGTTAGCATGCTTAATTCAAAATGGAGTTGTTAAAAGGCACTTCTCTAGTTATCTTTCTTATACTTTGATTATAAAACACTGACATTAAAATACCAAATGAAGTGTGTTTTGTGATGTCAACTCCTTGATATCTCACTCATTTGGGTACCAGATGCTGTTTGAAACTTTGAAAGCTCATAAGTCCCATGTTAATCGACAGAAAAGCCAGCAAAAATTATTCTTTTGCACTGGTATTTCAATAAACCATCTAAGAAGTGCTTGATTTGAACTAAATGGTTTTAGAAGAGCTGGTGTTCCTTAGTTACAAGAATAGTTGGATGGAGAAATAGTATGTTGTTGTTGGGCTGTCCAGTTCTTTTTCTTCCCCAGAGTCTGAAGGGTGGATTTGAACTGAACTGTTCTAATCAAGTGAGCTCACCTTTGGTTCAACTTTTCAAACATTGGTCCTTGTTGAAACTATGTATATTTCGCAACAAAATCAGAAAGAACTCGTAATGAAACATTTAGAGCCCTAATTGTCATAACTTTATCTCGCTGTCAATGGGATTGACCGAGTGCTACTTTTTCATATTTCTTAAACTGTGATTTAAGAAGGCTTTGTTCCAGTATGAAGCACACCTTGTTCTTTAATGAGGTTCAGATTTTTGGACATTCGGATTCATGAAATGAGGTGGGGAAAGAGAAGAGACTTGAAGCCAAGCCGAGGGATCATCCATGAGAGACCATCAAGGAGGTACCAGTACCACCCCACCACCCGCCGCCCCGCCCCCCCCCCCCCCCCCCCCCACACACACACACACACACACACACATGAATTAGTCAAAGCCATCGAAAAAGGACCAGGTAAAGGGGCCATCAAAGACGTTAGAAACCTTGGCTCATCCAAACTTGGTCGTATGGGTTTGTATAATGTGAAGATGTTATAACTAATCAGGACATCACCACTTCCATTATCATCTCATGAAGCCTTACGTGAGTTCTACCTCTCCACACACCCTTTCTTAGCACTAAGCTTCTTTTTTTTTTTTTTTCCAGCTATTTCAATTTAAATCTTCATTCACCCCATTCTCTAATACCTTGAACAGTTGAACTAGCAAGCTTCAACAGAAAACTTCTTCATATGTAACTGATACATATTTCAAGTTGGCAATTGCATGAAGTGGCATCTCCAAGCACTCTTCCACCTAAGATGAATCATGCCTGTGGTTCAGCATAAAATTGATTACCTTTATGTGGGTTGGTTTTATTTTAGTTTTCCAAAGTTCAAGGAAGATTAGAATTCACTTTCAGCACTGTTCAGGAACAGAGCAAAAACATATGTAGCAAAAAAATTTTAATGTACAGATACCGCACGAAACCAGAATTTATTGATACATTGATACAGCAGTTTTCTTCTTTCAATCCGCTACTGTCCCTTGCACTAATGGCCGGTCACCTACCCTGTATCGAATTTCAAGTAGTTCTCAGAAAAGTGGGGTTTAAGGAGTGTTAATGAGGTGAGGAGGGAAAGGAAGAAGGATATAAGGTAGAGATTTGGATGGTACCATCGCTTTCTTAAGAATTGATTTACTTGGGGGGGGGATGATTACTTGATGGCCCTTTGTGGTTTGCTTTAAGCTTTAGCCCATTCAATAGGAAGGCATTGCTTAGAATTCCTAGGAATTCAGTACCGATCAAACAGAGTCCCTTAAGAGCTTAATTGGGTTCAAGTAGAAGAAAGTGAGATATGAAAGGATTAAACATGGAAGAAAGCTTACTTCTGAGGAAGTTGATCTAGTGATCAGCAGTAATCCAATTACTGAGAAGAAATAGGTCTCTCAACAAACAAGAATTTGTGAAAGATTAGCCTCTTAAATATGTTACAACCAAAACGACAGTCGATAATGGAACAAGAAATCATGGAACTCTCATTATAAGTGGAAAACTTTGGTATATTTTGTAGCTCAATTAACCCTCCTGTTTATTGTCCCTCTTTTACACATGAATGATTCATTCTTCCTACCTACGAAATTAATTGAAACTTTTCAATATAAATAACAGCTAACGCATTAAAATAATATAGGATTACACATTTTGAAGGGACCAGTGCCAAAGGGCTATTACCTTCGTTCTTTCCAAAAAAGCAAAGAAAGAAAATGTCGGCATATTTGCCACACTACAGAAAAAAAGGCCCTTCACTCTTCTGTATTGCTCTTGTTTGATAACATTTCCAATTATCTTTCAGCGCATCAATAAAAGGGCATCCCTGGTGCGCCCTAATAGACTCAACGCCGTTGCTGCAATGTGATGTCCAGTCAGGCCTGCAAGAACCATCTGCTCCTTGGGTGATGCATGCTCAATATACTTGTCTGGTAAAACAATTGGCCGCCACTGAAGAATTTACAAAAAAGATCAGTTAAGGGATAAAAATCATAGAGAACGTTAAGGCTGTACACTTATGCGTGAAAATGCAATTTGACCATATATATATATATATATATATATATATATATATATATGGGAAATATTCAAGTGCATCTATCCCTTTCCATAAGGTGAGGGACACTCTCCTTTTTGGGAAGTTTCAAGGTAAGCTCAAGTGTGTGGCAGGGCCCACCTGGAGACTCCCTGGGATCTTCCTCTCTGCAAAAAATTTACCCCAACCGTGATTTCTATCATCTTCATATGGGCCCAAAAGTTTAATGTTCAACAGTTCATTCGGTTCGATACATAGTCGATCCAATGGTCCAGTAAATTC
>QPKB01000001.1:9895850-9933115 GCA_003546025.1 Camphora micrantha | reverse complement strand
AGATTTTGACAAGAGTTACAATGATTTTTCATGTACAAACTTCTGGGTTCATGAGATTAGAATTCTCTTCTGATTTGAAGATCACAATAGCTGGTTTTGTTGGAGTTACATCTCTTCCAGGCATCCTTGTCTCTGGTGATTCTTTCTTCACTGCATTACCAGTGAATCACATTCATTTACTGCTGTTGCATCTATGATCTCAATACCAAAATCTTCCTGTTTGCATGAAGGAGATTTTTTTTTTCTTTGCATTTTGTGGCTGTAGAACTGCAATCCTGCGGTTTCCTGGAAGCGAACTTGTTACAGGAGCAGAGCTAATTGCCTAGACAGTAAATCTGCTAGTGTTCAAAAGGCCTAGTGGCTATGTTTTCTACTCATTCCTGCTAGAAAAACTCCTGATATAAGTTCAACTCAAATTCTTAAAATTGCTTTGGTTCATCCAAAATCTTCTACTCAAATTTGTGTTGGTATTTAGTGCATTCACCCCTGATTTGCAAATTTAGAAACCTACTACTATCATTCTGAGTCAGGAGAAGTTTATTTGGAAGACCAACCTCCTTGTGCAGCCCAGACATCGATGCACACTGATCATGGGATTGGAAAGGCTTGATATGGATTAGGCACATATGCCAAATATCACACCAATCACGTATAACTAACCCTTGATTTTAGGCCCTGAAAAGTGCAATGGATCCAGTGCAGTATTGATTGTTATTGATGCCAAAAATGTGTATAATGTTGGATCAGATTCAAATTAAGTGCCAATTCATTGTTATGTCAATTGTGGTATATCGAACTTGTGCTTGATGCTAATTTAAGCTGGTAATTTGTTCTTGTCAGCGATGCTGACATTTTGCCATGTTTTCCATTTTGTACTATCATGCATACCCACTGAGTGAAGTGATTCCTACAGTGATAATTAGGTTGGGTTTGGGTTGAGACAGACATTCGGCTGCGTTGGGCCCAAAACTGTTGGACATCCCTCATTTTTGCTTGATATTGGGCGAAAAAGAATTTATATGATTCCTTAAAAAAGTGTTTTCCATTGGGGGACATAATTTTTTTTTCATGGAAGAGAGAATTTCCCACACAAACGAGCCCCAAACTTAGAAAGAGAGATCCAAATTCAGCTCATCCAACATTCATGGTCATCCAAAATAGGCCTGTTTCTTTCTAGGGCCCAAGCCCAGCCCCATAGTATTACTGAGGATGCGAGATGGGCCTATCTAAGTAGGGATGTAAATGGTTTCTGATTCTCCGATTATCTGAATGTTCCTACCCATTTAAAAACGGGTCTGGGTCCTTATTTAGGCCCAATAAGTAAATGGGTCCGGGTCCACCTTGGTTCCGACCATGGTCTTGCGATCTAATATATTACCTCAATTTTCGAAAATTCCTTTTAAAAACTAGATTTCCTTTAATATCATTCTTTACCTAGATCCAGATCAGTCTCATATACAAACCGATTCCATCCTCTCATCAATTATCCCGAACCAAGAAACTGATGAACCAATTCCATCTTCTCATTAACAGTTCGAGTTCTGAGTCAGCCATAGGCCAAGACTGAAACTGACCCATTTACATCCCTATATCTAAGGCTATCAATCGTGTCGTTTTAACGAATTCAAGTTGCGAATTAATGAATTCGTGTTAGGATCAGTCAACTTGTACACGACCCATTAGAAAAATGGGTCCAAAAATCAAACACGAACACAACCCGTTTATTTAACGGGTTACACGATACTATCCGTTAACCTATTATATAATTTTATCTATTTTGGACCATATCAATTAACACACTCTTTTGCTAATGAAAGGAGAATAAATTGAGTTATAAAATGATCTTTTATATGTGGGCTCTATGGTTTTACTTTAATATTTTCAAACTTACCAAAATACCCTTCATATATTTTATAATTTACATCATTTATCATTTAGAGGGTTATATCGGGTTGTTAATGGATTATCGATTTTATTTATTAATGATCTGCTAATTTAATGGATGAATGGATCTGACCCATTAATAACATAAATCCTTTAATAGGCATCCGAATCCCTAAATATCGTATGGGTTTGTATCATCTAAAACGTGGCATTTTGACAGCCCAGTCTATTTCAAGGGCTTTTGCCCTTTTTCCATAGACTCAGTTGTAGTCGTACAGTCCCATTCGGACAGCTCTAGGCTGTTTTGCAAGTTGCGTGATAAGAGGATCTGGACATTTTTGTCCTCTACTGTGGGAGCCGGCAGCGTCCTTGACCCGTGTTCCGAATGAGGATAGAAACGTCAATTTATTTGGAGATTCAACGGAGAAAACGTGTATCAAGTATAAATCCATGACAGCTATACATCGCCGACACCCAAATATCTATCCCCTTAAAATGAGTTAAATTAAATATCCTGTCCCTTCTCTCTCTTTTAAAGCTGGTTAATTACCTAAAAACTTCTTGAGTTATATATTATCGAGAAAATTACCTTAAATATCCGTTGCACCAAAAAGACCCTCATAATTTCTCTATAACAGTAAAAGCCCTCCGGTCGATTTTTCACTTTTGTTATCGTTGCTCATTTCAGTTGAGTAACGATATCTCTTTTTCTTCCTTTTCTCCATCCTCTATTTTCCGATAAGTCTATTGCCGAGTTATTAAAACTTCTTAATACCTATAGGTTAGTTTTGTTTAATAATTATTGAAATTCCTGAAATAGAATTGTTCTATGTGGTGATAAATTGGGTCTGTACCCTTATAGTGAATTTTTCATCTAATAGTTTAATTTTCAGTTGACAGAATGAAAATTCAGAGTCTTGGAAATTCCAGAAAGCACCTTTTCATTATTCTTGTCTCAACATTAAGATTAATGTGATGATATGATGTTGTGATGAAATGAAGTCCATGAGAACTTTCCAATTCCTTGCCACATTAGATATTTCAATTCCATCCCATTAATTCCTCAACTAAAGATCTAGAGAATTAGCTAGAGATTCCTTTCTTCTTCATCTACCTTTTTCCTTCTCTCCATGTACACAAATTTGCCCTAAAGGGATGGATATTTGGAGAATAGTGAAGAGGAGAGAAACTGTTTTCCATAGAAACCTCTTTTACCCTTTACGAGTTTATTTTAAGAACAATTTTGCAAATGCAAATAAGCGGGATGGGCATTTGATTTTCTGTGGCCTATTTTTCTTGTCGTTTGGTGCAAGGGGACCCTTTGTGGGAAACCAATTTTTTGGTGCAAGTTTTCTTCACAAGAGAATTTGTGCTACACAAACAGGCCCTACGTGAAGAAGTAAGTCTCCTCTAAACTACTTTTTAGCAAAAACTAGGACAAATTGTTAACCCTCAAATGAGGGTAGAGGAAGAACCTTTTGTTTTTTTCTAATTAATTACCTTTATTATTAAAGTGACATATAATATTTAAATAAGCATTTTTATAAATAAATGTACCTAGATTTTTCTCTCTTACTTGGCCTTTTTCCTTTCACAATCAAACACGCTAGAGAGTCAATATTAGAGAAAAGTAGCGACCCCTCATTTATCCTTCTAGTGGAGATTTTCCTCTTATTTTCTCTCCATCCAAATGGCCCTTCAAAGCTCAGTCCTTTTACTTAAAATAAGTAATCATAATCATAGTTGTATGACTTGTAACTCTTCTGTGTGTAGGATAACCCACCGACCCACCCACCCAAAGATCGACCCCTTTCCACTCGAGTGTCTCGTGTTTCTTGAGTGTGTAGAAGTGCTATTGGTAGTACGAGAGCTGCATAAATGGAAGAAAATGAATAATATGAATTTATGAAAAAACATTCGATCATTTGAAATAGAGGAATTGTTTGACTAGAAAACTAGCTTGCAAGAAAATAGTAGCAGCGCAGCTAGTTAGTGACACCAAAAGCTCCTTTTGGTTGGTGGATTGGGAGAGCGCTTGAGTTTGAGTCTTTCAGCAAGTTAAAAATTATGTAACCACACCGTAATATTAATTTTAGAAATAATTAAAAGTGCAACCTCATGATATTGACAATCTTAAAAAAAAAAATCAACATTGCACCTTGTATTCAGGTGGTTGAGCATTGTTTTAATGAAAATTTAGTAATAAGTGGTTGTTTGGACAATTTTATGTGCTACTCAATAAAGTCTCAACCTTGCGCAAAGTGTCATCAATCATAGAACCCAATGCATGTCATCCACACTTGTCACAACATCATTTAAACCTTCTAGGTCTGTTGCCTACTCTACTATGACTTTTGAGCCACTCATGGTAAAATGGGTTATAATTAATATTAAGAGAGCAAGAAGGGTTTTTTTTTTATAAAAAAAAAGAGAGCAAAGAGCTAAAGTGCTGAGTTGGGATTGATAGGAATTTATGATATGATATGTTATATTGTTCATTGACTATTTTAAATATTTTATTTGTCACATTTCAAAATTGTAGACCACATGAAAAGATATTTTTAAGCCCTGTTTCTTTAGTCGAAGTTTTGCTAGGAATTTATCATGTTTAGAAATTTTTGGATATGATGTGACAAGTTGTCCGCTAAAATTTCTGAATTTCATGTTTCTTTACTAACATTTTTAGATTACAACCACATAAAAGATCTCTTTTGACCTTTGAAAATTCAGAAATTTCACTCCCTATGCATTTTGGTGGAATTCCTGGATGCTCAAGCCCATAGGAGCATCCAGGAATTCCACTTTGTCTGGGAATTTAAGAATTCCCCAAATAAGAATTCCTGCAAAGAAACAGGCCCTTTGCATTATGAATTTTTAAAATCTCAGTATTTCAAATACTAGAGGGGATTGAACATTTAAAATTCTACTTGGCGGGGGGCAAGAATGGGTGTAGAGGCAGTATTTCGAATTCTCATAATTCTTTCATAGAAATTTTTTTTCCACAATTTTCCCAAACAAACATACCCTAAAAAAGCTTTTCGAATTCCTACTAGAAGTGAGCATTGGGAGAATTCCAAATTCTCTAAACTAAGAATTATTTTTAACATAACAAGCCTAGATTTTAGTTAGTCAAACAATAAGTTGAGAATTTTCCTTACAACCTAGTGACCTACTCAATCATTAATGTAAGGTTTTAGTTCCTAGTTCCTATGCTCAATTAAAAGGACTTGGTTGAAAACGTTTCCATAGTCAAAGCACTAACTAAGAAACAATCATTCATTAGGGGGACCTCTCCAAGATTTTAAGAAAACTATCAGGGGCGCATTTGAAATAAAAAATCCCTCTTGGGAAGAAAACGAAAGAGAGATTGGGGGAACACGTGATAAAGCGAGAATGCCGATGATGTTTATTTACCGTACGGAAAAAGCGTAAAAGCTCTGAAACGAAGTGTATGCATCTGCCGCCACGTGTCCCTCCGCCTTGGCAACCTTATCCGTTCCCTTCCTTCCCCCATTTAAACGACACCTTTTCCCCTCTCTCTCTCCCAAACGACTAAACCGAAAAAAAAAATCAATCCTTTTTTCAATCTCTCTGCAAATGGCGAGTCTTCTCCCTTTCCCGGCGACCGGAATCCGGCCCTACGCCTCCTCCGACCACCGCAGATCCAACCCGCACCGCTCCTCCAAACCTTCCGCCTCAGCGAACCCCAACTGGTGGGCCCCGATCTTCGGATGGTCGTCCGAACCTGACTACATCGACAGCGACGGCGATCGATCGAGGGCTCAGATCTCGGATCCCGACTCGGGCCGGGCCGGATCGCGATTCACCCCGGGATGCTTCACGGAGGAGAAGGCGAAGGAGCTGAGGAAGAAGACGATGGAGTCGGCGAACTTCCATGACATCATGTACCACTCGGCGATCGCCTCCCGGCTCGCGTCGGACCTCCCCGACAAACCTTCCCGCCGGTAGGAGGAAGTGGGGTTCGGCGCCGGAGAAGGTGGTTGTCTTTGGGCCGCGTTCGTGTTAGGGTTAGGGCTTGTGGGGTTGGGTTTGTATTTTGGAAGACCTGATTTCTGAAATCTTTGGATTTGTCTTAGTCTGTGAGAAATGGTGGTGTTTGTTTGTTATATGTATGAATGAAATGGTCATTTCTCTCTACTTTCTTATATTGTTCTTCTTCTTCTTCTTTTTCGGTGTAAATTTGGAGTTTGCATTGAGATGTAAATACAAATAAAGGGTTTGTGGGAGATGGATGTTCCCAATTTTCCACATTCTATTGTGTTGATGATGAAAATCATTTCATTGGAATCTGGATTCAAGAGGAAACAATGTGCGGAGTGGAGGATTGATTTGACATTAGGTCTGTGATGGGTGGGGTCGAGCCAACCCAATGGATTGTTGGGTTGGGGTTGGGTTGACCAAAAGACTGGGATGACCTAACCACTAACCAAAGTACCAAACCATATAGTGGGTCCAATGATTGCTGGATTATTTGCCAAAAAAAATTAGTGTTGGGTTGGTTTGGGAGGCTGCCGAATGAATAGCAAATTAAAACCTGGCTGCACCTGACCCAGAAAGTAATCTAGTCTAGGTCTAGGACTAATCCTGTTGGATTGAGCCCAAGCCCGAGAGCTGAAGAACCTGGACAAGGAGGTGAGTGATTTTGAGTGGTTTGCATCTCAAATGTGGGTTTATTGGTTGATCTATAGTCCTTATCCAGATGATGTGCCAAGTGCCCCTTGCCCCACCTCTAGGCCATTAAAATTGCATGGCATGTAGGGTATCTGCTGTACATTCTACCATTGCTGTTCTTTCTCATCCATATATGGGATGTGGAGCTCCTATCCCGACCCTTCATAGGGCAGGGCTCCCCTGGATTTAGGGTCATGCTGGTGACATATCTACTAGTCCATTTTTCCGGAATACCATTGCTTGCTGTAGATCATCTTCCATATATGTATATATACGGTATACACCATGAAAATCTATCTTCACCCACTAAATAAACAGATGCAAATTTTCACCTACTCCGTTCATGCATTCTGCCATTGTAACATAGTAAAAGCCAAGTAAAGTCTCTATTTCTCATATAAGATGTCACATTAAAAGTAATTTAATTTAAAATTCTTTCCATCTTTTTCAAAAAAAAAAAAGTAAAAAAACAATCACCTTTATCCACTAAAATACAAAAAAATCCACTTTCCCATACAAAAAGTCAAAAAGATTCGATAACAAACAACTAAAAATAAAATACAATCATAACTTAGTTATATTTTATTCTTCCTTCAAAATCAACTTTACTTTACTTGACTAAATTAGTAAAGTTGCCAAACTGACTATAAAATTTTTTTTACTTTTTGTATGGAAAAGTAGAGTTTTTTTGTACTTTAGCGGATAAAGGGTGTGTTTGGTTGGACTTCATGAAAACTAAATATACTTTTTTAAAAGTAACATTCAAAATTCACTTCTTTAAAGTACATTTTGAAGGGAAAATGTTGTTTGGTTGCTTTTTGAATTTTTTTTTTTTTTTTTTTTTAAGATGGAGGGAGTTTTGAATTAAAATGCTTTTGATATAATATCTTGTTTGAGAAATGAAGGCTTTACTTGACTTTTACTATATTAGTAAAGTGCCAAACTAGCCCACCGATGGAGTTATCTCAAGAACCAGGGGTTGACCAAGATGCCCGAGGGCAGATCCTTGGATATGCTATCAGCAGATCCTTGGATATGCTATCATCTTTCCACACGTGAGACAGTAGGGCCGCTCTTTTCACATGTGTGTTTGACCTCGCCCCACGTGAACGACTAAGTTCCCATCTCTGTCATGGGTGATAGGTCCCTGCCCACTTGGCTGGGGTACCAGAGAAAAAAAAAAAGGTGGGGTCCTTCTCATGGCAGACAGGCACACATGGCCGTCCATGGTGCTAGCTTTCATCCCAACTGTCAAGATTGAAAAGCCCATTTGTCTTATGGGCCTGGAACAAGTGCACTTGTAGGACTTTAAAGAGATGTCAGGGCATTCAATTCCCAGATCTGAGATTCTTTTTTTGAACATGTGATCAGATAATGTTGCATGAAATAAATTATTGTCAAGTAAAAGATGTTGACTAATTGAAAAAGCATATGTTAGTGTTATAAATCAATTTTATAATTCCCAATGTTACATTCAGATTCGATCATGATTTTGTTGATTTTCTTTTCTGGCAACGTTTCCAATTTTTGCATATTTTAGCAACATCAGATTCAGTGGCTACTGATAAGAACATGACGTCTTCAACACATCGGCAACATCTGTTTACACATTTCTGCACTGGGTTAGTGGGGTTTATCTGTCTTCATCTGCTCTTTGAATCTCAATAGTGTTCAAAATCAAATGCAGTTCAGCTTGTGAGACCATGATAATGATGCATGCCTACAAGTGATAAGAGTTTACAAATATCAGATCCATGATTATGCAGACTAGGGCTGTCAAAGGGCCGGGCTGGCCCGCGCATGGGGTTCTCCTAGCCCTACCTTCAATATATGTAGGGTGGGATCTGAGCGGGCTAAAGCCCTCGGAGGGCCTTCGTTATCTAGGCCTTTACCCTACCCCCAAGGGCTAGGACCGACATGAGCAACACTCAGGGCTTCAAAACAAGAAAATTATTTTTTTTAACATTATTACCAAAATTTGGGTGCGATCGAGCGTTATGAGCGTGAGCGTTATGAGCGTGAGCGTTATGAGCGTGATCAAGCGTTCTCTTGTCCAACCTCAATTGCAAAGAAACCAATAAGAAAATATAAGTTGCATTGTCTAATCTCAATTGCAAACGAATAATTAAAAAAACATCGGGAGAATATAAGCCATCTCTAAAAACTTCCTTCTATCGGATAAAGTCATACTTTGGTAACTTGGGTTGGGTTTGAGACGTATGATTTTATTTATTTTGACAAAGAAGGAAAATGGTTAAATAGTAGGGATAATAGCAGATTACCTACCTGAACTTTGCCTGTATTTTAAACCACCCCCCTGTAGTTTGGTTTTTTGTACTAAACCTACCTGAACTTTAAATTAATATGCAAAAGTGATGGATTCTGTTAGTATTGACGGTGTATATGTATAAATGGCCTGTAGGGCATACTTGTAGCAACTTACTGTTCCAAATGGCTTTAGAACGAGACTTTTTTGCCCCTAAACCTAGCCTATAAAAAGAGGATAGAAAGGATATGAGTCTGGGTGCTTGGTTGCTTCAACTATGAGCTTAGAAGCAGCTCTCAGTCGTCTTCTTCAAGCCATCAATTTGTGAGTAGCTGTCAGTCATCTTCTTAAGCCATATCAAATGCCTTCCTCTTCAAACTCATATACCCAGTTTTCTCGTGGTCAAAGCTCTCAATTTGATGGTGAAATTCGTTACTGTCACTGCGGACATAGGGCTGCTGTGAGAACTTCCCGAACACAGCGGAACATGGGGAGGAGGTTTCTTGGCCTGCACTATATGGGGTTATCTGGCTAAGAAGCAGCCGACACAGTGCAGACAGGTGGGGATGTTTTTCCACCAACATTCATAAAAAAACAAAAGGGAATGAAATAGATAGCACAAGAGGGGGATCATTTTCACACAACATCACTATATCATACAATGAAAGGTTCTACATCCACTAAAAGTAGTTGAAAAAATCATCTCCATTCACGAAAATGAGATACAGAAAGAGACTATTTTATAATGCAAATTTCACATAAAGATAGCACAAACCCCATCAATAACTTTACAGTCCATGCACGTAGAAAAGATCTGTTTTATCAAAACCTTAATCCCAAAACCCTCGGCATCAAACATTATTAAGAGATTGAGATTATTCATACCTTTGAAATCGTTGGTTGATGCCTCTTGATGGATTTTCCGCAATCTAGATCGCCTTATGAAGGAGGAGCGGTTTCTCCCAAAATAGTCTCGCCCAAACAAAGAACCCTAAGCAGTTTCCCCAAAATCGCATTTCCAATGACGAACCCTAACCGTAGGTGAAAAGAAGCAAAATGATCGAAAATGGCTACACACGATTTATATATAGAGGGGTAAAATCGTCATTCCATCTTTTCCGTCACGGCCGTCTGTAGTTGCATGTTAATTTAAAGTTCAAGTAGGTTTAGTACAAAATACCAAAATACAGGGGGGTGGTTTAAAATACAGGCAAAATTCAGGGAGGTAATCTGCTATCATCCCTAAATAGTATGATCTATTTTACACATTTAATATGACTTTCATATGAATTTCCACATATGAAATCATTCCAGCAGTGTCTCATCTTTGAAAGTTTTAAATTATTTACACTCACATACCTTTTATCAATTGGCATTATTTTTAATTAAACACTGATATGACTATCACGCATTCTTGGATTTCAGTCAAAACAATAAATGTACTTAAAAAATACTATTAGTTTATACTTTTAAGAATTGAGAGTTATAATTATTTAATTAAAAAGATGTTTGGATCACCCCATATCCTTAAAGTTACAAATTAATCTATGAATTGGTTGACATCCCAAGCAATTCTATAGAGGAAAAACTGTATCATTATTAATAGAAATGAGTACACCCCCTTTTGCACTAACAATAATTTATAAAAATAAGAGAAAACTATTAAAAAAGGACCATAGATGGCCACTAACCGAAAAAGAGGCCACTAGTTAATATTGAATAGAAGTGGTTCCTTGTGACTACTTCCATTTTTTTATTAAAGATTTAAATGTGTGACGACGTCGTCACTTGATATCCAATTTAAACGTGTGACGACGTCGTCGCTTAATCGCCTGAAACCCCATTTTTCCATTTTCCTCTTCTTCCCATCGTTTCCCCCTCTCTATGGCGGTTTCCTTCTGCCCCTTCTCACACTCTCCTATCAAGCACCTCACTTCCTTCTTCAATTTTTCAGCACTAATCCACCCATCTTTCTCATAATCCACATCGAATTCCATCACATTGCGAAACGAATCCACTGAGCAAATTCTTAGTGGCTTGTAGGTATGATTAATTACATCGGTTGCGATCTCTTAAATGTTTCTCTGGTTTCATATTTGGTGCTGTGAATGATCTGGACGGGGCATCTGCTTTTTCATCCTTTCTGCCTTGACACCAATAGCATGTGCATAAATGCTGCTACCTACCAGCTGTTATGGGCTTTGAAATTAAAATAACAGTCCCCACTTTTTGTACTCATCCACTGCTTTGGAGTTGTAATCAGTGCTCCATTCTGTATCATTAAAGACTATTTGAAATAGAGGCGTCTTTGTTTTTTTTTTCACACATTCAAACCTGAAGCCTTTTTTGTTTTCATGGTGGTGTCAGTAGGATATCGTTTGACATTGTGGCTGGAATTCGATGTGGATTATGAGAAAGATGGGTGGATTGGTGCTGAGGAATTAGAGAAGGGAGTGAGGTGCTTGATGGGAGAGTGTGAGGAGTAGTAGAAAGAAACCGCCAAAGAAAGTGGGAAACGATAGGAGGAAGAACGGAAAAATGGGGGAAATGAGGTTTCAGGCAATTAAGCGGCGACGTCGTCACACGTTTAAATGAGATATTAAGTGACGACGTCGTCACACGTTTAAATGAGATATTAAGTGACGACGGCGTCACATGTTTAAATCTTTAATAAATAAAAAAATGAAAGTGGTCACATGGAACCACTTCCATACAATATTGACTAGGGGCATCTTTTTCGGTTAGTGGCCATCTAGGGTCCTTTTTTTAGTAGTTCTCTTTAAAAATAATATAAAAGTCTTAAATAAGAAGTAATAAAACTAAAAGCAAGGATTTAGAAGCAACCATGCAACACTTATTGATTATGTATTAAATACAATAAATAACTTACATAATTAAATATAGATTAAATGAACCACATATATATATATATATATATATGGATTTTTAGGACATTTTTTAATGGGTAAGTGAGTATGAAATTCCCTTCTTATTCCCCATATTACAACAAAGTGACTATGATAAGGGCATTTTAGCATATATTTACATATATGTATATATTATATATAAAATAAATAAAAGTAAGGCCTAGGGCCAGGGTAGTATTGTCCAAGCCCCGCCCTTAAATCTCAGGTCTTGTAAAAAATTGTCCAAGCCCAGCCCTAAGGCTTTTCGTTAGAAACAAAAGCCCTCATTTTAAGGGCCTTTTGAGGGCCAGGCTGGGTCGGGCCCCCTTTCTCAGGGCCAAATTGACAGGCCTAATCCAAACCTTTGATTCAATAGATTCAAAGTTTTTACAGTCTTCTAACTATTACTAGCACAACAACCGGCGCTAAGTACGAGATGTTCGCCAATAACTGCAAAAACATGTTTTATGATCCATTAAAAAGGAAATTTAGACCATGCAAAATCATCCTCAAACACTTACGGTCAACGATTTGATGTAAATAAAGCACAAAATTTATAAAAAGAGAATAAAAGAAGTGATAATTATGACAATACCTCTTTTCTCAATCAAGAGTCCAAGAAGTAAAAATGGGTTAGGGGAAGTGTTGAGTTCATGAATTTGCACATTTACGTATCATTTTAAGATGAATTATGGATTTAATTAGGTGAATTGCATCATTATTCATATGATTTCATCATTTCATGCATTTTCAGTTACGAACCTGAATTTTCATACTTTTCATACATTTTCTGTATTAACTTAGAATGTTTTGCAAATTTTCTCCGAAGAGTCCCAGTTGGAGTAGAACTCTGTCCGGATGGGTCCCGCTTCAATATGGGCTCTTCAGTATTTGATGTATTGAATTGGAATGTGCAGAAAATGATAATTGCAGGCCTCTGTCACGAAATCCACTTTCAAGCACACATTGTCATCTTGGGCCATGCATTGCTGAATTGAAGTATATTGAAGAATCCACCATGTGGACCCCACACACAAGCCATATGCAAATTAATCAAAGGAGGGGTCCACTCATCATGTCAGTGGAAGAGTCCTAACTACAGTAGAAGACTTCTCATAGGGCCCACTGTTCAAGCAGATGAAATGTCCCACATGGCAGGGTCCACAGTAGTTGCAAATTTGAAATTATTGATGGATAATTCAAAGAGTACAATTCTAATTGGAACAAAAGAAGAAGAGTTTGAATCATCCATATCTGATGTCCTTTCAAAAATGAAAGTTGTGCAGAGATAGAATCCATTACAAATCAAATTCTAGAAGTTAATCCCGTTTTTCTCATGATAGCTCATCTTCAAATGGCCATAACTTTCAATCCGACCGTCGGATCGATAATTTCTACCATTGGAAAGGTTATTCAAAGTAGATATCTGTGGAGCCCAAGAACGTGCAAATCAGAGCTTTATTGACAAAGTTATGGGCCCAGAGATTTTCATGTTCAGTTTTAGACGGGATTGCAATTAAATCTACACCGTTGATACTCAATTGCTGCACATCCTTTGTGGGACCCCATCTGAAGATTAGCCAAGCCACCCAGAGGTTTCCAGAAACTTCCACCTCATTCAAATTCAAAAAGGATAAGAGATGTACCTTATCAATAAAGATAAATCAAATTTGAAGAGAAGGTGTCCAGATTCAATGTATCTGATAGATAACCGGAGAAATAAAAGGAACCAAAGAGTAGCATAAGAGACAACTCCCCCCCCTTGGACGTCCATTACTCTCTCTCTCTCTCTCCTCTTTCTCTTCTTTGAATAATTAATAGAATTTAATAGTTATTTTTTGGGTATTCTAGAGCCCTGTTCCAGAAATTAGGAATTTTAAAAGAGAAATTTTTGAGAGACAATTGTACAAGGAGATGCCATCAATGAAATTAATTATGGAGTTCTTTTCAATGGCTGGCTAGATTTCTGGATTGGAGCATACAGATGAAGCTAAGTAGATCTTTAATCTAATTTATGTGATTTTTCTATTACTTCTTGTCTCTTTCAAAATGCATGCTTTATTAGAATAATAGATCTGTCTTCATGCCTTAGGCAGCCTCTATTTTGATTTCTAATGAAAATAGTTTGATGATTTATACTTATTTTGATAGATTGTGCTTAGGGCTGAGATCATTTGATAATTTATGTTTAATTTGATGAGTCATACTTATGATTTTTTATTCTTTTATGAGGTGAAGGAGGTCTTGGGTTGTGACCTTATTATTAAAAATTGATTTTTGCAAAAGACAAATCTTCCGGATCCAAAACATTGATTTGTTTAAGATCTGAGTTATTTTTGGGACAAATAGTAGAATAATTGCATGGATGGATTAATTATCTTACTTAGTGGATTTTGGATGCTGTGATCTGTTTTACATATTTAATTAGTTTGTCTTTCTGAATTTTTTTTCTCTAATTTCTTTTCTTGGATCTCAATTGCTTATTAATCTTTGATAAAAAAATCAGATTTTGAATTTTAACTTAGTAGTGCTCCTTGTGGGATTCGACCTGTATTTGTCACTGTCTCAAAAAGACAACTGTGCACTTACAGTATTAAAAGATTGAATTTAAATTCACATCAGAAAGTAAGGTAGAAAGATAAGAAGAAAATAGATAAAGAAAGGGCATATGAGATTGGGGCTTGGAAATAAAGTGATTGTAAAGAGTGAAAAGTGGGAAGATGACTTGAGTGTGGTTATATGTTATAGAATGTGCGAAAGTTGTTGAGAGTAGATATAACTCTTGATCAAAATCAAAAGTTAAGGTCAAAATTATCTTTAAAAGCCACGGCTTTAATATAGTATAATTTCCTTGAGATTAAATGCAACTGTGAATGAAGGTAAGTTGAGTGGCAAATTAGGCCTAATGCCAAATTGCCAACCGAGAGACTAATGAGTGTGAAGTAGGTAAATTGATGAAAGGTATGCCAAAGGGGCCCCCTTAAAGTTAGAATGCAGATGTATGATAATATGTCGTACACTCTTCAGCTTTTATAGTAACAGTAGCTAATAAACATTTATCCAAGTCTCACAATCTCCATATCCATAGATGCAATCTGTGATTAATTTCTTGGTCAGTTGGATAGGGACTTATAGTTTATTTGAATCTGTTTCATAGTATTAAAAAAATCCAATTCTTAATTGCAATGGATATTGGCTATAATTTAAAAGTAAGGCCATTAACTTATTTATTTTATATTTGAAAATTGAAAGGTGTTTTTCTAATGATATAATGATGTTGTTGAAATATTGTGAGAAAAAGATGAACAACTGGAATAAAAATGAGAGAAGAGTAGGAAAAATCTTTAGAAATATATTTAAAGTATTTATTTTTATTATTTAAAGTTAATTTAGTTTTCACAACATCTTTTTGTAATATACTAAGGAAACCCTAAAAGAATGATTTTTTTATGACAATGCCATCACAACACATGATGAAACTGATTTTTTAGGCTTATAATACTTTAAAAATTGCTCCGCCTTAATGTCTCAACTAGGAATGCAAGCAGGTTGGTTTTAAGGTTGAGTCATAGTAGATCTAGACCCGAATCCATCTTTCTATATTAGATTGGGATCCTGATTCAACAAAGAACCTATATTTTGTATTCTTCCAACCTCAGACTTGAAATGGATTAGTATAATTGGGTAAAATGGCTTCAAAACAAACTTCTGAAATATAAAAGTGAGGTTATCAATTGGTATCTAGTTAAAGCTAAGTAGATTCGTAAATGTCAATATGACTTAAGCTATTTAGGCCCTTAAAACCTCTATATAATTTTAATATGTCGATGCATTTGTCCTAGATTCAGATCCTTAGGTTGGAATATACAGGAATCTGAATTCGAATATTACAGATCATATGTGTGTGGATCCAAATCAGAATTCACATTTCTCTAGAATCCAAAAATAAGTTTCATATATGCTTTATTAAGATATTTATACTCAGTATAAATAAATTCAAAAAGAGAGGGTAAAAAAATAAATTCCTTCAGTATTTATACCCAGATAATCAAATATGCACTTGCAACTCTAGTTCCATCACTAATTCTTAATTGCTATTGGGTGCTTAACCATTAATACTATACTAGCAAAGCATGCCCATGCTAAGTCCAGGCCCAGAAATAAAAACGCATCCAATTTATGGCTATTTTATGAGATATTAATTAATGAGAAGATAAATATAAAACAAACAAATATGAAAATAAATATAAAACAAACAAATATACTATTTATTACGGTTCGAATCATGGCCCAACCCGACATTTATACAAAGTAAATATTATTTTTTATATAAATGAGTATGTAACTTCAAGTCTTATTTAAATTAACGTTTGCAAAATTTCATGTGGCCCTGTCTTTAGGAATTAGAATATAAGGCCCACTTTAAAAAAGTTTATTGTATGTGAAGCCCATATGTATAAATCACTACTAAGGATCCACTTTTAAAAATCACAAACATTATAAACTTTTTAACCATAATAGACATATTAAAATTTTAAATCCATATAAAGAAGACTCATTTTAAGTTGATTGTTGAGCAAGGTGGATTTTTTTTTCATCTAGACTCTTTAAACACCTATCTATTATAGATATATATTAAAATTTGAATTCACATAAAGAAGCTTAACAAAAGCGGACTCTGAATTGATTGATAGAACTTATCTCTTGAAATTGATTTGAGATCCAATTTCTCAAATTGATTTGAGATTAGAGTCCAATTTTGCAATCAATTAGCAAATTGGACTCCAATTTCGAAATCACGCCCGTGCTTATCGCTGGCAATATAATTTATAATATTAAAAATAATTAATATTTTTAAATAATTAATTTAAAATTAATTATTTAACCATAGATTTATAATTTATTACCATAGATCTATGCAACGTGTATCCTTATATGTTAGAAAGAATATTTTGAGATCACATGAGAAATTATCTTTATCTAAAAGTCTAATGTGTAGATAGATGTGTTGAATGTGTTGGACTCTATATTTAGATGACTAAAATCGAAAATTGCTCCCAAATCCCTAAAATCTCTCTTTTAAGTTAAAATTGAAATCGAAATTGAGCTCCAATTTTGCAATCAATTGCGAAATTAGACCTCAATTTCAAAATCGAATCCTACCTCTATAATATATATAATATAATTAAAATTTTAAGTATATTGGTTGTTATTTTAAACCTTGAAGGGATTCATTTAACATGATTACCCAACAGCAAGAATTTCTATTAGGATTCTTGCAAACAAACAATCTCAAGCAGGTATTGACCTAGGATTTCTAAGCCATGCCTTTATTATCAAAGGGGTTAAAAATACAGGATTAAAGGCGAAGACACACAAGTGGCCATCAAATTATTATTCTTTTTTGTTAGAGAATTATCAGGTATCCTTTTTACCTTAGTAAAATCATATTTTAGGAAAGAGATGATTGCCCTTGGATCCCACCTTAAACGCTTTAACTCCATACCCCTTCCATAAGACTTTCTTTGCTATTAAGTTCTAAAGAATCCAATACAAAGTTGCAAATGTGCCATAAACTTCACAGTAATTTGTTCATAACTTCTTCCAAATACAATGTTACAAACTGAAGATTCTTAAAGCGTCTACTCTATGACAGAATATATGTCCTCCTTTCAACGGAGGGCCACTTTCATCACCCTAAAGCAGAGGACATAATCCACATCTTTCCACATTTCATTATATATGTTTCAATCTTTGTCAGAAAGAGAGACGTAACACTATCATATGTTAGGAACCCGCACCGACATGTTGCAAATAGTTAGGGTACAAGAGACAATAGCGGTGTACACGGATTGGATTGGTGCGGATTAGGCCTAATCTGTCACCAATCCGTTCCCTATGGATGATAGATTTAGAATCCATCACCAATCCGTATATGTTAAAAACCGATCCGATCCGATCCGTGGATGACCGGATCGGATCGTTTAATCCGTTCAATCTATTGAATCTAATGTTAAAGAAAATTGAAGAGCATGCTTTCAAAGTTATGGTGAAATTTGGTCTAGGGTTTCATTTGTTATACTTATATACATAAGTGAATTACATTTTGACCACTGAGGTTTTTTCTTCTTTTATATTTAGATATGTTAACTTATATTTAGATCCCTTAAGTTTCTTTTTTTTATATTTAATGTCAATGGATCGGATCCGCGGATTGAGGTTGAAATCCGTCACTGATCCGTTGCTAACAGATTACAAGATTTTCAATCCGTTACCAATCCATTTACCTTCGGTTCGGTTAAAAATCGATTCGTGGATCGGATCGGTTTTACGGATCGGCATATTTCCTGTGCACCCCTAATAAAAGACAAGGTCAGAAAATAGTGATTTGGAAATATATTCCCTCTATCTAGGTCTTAGCCCAAGCCTAGACATTAATGGCCTGAGATCAGCATAGATTGGGCTGGGTTGGCTACGTTTTTTGGCACATGCGTTAACCTTGACATTGTTTTGGGGCCAATAGATAATGGCTAGTGTGTGCAGACAAATATGCCAGAAGAGAATATAATGTATTGCAAATGAGCTCAGCTTCAGGCCTATATTTCAGGCCCATGGGCTGGATCCAAACTATTGAAGTCTTTATTCCCTTGTTTACAACTGTTAAACTACCAAATATCAATGAGTTGGAATAATGTGATGGGGCTCATTTTTGCAGGCAGTGATGGAAGATGTTCTCTTTCAAGTAAAAGGATGCTGGAAAAAATGGATTGGTGCCTTGCATGCTTGTCCCTGAAATTAGAGGGCTAGAGCCTACGATTCGAGGTCTGCCCATGGAAAGTCGGGGATGGGAACTCCCACATACATCCCGGTAGGCAAGACTTATCATTATTGTCATGCATCTTAGTGAGCCCCACTACCATGTTCTTATCTTAACTAGGTATTAACGATGGAAAATAGATCCATGTGGGTCTCAGGGTGCCACTATTCACTGACCAATTCAATTCAACCAATAAGACATCACATTACAACTGATTGCCGTTTACCCATGAAATCACATTACTTTGCAAAAAGGGCAAAATGATATTCACCCACCAAACCTTAACAATGACACAAATTTTCTACAAAAGGGACCCTCTCAACTAAAAACATGGTAAGTAGCTACAAGGAAAGGGCCAGTGGTTGCTTTCCGAAAGCTCTTGGAGAGGACAGACAAAGAACATACATTGCTCTCGGAACTCTCTCTCTTTTGTCGTGCAAAAAATTAATTAAGAACTCAATCGACCTCTCCAATGCCTTCACTGTCTCTTTTTAATGAGTGCTGATTGTACCCACCAAAGAGATTGTCCTCGTCAACCCAACACTTTTATTAGAGCAATGATTACCATTGGATTGATACATTGGATCACTGCAAATAAAGTGGATCATCCAATATTTTCTATTGTTTATGGTTTTTTTTTCAATTTTTTTGGTCATTTGTTATTTAAGGACAGAAGAAGTAGTTGTTTGCCATAAGAAAACATATTAAGGTCAATTATGTCATTTAAAGAAACACCTTGGAATTTCAGTACATAGAGAGCTAGTAACAATCAGTCTCCATATAAAGAATGCAGGGAAAACAGAATTTTGAAAGAGGTTATAGGAGGAGGAAGAAGAAGAAGAAGAATAGAGAGAGAGAGAGAGAGAGAGAGAGAGAGAGAGAGAGCGAGCACGAGAGAGAGAGCTGAAAAGATTTTCGGAAAATGGAGGAGAAAAGGAAGAGAGGGTGCTTCAAGGCATGCATAGGTGGGTCTGAGAAGGAGCATTTGTACAAGGAGGGCTCCCATTTCAGCATCTCTAGTGGAGTGTTGCCACCTCTCGGAGCTCGTAGCCATGGCACAATAAAGCTTCCTAGATTCATCATCTCCCCTTACGATCGTCGATACAGGTGGGGTTTCTTTGTTTTTTTTTTGTTACTAAAAAGATTTGGATTTCTTTTTCCTAGTTTGTTTGGACTTCTTAATCATGGGTTGTTTCTCTAATCACGATCAATGTGATGGCATTCATAACTCTTATTGGTGGTTCACGGTAGAAATTGATTTGCAGCAGTTAAGAGGTGAGAGGTGAATGATATAAGGTGAGGGGTGAAGTGCACTAAATAGTGATGTAGATGGGACCTTAACTTTCCTAAGATTTGAATTACCAGGATGATGACTGGTTGTTCATTTCTCATCTTTCATTGATTCAATTCCCATTAAAGTGGTGTAGCTTTGTAGCTTTGTTGGTGTGGGACTTACGTAACATGATGCTAAAGTATTTACAAAGAAGAAAAAAAAAATTACCCTGCAGTGGCATGTCCAGTGAAAAAAAAATATAGTGATGCAAGAAAATATGTTTTAGAAGTCAAAACTGATGCTAGATGAATTTGTTTTTGGCAGAGGATGGGAGACTTTTCTAGTCATTCTAGTCATCTACTCAGCTTGGGTGTCTCCATTTGAATTTGGGTTCCTAAATAAGCCACTCACTGGTTTATCCACTGCTGACAACATCGTTGATGGATTCTTTGCCATAGACATTGTCCTGACTTTCTTTGTAGCATACCTGGACAGAGGGACTTATCTTCTTGTAGATGACCCAAAGCAGATAGCATGGAGGTATGGGAGAAGCTGGTTGGCTCTTGATGTAATCTCCACAGTCCCTACAGAAGCTACCAGAAAGATGTTGCCTTCAAGTCTCCAGTCATATGGTTTCTTCAACATGCTTCGCCTTTGGCGACTCAGAAGAGTCAGCTCCCTTTTTGCTAGGTGGGTGTCACCCAAAACTTCAAAAAAAAAAAAAAAAAAAAAGAAGGTTCTTCTATTAATAAGAAATCTCATTCTAGTTATGGGAAGGAAACAGATTGGGCTCGGGTAGGGTCCACAGTGTACCCGGACTGAATTGGGTACATGTCAAGTGACCCCTACACATTTTAAGATTAAAATGAAGACCCAAACTCAAAAGTGTATAGAAGGCGTGAACTCAAACCTGATTTGGGCCCAAATATGTATATACTTCATAGGATGGACTTGATGTTTTCAGGGCAAATTCTAAAGAACGGCCACATTTTTTCCCATCCTTTTTGGGGTCTTGTATAAGAGGCCATCTATGATCCATAACACTCCATTCTCTTCAAACACACTGACCTCCTTTGAATTGAAACCGATCTTATCTTCACACTGTTCTGGACATGAGACTCATTGGATTTTATGACACTGAAGATTTTATGTATGGCTATTGAAGTTTGAGAGCCTAAGGGTTTAGAATCACTTGATGTCTGGTATTTTGTGCATCCAAACCTTTCCATTGGACTTCTTTTCCTGGTTGTTATTTGTAAAAATTAAGATTGAAATTTCATATTTGCAATGTACATTGTGCGCCTTAAGATCCAGTTTATTTACTTGGAGCAAAATCCACATCTCTAAACTTGGACATTTTTCATTTGATCATAACATCGAAACCTTATCCCATCTATTTGGATCGGTTTTCCACTCAACTTATTTGCAGCCATTTTTTTATTAGTGACTTCACAACCTATCTTGTCTTTCTCACTAATTCATTTGATGTCTTAATGGTCTCACTCTTTTCTTACTACTTTGAACACATAAACCTTCAATACATCTTACAAAGGCTATTTCACAGATTGGAGAAGGATAAAGAATTTCAATTACTTTTGGGTTCGTTGCGCAAAACTCACCTGTGTAAGCATCTCTCAAATGGCATTTTGTTCTTCTCTTCCTTTTTCGTTTTCCTGGCAAAGCAACTCTTCAGTGATATCTCTCATATGCTGTTATAGGTAACTCTATTCGCAGTTCATTGTGCTGGGTGTTTTTATTATCTTATTGCTGCAAGGTATAACAACCCAGAAAATACATGGATTGGAGATCCCTCCAGCAACTTCTTGGAGAGAAGCCTTAGGGTCCGCTATGTAGCTGCAATGTACTGGTCAATCACCACTCTTACGACGACAGGGTATGGTGATCTACATGCTCATAATACAAGAGAGATGCTTTTCAGCACCTTCTACATGTTCTTCAATGTCGGACTGACTGCATATCTGATTGGAAACATGACCAATCTGGTTGTCCATGGGACTAGTCGAACTAGAAAGTTTGTGAGTTCTTACTAAACACCGAATTAAATTATACAAGGCAACTATGTTGTCGTCGATAGAAACTTAAATTTGTGTCATTGCTTTCAAGATTGTTCATAATGGCTTCTATATTTGGACTTGCAGAGGGATACCATTCAAGCAGCTTCAAGTTTTGCACGAAGAAACCAGCTTCCGATTCGCCTGCAAGATCAGATGCTTGCACATTTGTGTTTGAAGTTCAGAACAGACTCAGAGGGTTTGCAGCAGCAAGAGACTCTCGACGCCCTTCCGAAAGCCATAAGATCAAGCATTTCAAATTACCTATTTTACTCCCTCGTCGACAATGTGTACTTGTTCCAGGAGTTTCAGAGATATGCTCTTTCAGCTGGTAAGGCGCTGAAGGCGACTGCCTTATCAAGTTATTGGTTTCATCACTTTTGTAATGGTTACATGGGATGTACTCTGATAAATTTGAAGGTCTCAGAGATGAAAGCAGAATATTTCCCCCCAAAAGAAGATGTGATCCTGCAGAATGAAGCACCAACGGACCTTTATATACTAGTCACTGGTGCTGTGGTAACTGTTAATTTCTGTCCTCGATCTTTTTCTGTTTATTATAAAGTGAATTAACATTGAACAACCCCTACTAGAATGTGGCACCCAAAAATCATAAGTTTCTAATCCTCGCAATTGACAGTTTCTTATTTCACTTCCCATTCCAGGATCTTCTTGAATACAAGAATGGAACAGAACAGGCAAGTTTGAAGTTATATGCCATAATCATCAGTTAGTGCAGTGCAGTTGGTTCCCTCAGTTAAAACTGTGGAGATTGTACTATTGTCAAGAACATTCTCTAATGCAGGGCATTGAACTGATACAGATTGTAGGAGAGGCAAGGGCGGGCAATGTTGTTGGAGAGATTGGAGTGCTCTGTTGCAAGCCACAGCTGTTCACTGTCCGCACGAAACGGTTGTGTCAGCTCTTGCGACTCGATCGTACTTCTTTCTTGAATATTGTTCAATCCAATGTTGGGGATGGGACTATCATCATGAACAATATTCTTCAGGTTGTAATCAACCTATCAGTGTAGACATTTTACAACAAGAATAGCCATGTCACTTAGTTGTTAGTTTAGTTTTTTACCCCATAGCCATAGGAAAGCAGCAGCAAGCATGTACATAGACATTCACTAGATTGATAAGCCTCACCATGCATATGATGCTAAAAACTGAGATTGGAAAATCCTAACCCTTAAGTGGGTGGCCTCAAAATAGACAAATTTAGGATAGAACTCAGTAGAAGTCCAAAAAAAGAGAGAATTTTTTGGTCACCCTTACCATAAGACTATAAGAGAGTCTACAATCAGACTTCCTAAATTGCTAAACAATGGCTTTCACTTGTTCAAAAATGCATATGAAGTAATTATAGTATTACAGGGTTTGTTGATCCCCCTTTTGATCCTTCTTTCTTTGGATGCAGCATTTGAAAGAGCTGAATGACCCAATAATGGAAGGAGTTCTAGCAGAGACAGAGAACATGATGGCTCAGGGTAGGATGGACCTGCCTCTCTCTTTATGCTTTGCTGCAGTTAGAGGAGATGATTTGTTGTTGCACCAACTACTGAAGCGTGGTTTAGATCCAAATGAAGCAGACAACAGTGGCCGCACAGCACTGGTGAGTAACTTCCTTTCTAATTATATCCTTTCTATATTAGTTCGATCTCTTCTAGATGTCATCGCTAATTCAGATATCTTTTCCCCCTTGTTTATAAATGTCTAATCAGCATATATCATCATCGAAAGGAAGTGCTAACTGCGCTGCTCTCCTACTACATTATGGAGCAGACCCCAATAGCAGAGGTTTGTTATAAAAAAGCATTCTGGAGTTATACATTCATTCTGGAATTTATGTTTACTACTATAATCCATTTGCAGGCTCAGTTGGGCTGACCTTGATGTGGTTTCTCTAAAGTTGGTCTCTAGGTGTAAAACTTCTTATTCTTTATTTTATTTTTTTCATGTTCTCTTGATTAGGAGTTACACCTGTGATCTTCATGGGGCAATCCCCTTTTGTGCATTAACAGACCTTGGTTAAGTAGTTTCTTTCCAGTGTACTATCTAGCTGTTCATCAGTTAAATGAACTCCATTCAATATACAGTTCATTTGTTCGATGCTAACAGATTCAGAAGGAAACATTCCCCTGTGGGAGGCAATTCTTGGAAGGCATGAATCAGTAGTCAAAATGCTGATAGACAACGGCGCAAATATCTTTTGCGGTGATGTGGGTCAGTTTGCATGTACAGCTGCGAGGAAGAACAGCTTAGAGATGCTCAAGGAAATCATCCACTGTGGAAGCAAAGTAACGTTACCAAAGAGGGACGGAACAACTGCGCTTCATGTAGCAGTTTCAGAAGGTAATGTGGAAGTTGTTGAATTTCTTTTAGACCACGGAGCTGAGATGGACAAAGCTGACATCAATGGATGGACCCCAAGGAGTCTAGCTGATCAGCTTTGTAATCAAGAGATAAAGGCACTCTTTCAAGGCAGGAACATACTTAAAAACAATGGAATTCCCAGGGACTCAGAGCCAAGCCCCCAAATCATCACAAGTCTCAAAAGTGACACTAATATCGACCCGCTGTCCCTCACAAATATATGCTTGATGAACAAGGCGACTAGTGGCGATAACCTTCGGAGCCGTACTGGTAACAATTTCAATAACTCATTGTTTAGGATTATGTCAGCGGCCCGTGCGGGTGAAAGATGCCCCAACCCATCCATGGGCGGTGGGGATTACCCTATAAGAGTGACAATTAGCCCAGGAAGTGGTGAAGCCACTGGAAAGCTTGTAGTTTTGCCAGGATCCATTCAGGAGCTGCTTGGTATTGGTGCGATGAAATTTGGGTTCCTGCCTGCTAAAGTCCTTAGTAAAGATAGAGCTGAGATCGATGATATAGAGCTTATTAGAGATGGTGATCATCTTATTCTTGTTTCTGATGATCGGGTTGGAGAAGCTGACAAATAAAATGTTGGGAGTTTGAAGCTGGAAAGCTTCATGAATGGGAACAATGCATCTCCAAGATGATGCATATTTTTCTTCCATTTGGTGTCATAATTGGTCGTTGAATCAATTTTCTTCACTGGACCCCAGATGGCTGCATGGATGACCGTTGTTGTTGGATTTGTCATCTTGTAGGAAAGCTTATGAGAAGGAAGCCAGTTCAGAAAATGAGGACAATATGCTGCTAGGATTGAAGAATGTGAATATCCAAGCCTTAAAGAGGTTAAAGAGGAAGGACTAATGATTTCTGCATAGTCAGAAGTCAAATTGGAAATCAAAATCATTTCTTTCAAAAGGTCATCATACATGCCTTGGAGGCTTCAATACACTTTTTACCTGTATCTACGCTTCTACGAATGAAATGAAGAAAATTTTCAAATTTTAGCCATGTATGTGCAAAAAAAAAAATGGTTGTTACAAAGTAAAAAAGCGCTACACTTGCAAGTGTAAATTACTGAGTTTTTACTGCCACCTGAATTGACTCTCAACACCCCAGTGGAAAAATGCCAAATACCACACAATTTTTTTCTTTGCTTGTTTCCTTTCCTACTCTTGTATGTTTACATGGCAAGCTGTTAGCATGCTTAATTCAAAATGGAGTTGTTAAGAGGCACTTCTCTAGTTATCTTTCTTATACTTTGAGTATAAAACACTGACATTAAAATACCAAATGAAGTGTGTTTTGTGATGTCAACTCCTTGATATCTCACTCATTTGGGTACCAGATGCTGTTTGAAACTTTGAAAGCTCATAAGTCCCATGTTAATCGACAGAAAAGCCAGCAAAAATTATTCTTTTGCACTGGTATTTCAATAAACCATCTAAGAAGTGCTTGATTTGAACTAAATGGTTTTAGAAGAGCTGGTGTTCCTTAGTTACAAGAATAGTTGGATGGAGAAATAGTATGTTGTTGTTGGGCTGTCCAGTTCTTTTTCTTCCCCAGAGTCTGAAGGGTGGATTTGAACTGAACTGTTCTAGTCAAGTGAGCTCACCTTTGGTTCAACTTTTCAAACATTGGTCCTTGCTGAAACTATGTATATTTCGCAACAAAATCAGAAAGAACTCGTAATGAAACATTTAGAGCCCTAATTGTCATAACTTTATCTCGCTGTCAATGGGATTGACCGAGTGCTACTTTTTCATATTTCTTAAACTGTGATTTAAGAAGGCTTTGTTCCGGTATGAAGCAAACCTTGTTCTTTAATGAGGTTCAGATTTTTGGACATTCGGATTCATGAAATGTGGTGGGGAAAGAGAAGAGACTTGAAGCCAAGCCGAGGGATCATCCATGAGAAACCATCAAGGAGGTACCAGTGCCACCCCCTACATGAATTAGTCAAAGCCATCGAAAAAGGACCAGGTAAAGGGGCCATCAAAGATGTTAGAAACCTTGGCTCATCCAAACTTGGTCGTATGGGTTTGTATAATGTGAAGATGTTATAACCAATCATGACATCACCACTTCCATTATCATCTCATGAAGCCTTACGTGAGTTCTACCTCTCCACACACCCTTTCTTAGCACTAAGCTTCTTTTTTTTTTTTTTTTCCAGCTATTTCAATTTAAATCTTCATTCACCCCATTCTCTAATACCTTGAACAGTTGAACTAGCAAGCTTCAACAGAAAACTTCTTCATATGTAACTGATTCATATTTCAAGTTGGCAATTGCATGAAGTGGCATCTCCAAGCACTCTTCCACCTAAGATGAATCATGCCTGTGGTTCAGCATAAAATTGATTACCTTTATGTGGGTTGGTTTTATTTTAGTTTTCCAAAGTTCAAGGAAGATTAGAATTCACTTTCAGCACTGTTCAGGAACAGAGCAAAAACATATGTAGCAAAAAAAATTTAATGTACAGATACCGCACGAAACCAGAATTTATTGATACATTGATACAGCAGTTTTCTTCTTTCAATCCGCTACTGTCCCTTGCACTAATGGCCGGTCACCTACGCTGTATCGAATTTCAAGTAGTTCTCAGAAAAGTGGGGTCTAAGGAGTGTTAATGAGGTGAGGAGGGAAAGGAAGAAGGATATAAGGTAGAGATTTGGATGGTACCATCGCTTTCTTAAGAATTGATTTACTTGGGGGGGGGGATGATTACTTGATGGCCCTTTGTGGTTTGCTTTAAGCTTTAGCCCATTCAATAGGAAGGCATTGCTTAGAATTCCTAGGAATTCAGTACCGATCAAACAGAGTCCCTTAAGAGCTTAATTGGGTTCAAGTAGAAGAAAGTGAGATATGAAAGGATTAAACATGGAAGAAAGCTTACTTCTGAGGAAGTTGATCTAGTGATCAGCAGTAATCCAATTACTGAGAAGAAATAGGTCTCTCAACAAACAAGAATTTGTGAAAGATTAGCCTCTTAAATATGTTACAACCAAAACGACAGTCGATAATGGAACAAGAAATCATGGAACTCTCATTATAAGTGGAAAACTTTGGTATATTTTGTAGCTCAATTAACCCTCCTGTTTATTGTCCCTCTTTTACACATGAATGATTCATTCTTCCTACCTACGAAATTAATTGAAACTTTTCAATATAAATAACAGCTAACGCATTAAAATAATATAGGATTACACATTTTGAAGGGACCAGTGCCAAAGGGCTATTACCTTCGTCCTTTCCAAAAAAGCAAAGAAAGAAAATGTTGGCATATTTGCCACACTACAGAAAAAAAGGCCCTTCACTCTTCTGTATTGCTCTTGTTTGATAACATTTCCAATTATCTTTCAGCGCATCAATAAAAGGGCATCCCTGGTGCGCCCTAATAGACTCAACGCCGTTGCTGCAATGTGATGTCCAGTCAGGCCTGCAAGAACCATCTGCTCCTTGGGTGATGCATGCTCAATATACTTGTCTGGTAAAACAATTGGCCGCCACTGAAGAATTTACAAAAAAGATCAGTTAAGGGATAAAAATCATAGAGAATGTTAAGGCTGTACACTGATGCGAGAAAATGCAATATGACCATATATATATATATATATATGCGTAAGTGTTGACTCTCTCTCTCTCTCTCTCTCTCTCTCTCTCTCTCTATTTATACATGGGAAATATTCAAGTGCATTTATTCCTCTCCATAAGGTGAGGGACACTCTCCTTTTTGGGAAGTTTCAAGGTAAGCTCAAGTGTGTGGCAGGGCCCACCTGGAGACTCCCTGGGCTCTTCCTCTCTGCAAAAAATTTACCCCAACTGTGATTTCTATCATCTCCATATGGGCCCAAAAGTTTAATGGTCAACAGTTCATTCGGATCGATACATAGTCAATCCAATGGTCCAGTAAATTCGAATCTAACCGAAAGTTGATTGACATGTGCAATTTAGGGGGATCATGTGTTTGGTCCATTTGGATGGACCAAAGGCAGGCCCTACAAGCATGAGCTTATGGAATTTTATCCTAAGCTTGAGCTTAGGAAAGCCTTGCTCATATATATATATATATATATAATGTTAAGGTGAAATGGTGAGATGAGTGAAATGACTTTATATGACCCCACCTAGATGAGTACCAACAATGGGGGATTGAAAGATCCAGATGAGGGCTACATATGTGCAAAAAACCAACCCCATCCAATCATCCTAGCCCCATCTAATGGCTTAAAAAGGCCAACTGCAAGTGTTCTAGGGCCCACCAGATGCCACCAATTCCAAAGGGCAAGGGCAGTGAAGGGAGCATCTTGGGCAAGGACCATAGTTTTAAAAACTTAGCCAGGCTTGAGTTGATGCAGGGCCCGAGTCCCCTTTTTAAAAACATATTAACTGAGTCTAAGTCCAAGTCTGGTCAGTCCCACTATAAAGAGCTTTGCAAGGTTTATGGGGGCCAGAGGCAATCCAACCAAGTCACATGCAACTTGGCTAAGTCAAGGGGGGCCTAGTTGCCCGCCAAGTTCAAGTTTTTAAACCATATTTCGGACAGGTAAATTTTTTTTAATAATTATAGCCATTCAAAGGCAAGACAAACAAAATGTTGGACCAAATTCTTCTAAACTCTTCTTTCAACTAACCAGGCATTGTTCTTCCAACCAGCAGAATTCTTGACTCTATTTTCTCCACATTTTGAGTCTAAATGCGAGCAATTGTCCATTCCATGTGTGGTTGAATTTTTTAAAGCAGAACTGTAGAGTCAACATTGTGAATCATATTTTTTTAAGTGGAATTTTTATTATAAATAAAAATAATCTTAACTTTAAAATTGGCACAAAATCATATGCCAATGCAGAAATCTCTTCTTTACCGGGGAAAAAGAAAAGTATTGAGTAGAAAATGAAGATAATTTAGACCTCATTTGGTTTCTAAAATGTCGAGAAGCTATCTTCGTTTTGAACTTCTTTGTTTTATCTTCACCCTTATTGTCTCCCTTTTCTCTCTTAGTAAAGATTTGGTTACTTATCGAAAACAATTTAGTACTGAAATGCAGTTTTTTACTATTTTAAAATACCCATGAGATATGTCCATGTATCAAAGGTTATTAGAATCAAATGGCCAACATGCTGTACCCATGTCCAGCAACGGCATATTAATGTCTAAGTTCCGCAATTATATCATATAAATAAATTTTGTTGACTACCAGCCACAATTTGTAATTTTCCACTTTTGTATATTCCTACTGATAACATTGTCACTTGAAGAAAATAAAACAAAACGCGTTACTTCACTTACTAGAATATCAGGCTTAAAAGCCAAAGATCTTCCTGATTAAAAAGCATACAAGAGAGAGAATATTACCTTAATTCTTCCATCAAGCTGTCCATCAAGAGAAATGAATTGTGCAACATGCGACCCAAAGCCTCCTACAGTGCCTTCCTCAACAGTAATCAGGAACTCATGGTGTCTGCATAGCTGCCTGACAAGCTCTATATCAAGTGGCTTGCAAAACCTTGCATCAGCAACAGTCACCTGAATGCCAAGGTATGCAAGAAGGGAGCGAGCCTTCAGGCAGTTCTGAACCATCACCCCATACCCAAGCAAAGCCACATCTTTGCCCTCTGCAAGAACTCTCCCCTTTCCAATCTATCCAACAGTTGAAGCCAAGCAGCAAATCAAGGAGCCAATTAGAAAACTCCAAAAGGTTTATTTCCACAATTATCGTGAAAGTTAATAAAGAATAGCGTATGCATTTTTTTTAATCGTACCTATGCAATTCAAATATGGACAGTAAGCTGGTATTAAATATGGTGGCCCTAGAAGAGCAATAGGCTGATGACAGAACCATGAATAGACAACAGAAACTTGGAAAACTAGGATCATTCCTTTTATCGATCCCTTGCTCCATTTATAATCTCTTCTTAGCCTTAATCAAGGCAATTAAAATCTATTACAATCTAACTATATGGAAAGAATATATATTACACTGCTATCACATAGGAATAGAATATGTTACATTGATACTAGTCAACTACAGTATCCCACGTGGTGGGTTAGTGTATTGATGGGCTGGGCCTAACATTCATGGACCAGCTGGTGTTAACACCCCTCCTCAAATTGATGTTGTTCAAACAGTAGCAATTTACAAACCAGGAACACATCGTGGGGCCTAGGTAACCCTTTTGTGAAGATGTCTGCAAGTTGGAGTTCACTTGAAACATGTGGAAGGCTGATGACCTTGCGTTCTTATTCATCCCGGATAAAGTGACAATCCACCCCAATATGTTTTGTACGCTCATGAAAAACTGGATTCTCAGTGAGATGAATGGAACTAGTACTGTCCGCATGAAGAAGTGTAGCTGAGGTCTGAGGAAAACCAAGATCTGAAAATAAACCACGAAACCGTAGAATCTCAAAAACAAGCAGCGGACATAGCATGATATTCAAATTCTATGGAAGATTTTGAAACCCTTTCTTGCTTTTTTGCATTTCCAAGAAATGAGTGCTTTCGCCCAAATAAACACACCAGCCAGTAGTGGATCTGCAGTATCCAGGCATCCTACCCAGTCTGCATCAGAATAGCAGTAAGTGTGAGCGGTGTGCCCAACCGGAAGACCAATCCTCTCGTTGGTGAACCAAGAATGTACCGAATGATCCTTTTACAACCACCAAATGGTGATGTCGTGGTGTTGTCATGAATTGACTAACAACATTCACTACATATGAGATGTCAGGCCTAATGATGGTCAAGTAGACAAGACTGCCTACTAAGCTTCTGTAAAAGGTGGGATCGGAGAGGAGGTCCCCGTCATCTTTCCAAAGCTTCATATTGACTTCTAACGGTGTGTCCACAGGTGTGGCACCATTTAGGCCAGCAAGGGCAATGAGGTCAGTAACATACTTATGTTGATGTAAAAACCAGTCCCTTCCTAGACTGTTGAAACTCAAGACCCAAGAAATATGTTAATGGACCCAAATCTTTCATATGGAATGCAACTTGAAGTGAGGACTAAAGACTATGGATCATGTAACTGTGAGTGCCTGTGATGATGATATCATCCACATACACTAAAAGTATGGTGGTAGCTTGAGCAGTTTTATTCATGAATAGTGAAGGATCATAGGGACTTTGAGCAAATCCAAGGTGAAGCAGAGTAGAACGAATTTTCTCAAACCAAGCTCTGGGTGGTTGTTTAAGTCCATACAAGGAGCGACGGATCCGTGCCACCTCATTTTTATAAGTAGAATCATATCCTTGAAGATGCATTTACACTTCCTCCTTAAGATCTTCGTGGAAGAAGGCATTCTTCACATCCATCTGATAAAGAGGCCATGAGCGTAATGCTGCAATAGCAAGAATTGTACGCACTGTTGTCATCTTGGTGACCGGAGCAAATGTCTCATCATAGTCAATACCATACTCTTGACGGTTGCCAAGTGCCACTAACCGAGCCTTATAACTGGCCAAACTACCATGCGGATGTAGCTTGATAGAGTAAACCCACTTACATCCAGTGGGTTTGATTGACGAAGGACATTAAACAACATCCCATGTGTGATTCACTTTGAGAGCGTCAAGTTCTTCCTGCATGGCCTCACGCCAACACTCATGTTGCACTGCTTGAGAAAAATGGTTAGGTATATGAACAGAAGACAGAGTAGCAAGTAAGGATGTATGAGTGAAACCGAACCGATCAGGGGGGCCGGAAATCCTAGATGATCGACGAAGAGGGACTGACTGGGAGATGGCTGGTGCAGGAGCGGGGTCAAGTGCCGAGTAAGTTGACATATACAAGGGGCTCAAGTGCTGTAGTATTTTCCGCCGGTGGAACAGGAGTATCACCAAAGTCGAGAACAAGTGAAATTACAGTAGATGTATCATGATCTAGATAATGTTGGAAAAAATATTGATTTTCAAAAAACACAACATTACGAGAAATCCGGATACGTTTTACCTATGGATCATGCCATAAAAATCCTTTTTGGTCATTTGCATAACCCAAAAAGGGACACTTTGAGGATTGAGCAGATAGTTTTGTTCGTTCAATTGGGGGAAGAAGAACAAAACATACACACCCAAAAGTATGGAGATGAGAATAAATAAGATGCTTATGAAATAAACGAAAATAAGGTGTGTATGCTTATAAATAGCATACCGTCAACTACGGTATCCCACGTGGTGGGTCAGTGTACTGATGGGCTGGGTCTAACATTCATGGGCTAGTTGGTGTTAACAGCTAACACTTCTAGACAAAATGATATCATCAAATGAACTTAGCTTAGGTGCACAATGGGCTGCATGCCGCGATTGAAATAATAGATCAATCTCCCAAAGGATTGATCGAATCCAAAGATGGATTTAGCCACTAGGACACCCTTACAAGAGGAGAAACACCATAAGAGATAAATCTCAAAGAAAACTTTTAATTGGTCAAAAATAAGCATTGCATTACAATGAGGTCAAACATCCTTATATAGAGGAGTTGGCTGGATACCTACGCAACAATATTTCCTAATATCTGAATAATGCCTAAAATAAAATAGGAAACTCACAAATAACAATCATAAACAAACCAAACTCCTTAATAATACTCCTAACTAAATGGATGTCCCGTTGGGCCTATAGACTAGACCCAACGAGTTTGCTGACCTATTGTTTGACCTGCATCAATTCTCCCCGCTTGAAAAAAAACTCGACTCCGGCGAGTTGGTAGCTTGATAATAGGGGAGAGAATCCGACCACAAGATCTAAAAATGTCTGCTTGAGTCGAAAATCAATTGCACAAATGTCCATCTTTTCTTTTGATCTGCATTGGCATGGCTTGGAAGTTTGATGCAATCTCTCTCTATCTAAAAGTAGATTAGAAGTGTCGCTTCTTCTAATGTTTGCATTTAGCTCGAACGCGCGCCTTTCCCATGAGAGACTACAACTATAAAACCTGCCATAGCTGAGTGCAATCTTCAAGCTTTCATTGTTGATCCCTAAAAATGAAGACGATGTGATTGACTTCAACAACTTGATCTTCTTGTGAAACCTCTGAAACAATTGATTTGATTTCCAATGACCCAATTGGATTTTCTAGAAGTGGCATGACAATCAAATCTACCAGATGTTCAATTTTTTTGCTAACCTGGTCAGAGTCGTCAATGTTTGCTTGTCCTTGTTCTTCTTCTATCTTTTGTGGCTCTCGATTACCATTTACCACTATCTTGATCATCTTGCACCTATTCTGAATTTTCCATGAGATCAGCTTTGCTTTGACCTTGCTCATCTATTGCACCATTGATGCCTGCTGGCATGACTAGTATCTCTTGTGGTGCAATCATGATTGCTATGTTTTCTTTTTGTTCTTTCTTTGGTTCAGTGAAAGGAGATGATGTAGACGAAGATGAGGCCGTCGATTGGCCAATGAAGTTTGTCAATGACCTCTTGCGCGACAAAATAAATTGCACTACCATTGTCAATAATCAAATTAGCGGACTTGTCTTTGACTCTTTTACCCGAGTGTGAACGGCCACTGGGCCCCGCCCGTGAGCTATTGGGTCAACCTGACCCAACCCATTGGATCAGCCTGACCCAACCCATTGGATCAGCCCACAAATCCTAATGGGAATGGCCGACTGTTTGTGGGAAGTTATCCTACTTTAGTAGTTTTCCTAATTGCTATAGTATTTTAGATTAAGTAGTTTCCTTATTTATGAGTTCTATGTTTAGCAAGTAGAATCCCTAATGGTAGGAAGTATTGCTTAATCTTCTCTATAAAATATGTAAATCCCCTTTAGGGACCTTTTATTATTGACTTGAAGAAATTGAGTTTTGGCTTGAATGGTGTTTTGGCTTGTTGAATGTGCGTTCTTGGCTGTTTGAATCCATCTGGATTCGGCCAAATCCCTGCTGCTGGTTTGGTCTATTCTTGGGTTGCATCAATTACTGCAATGCCATACAGGTGGATTGGCAGATTGTCATATCCAAACTATACAATAGGTGGACAGTGGACCCCTCTGTTTAGATGACTGGCCAAATATCCCTATGGGAGGTCAAAGAAGTAGATATCTCTAAGCTGAAATTTGTATATATCCATTGTGAGAGATGTACGAATAAATAATCTTCTTGAGGTATACAAATTACAATAGTGCCTTTTTAGATGGTTTTTTTTACATGTAAAATGCTACATGTGCAATCAAGAAAAATATAGTTACAAATGAAAAAAAGAGTTGTTCCTATCTTATCCACTCATAAAAAAAAATACAAAATGCAGTTTTTTGGTTATGGTGTTCCATGGGAATGCATTTTGGGAATGTGCCGCATTTGTCCACTATGGTGCTCTGCATATGTATCTTTCCACTGCCCCTCGAATTAATGGGGACTATTGAGGAGCATCAATTTGAAACCTAAGATTTGGTGCAGATCTCCACCCATGGCCTTGGTAAAGATATCTGCAAGTTTGCTGAAGTGTGTGCCATTTTCCATGTACTCTTAAATGGAATGACAACATTTGTGATCCACAAGATTTGAAAGGATTTGAATGGCACTAGAGTGAAGGTGGAATCACGAAATTACAATCCAAGCTCTTGAGCAAACTTGGTAGCCATGCAATCTCAGAATAGGGGTAAGGACATCAAAGTGATATTCTACTTCAATAAAGGACTTCAAACCTATTCATTTTGCTGCACTTTCAAGTCTCATAAGCGGAACGACTTGTGTTGGGGCATTCAGCCCAGTCAAGATCAACATGAATTGTGAGGTGAAGTTTGGAATTCTTTGAGAAGAAAAAGGCCTCCCCAATAGTATCATGTAAATAACTTGTCTGAGTTAAAAAGGTGGCCGGTGCAGATGGCATGGATTAGACATAGGCTCATAATTTGCATGACATCAATGTGAAACAAATCAAACTCCATACTGTGAAATATGGTAGTTTGGGACCCATTGGTAGCCATACAATTGGGTCTCACGCTCTTAGCAATATGATACATCTACTACACATCTTGGGGTCCCGCGCTGCACCACCTCATCATATGCATACATATGGTAACCAACTCAGTTTCCATGCACATGAAACATAAGCAAGCCTCTGAAGTGGCCAACCAATCATAAAGCAACGGTTTGTAAAGAAACATGGATGATACCACAAAATTCCCAGTAAAGATAAGCGAGAAGAACAAACTGATAGTTAGAAGGTTGTTACCTCAAGGGGTATCCCATTGTATAAAGGGATGTTAATCCCAACAATGGCACCTCTAGGATAGCGGAAGCAAACAGGCCTGTCATCAATGCAAGCGGCAGTGGCAACCATGTGAATGACCTCGTCCTCATCTGACGGTGCCATGACAATCATGTTTGGCAAGCACGAAGTGAAGGCTATGTCGAATGCTCCACAGTGCATAGGACCCATCAGACCCAACCAGTCCAGCACTAGTGATACGAACCGGACTGGTATATTCTGCAGATCCACATCGTGCACACAACCTACTAACAAACAAAAGAAAGTAGCTCTACTTTAATGGATGATGATTTTTTAGTCTGATATCAGACAAGAATAAGAATGCTAGACACAAGTAGATAACACTTGAAGAACATGATATCAAAAGCAGACACTATTAAAAGATCACGCATAAAGAACTGCACATAATTTATAATCGTGTTCAACTTAGAATGTGGGAACAACTTTTGTTTTATAATATCATAAGTAATTGTTTAAACCTCGATAGTATATTATGAATGGGATCCCTATACAATATCAGTAGGCTGACCCTAGATGGCTAGGATAAGGTTGTGGTGACGATGATGATGAATTAATGATCCATATCAGTGTCCTAGTAAGATTAGTAGATATTAAAAAGATGCCGTACCTCAGTCTTAAGTATCAATGTTCAAAATGAGAGCTCTATCAGCGCATCATAGATGATAACATTTAAAATGCATGTCTTTCTTTCTTTCTTTTTTTGTGTGTGAGTGTGAAATTGTGAATATGCATTCACTGTTGTCACTGTGTGAAACTCAATAGCACAAGGCAATAAGACTGACGCATGAGAATGTATGTTGGTGCAAATTAAGTCTGTATGTGCAGAAGAGATATATGATCCCCAATGGGATAGAAAGACTCCTCAACCCATGCACATGTACATGCAGTGTACTTGGTTCATTGATCTAGAACATAGATTTGATGGGGCCTCAATGTGGATAGACCATGCCCACAAGTACTCAACAGTCGGACAATCAAACGCTTATGGTCACCCACCTGCAATAAGACTGACGCATGAGAAATGTATGTTGGTGCAAATTAAGTCTGTATGTGCAGAAGAGATATATGATCCCCAGGGGATAGAAGACTCCTCACCCATGCACACGTACATGCAGTGTACTTGGTTCATTGATCTAGAACATAGATTTGATGGGCCCTCAATGTGGATAGACCATGCCCACAAGTACTCAACAGTCGAACAATCCAAATGCTTATGGTCACCCACCTGCAATAGACAGTTGAGAGATAAAATAGTCCCTCTCTATTTTTCAAAAAATTCATGAACAGAATATACAGTTCATTTTCTCAAAGATGCATTGTCTGCATTCAACAAACAAAAGGGAAAGAGTGGGATGGCTGGGATCTTCCAAGCAAATCCATTGTCAAGGCACAGTGCAACAGCAGCGGGACATCAGATCAATAGTCTAGATCACCAAGTCAAAGTAGTCCCTCCCTATAACCCAGCATATCCACAGGTGGAAGTCACACAATTACTTGTATTACTATATAAACGCATCATCTAAATTACTTATATCTCAATGCATACATGAGAGAGAGAGGAGAGAGATAGAGAGAGAGAGAGAGAGAGAGAGAGAGAGAGAGAACCTGATCATATGCTCTCTCAAGAAATGTGGATGGAATTATACAGAACGGTCAAGTCCCCACAAGACAACCTGCAGAAAATGTTACAGATGCTGCTTGGCCATTCCCACATCAAAAAAACCCTGTCTGATG
>QPKB01000001.1:9492986-9887566 GCA_003546025.1 Camphora micrantha | reverse complement strand
ATATATGGGAAATATTCAAGTGCATCTATCCCTTTCCATAAGGTGAGGGACACTCTCCTTTTTGGGAAGTTTCAAGGTAAGCTCAAGTGTGTGGCAGGGCCCACCTGGAGACTCCCTGGGATCTTCCTCTCTGCAAAAAATTTACCCCAACCGTGATTTCTATCATCTTCATATGGGCCCAAAAGTTTAATGTTCAACAGTTCATTCGGTTCGATACATAGTCGATCCAATGGTCCAGTAAATTCGGATCTAACCGAAAGTTGATTGACATGTGCAATTTAGGGGGATCATGTGTTTAGTCCATTTGGATGGACCAAAGGCAGGCCCTACAAGCATGAGCTTAAGGAATTTTATCCTAAGCTTGAGCTTAGGAAAGCCTTGCTCATATATATATATATATATATATATATATAATGTTAAGGTGAAATGGTGAGGTGAGTGAAATGACTTTATATGACCCACCTAGATGAGTGCCAACAATGGGGGATTGAAAGATCCAGATGAGGGCTACATATGTGCAAAAAACCAACCCCATCCAATCATCCTAGCCCCATCTAATGGCTTAAAAAGGCCAACTGCAAGTGTTCTAGGGCCCACCAGATGCCACCAATTCCAAAGGGCAAGGGCAGTGAAGGGAGCCTCCTGGGCAAGGACCATAGTTTTAAAAACTTAGCCAGGCTTGAGTTGATGCAGGGCCCGAGTCCCCTTTTTAAAAACATATTAACTGAGTCTAAGTCCAAGTCTGGTCAGTCCCACTATAAAGAGCTTTGCAAGGTTTATGGGGGCCAGAGGCGATCCAACCAAGTCACGTGCAACTTGGCTGAGTCAAGGGGGGCCTAGTTGCCCGCCAAGTTCAAGTTTTTAAATCATATTTCGGACAGGTAAATTTTTTTTAATAATTATAGCCATCCAAAGGCAAGACAAACAAAATGTTGGACCAAATTCTTCTAAACTCTTCTTTCAACTAACCAGGCATTGTTCTTCCAACCAGCAGAATTCTTGACTCTATTTTCTCCACATTTTGAGTCTAAATGCGAGCAATTGTCCATTCCATGTGTGGTTGAATTTTTTAAAGCAGAACTGTAGAGTCAACATTGTGAATCATATTTTTTTAAGTGGATTTTTTATTATAGATAAAAATAATCTTAACTTTAAAATTGGCACAAAATCATATGCCAATGCAGAAATCTCTTCTTTACCGGGGAAAAAACAAAAGTATTGGGTAGAAAATGAAGATAATTTAGACCTCATTTGGTTTCTAAAATGTCGAGAAGCTATCTTCATTTTGAACTTCTTTGTTTTATCTTCACCCTTATTGTCTCCCTTTTCTCTCTTAGTAAAGATTTGGTTACTTATCAAAAACAATTTAGTATTGAAATGCAGTTTTTTACTAATTTAAAATACCCATGAGATATGTCCATGTATCAAAGGTTATTAGAATCAAATGGCCAACATGCTGTACCCATGTCCAGCAACGGCATATTAATGTCTAAGTTCCGCAATTATATCATATAAATAAATTTTGTTGACTGCCAGCCACAATTTGTAATTTTCCACTTTTGTATATTCCTACTGATAACATTGTCACTTGAAGAAAATAAAACAAAACGCGTTACTTCACTTACTAGAATATCAGGCTTAAAAGCCAAAGATCTTCCTGATTAAAAGCATACAAGAGAGAGAATATTACCTTAATTCTTCCATCAAGCTGTCCATCAAGAGAAATGAATTGTGCAACATGCGACCCAAAGCCTCCTACAGTGCCTTCCTCAACAGTAATCAGGAACTCATGGTGTCTGCATAGCTGCCTGACAAGCTCTATATCAAGTGGCTTGCAAAACCTTGCATCAGCAACAGTCACCTGAATGCCAAGGTATGCAAGAAGGGAGCGAGCCTTCAGGCAGTTCTGAACCATCACCCCATACCCAAGCAAAGCCACATCTTTGCCCTCTGCAAGAACTCTCCCCTTTCCAATCTATCCAACAGTTGAAGCCAAGCAGCAAATCAAGGAGCCAATTAGAAAACTCCAAAAGGTTTATTTCCACAATTATCGTTAAAGTTAATAAAGAATAGCTTATGCAGTTTTTTTAATCGTACCTATGCAATTCAAATATGGACAGTAAGCTGGTATTAAATATGGTGGCCCTAGAAAAGCAATAGGCTGATGACAGAACCATGAATAGACAACAGAAACTTGGAAAACTAGGATCATTCCTTTTATCGATCCCTTGCTCCATTTATAATCTCTTCTTAGCCTTAATCAAGGCAATTAAAATCTATTCCAATCTAACTATATGGAAAGAATATATATTACACTGCTATAACATAGGAATAGAATATGTTACATTGATACTAGTCAACTACAGTATCCCACGTGGTGGGTTAGTGTATTGATGGGCTGGGCCTAACATTCATGGACCAGCTGGTGTTAACACTCCTCCTCAAATTGATGTTGGTCAAGCAGTAGCAATTTACAAACCAGGAACACATCGTGGGGCCTAGGTAACCCTTTTGTGAAGATGTCTGCAAGTTGGAGTTCACTTGAAACATGTGGAAGGCTGATGACCTTGCGTTCTTATTCATCCCGGATAAAGTGACAATCCACCCCAATATGTTTTGTACGCTCATGAAAAACTGGATTCTCAGTGAGATGAATGGAACTAGTACTGTCCGCATGAAGAAGTGTAGCTGAGGTCTGAGGAAAACCAAGATTTGAAAATAAACCACGAAACCGTAGAATCTCAAAACAAGCAGCGGACATAGCATGATATTCAAATTCTATGGAAGATTTTGAAACCCTTTCTTGCTTTTTGCATTTCCAAGAAATGAGTGCTTCGCCCAAATAAACACACCAGCCAGTAGTGGATCTGCAGTATCCAGGCATCCTACCCAGTCTGCATCAGAATAGCAGTAAGTGTGAGCGGTGTGCCAACCGGAAGACCAATCCTCTCGTTGGTGAACCAAGAATGTACCGAATGATCCTTTTTACAACCACCAAATGGTGATGTCGTGGTGTTGTCATGAATTGACTAACAACATTCACTACATATGAGATGTCAGGCCTAATGATGGTCAAGTAGACAAGACTGCCTACTAAGCTTCTGTAAAAGGTGGGATCGGAGAGGAGGTCCCCGTCATCTTTCCAAAGCTTCATATTGACTTCTAACGGTGTGTCCACAGGTGTGGCACCATTTAGGCCAGCAAGGGCAATGAGGTCAGTAACATACTTATGTTGATGTAAAAACAGTCCCTTCCTAGACTGTTGAACCTCAAGACCCAAGAAATATGTTAATGGACCCAAATCTTTCATATGGAATGCAACTTGAAGTGAGGACTAAAGACTATGGATCATGTAACTGTGAGTGCCTGTGATGATGATATCATCCACATACACTAAAAGTATGGTGGTAGCTTGAGCAGTTTTATTCATGAATAGTGAAGGATCATAGGGACTTTGAGCAAATCCAAGGTGAAGCAGAGTAGAACGAATTTTCTCAAACCAAGCTCTGGGTGGTTGTTTAAGTCCATACAAGGAGCGACGGATCCGTGCCACCTCATTTTTATAAGTAGAATCATATCCTTGAAGATGCATTTACACTTCCTCCTTAAGATCTTCGTGGAAGAAGGCATTCTTCACATCCATCTGATAAAGAGGCCATGAGCGTAATGCTGCAATAGCAAGAATTGTACGCACTGTTGTCATCTTGGTGACCGGAGCAAATGTCTCATCATAGTCAATACCATACTCTTGACGGTTGCCAAGTGCCACTAACCGAGCCTTATAACTGGCCAAACTACCATGCGGATGTAGCTTGATAGAGTAAACCCACTTACATCCAGTGGGTTTGATTGACGAAGGACATTAAACAACATCCCATGTGTGATTCACTTTGAGAGCGTCAAGTTCTTCCTGCATGGCCTCACGCCAACACTCATGTTGCACTGCTTGGGAAAAATGGTTAGGTATATGAACAGAAGACAGAGTAGCAAGTAAGGATGTATGAGTGAAACCGAACCGATCAGGGGGGCCGGAAATCCTAGATGATCGACGAAGAGGGACTGACTGGGAGATGGCTGGTGCAGGAGCGGGGTCAAGTGCCGAGTAAGTTGACATATCAAGGGGCTCAAGTGCTGTAGTATTTTCCGCCGGTGGAACAGGAGTATCACCAAAGTCGAGAACAAGTGAAATTACAGTAGATGTATCATGATCTAGATAATGTTGGAAAAAATATTGATTTTCAAAAAACACAACATTACGAGAAATCCGGATACGTTTTACCTATGGATCATGCCATAAAAATCCTTTTTGGTCATTTGCATAACCCAAAAAGGGACACTTAGAGGATTGAGCAGATAGTTTTGTTCGTTCAATTGGGGGAAGAAGAACAAAACATACACACCCAATAGTATGGAGATGAGAATAAATAAGATGCTTATGAAATAAACGAAAATAAGGTGTGTATGCTTATAAATAGCATACCGTCAACTACGGTATCCCACGTGGTGGGTCAGTGTACTGATGGGCTGGGTCTAACATTCATGGGCTAGTTGGTGTTAACAGCTAACACTTCTAGACAAAATGATATCATCAAATGAACTTAGCTTAGGTGCGCAATGGGTTGCATGCCGCGATTGAAATAATAGATCAATCTCCCAAAGGATTGATCGAATCCAAAGATGGATTCAGCCACTAGGACACCCTTACAAGAGAAGAAACACCATAAGAGATAAATCTCAAAGAAAACTTTTAATTGGTCAAAAATAAGCATTGCATTACAATGAGGTCAAACATCCTTATATAGAGGAGTTGGCTGGATACCTACGCAACAATATTTCCTAATATCTGAATAATGCCTAAAATAAAATAGGAAACTCACAAATAATAATCATAAACAAACCAAACTCCTTAATAATACTCCTAACTAAATGGATGTCCCGTTGGGCCTATAGACTAGACCCAACGAGTTTGCTGACCTATTGTTTGACCTGCATCAATTCTCCCCGCTTGAAAAAAAACTCGACTCCGGCGAGTTGGTAGCTTGATAATAGGGGAGAGAATCCGACCACAAGATCTAAAAATGTCTGCTTGAGTCGAAAATCAATTGCACAAATGTCCATCTTTTCTTTTGATCTGCATTGGCATGGCTTGGAAGTTTGATGCAATCTCTCTCTATCTAAAAGTAGATTAGAAGTGTCGCTTCTTCTAATGTTTGCATTTAGCTCAAACGCGCGCCTTTCCCATGAGAGACTACAACTATAAAACCTGCCATAGCTGAGTGCAATCTTCAAGCTTTCATTGTTGATCCCTAAAAATGAAGACGATGTGATTGACTTCAACAACTTGATCTTCTTGTGAAACCTCTGAAACAATTGATTTGATTTCCAATGACCCAATTGGATTTTCTAGAAGTGGCATGACAATCAAATCTACCAGATGTTCAATTTTTTTGCTAACCTGGTCAGAGTCGTCAATGTTTGCTTGTCCTTGTTCTTCTTCTATCTTTTGTGGCTCTCGATTACCATTTACCACTATCTTGATCATCTTGCACCTATTCTGAATTTTCCATGAGATCAGCTTTGCTTTGACCTTGCTCATCTATTGCACCATTGATGCCTGCTGGCATGACTAGTATCTCTTGTGGTGCAATCATGATTGCTATGTTTTCTTTTTGTTCTTTCTTTGGTTCAGTGAAAGGAGATGATGTAGACGAAGATGAGGCCGTCGATTGGCCAATGAAGTTTGTCAATGACCTCTTGCGCGACAAAATAAATTGCACTACCATTGTCAATAATCAAATTAGTGGACTTGTCTTTGACTCTTTTACCCGAGTGTGAACGGCCACTGGGCCCCGCCCGTGAGCTATTGGGTCAACCTGACCCAACCCATTGGATCAGCCCACAAATCCTAATGGGAATGGCCGACTGTTTGTGGGAAGTTATCCTACTTTAGTAGTTTTCCTAATTGCTATAGTATTTTAGATTAGTAGGTTTCCTTATTTATGAGTTCTATGTTTAGCAAGTAGAATCCTAATGGTAGGAAGTATTGCTTAATCTTCTCTATAAATATGTAAATCCCCTTTAGGGACCTTTTATTATTGACTTGAAGAATTGAGTTTTGGCTTGAATGGTGTTTTGGCTTGTTGAATGTGCGTTCTTGGCTGTTTGAATCCATCTGGATTCGGCCAAATCCCTGCTGCTGGTTTGGTCTATTCTTGGGTTGCATCAATTACTGCAATGCCATACAGGTGGATTGGCAGATTGTCATATCCAAACTATACAATAGGTGGACAGTGGACCCCTCTGTTTAGATGACTGGCCAAATATCCCTATGGGAGGTCAAAGAAGTAGATATCTCTAAGCTGAAATTTGTATATATCCATTGTGAGAGATGTACGAATAAATAATCTTCTTGAGGTATACAAATTACAATAGTGCCTTTTTAGATGATTTTTTTACATGTAAAATGCTACATGTGCAATCAAGAAAAATATAGTTACAAATGAAAAAAAAGAGTTGTTCCTATCTTATCCACTCATAAAAAAAAATACAAAATGCAGTTTTTGGTTATGGTGTTCCATGGGAATGCATTTTGGAATGTGCCGCATTTGTCCACTATGGTGCTCTGCATATGTATCTTTCCACTGCCCCTCGAATTAATGGGGACTATTGAGGAGCATCAATTTGAAACCTAAGATTTGGTGCAGATCTCCACCCATGGCCTTGGTAAAGATATCTGCAAGTTTGCTGAAGTGTGTACCATTTTCCATGTACTCTTAAATGGAATGACAACATTTGTGATCCACAAGATTTGAAAGGATTTGAATGGCACTAGAGTGAAGGTGGAATCACGAAATTACAATCCAAGCTCTTGAGCAAACTTGGTAGCCATGCAATCTCAGAATAGGGTAAGGACATCAAGTGATATTCTACTTCAATAAAGGACTTCAAACCTATTCATTTTGCTGCACTTTCAAGTCTCATAAGCGGAACGACTTGTGTTGGGGCATTCAGCCCAGTCAAGATCAACATGAATTGTGAGGTGAAGTTTGGAATTCTTTGAGAAGAAAAGGCCTCCCCCAATAGTATCATGTAAATAACTTGTCTGAGTTAAAAAGGTGGCCGGTGCAGATGGCATGGATTAGACATAGGCTCATAATTTGCATGACATCAATGTGAAACAAATCAAACTCCATACTGTGAAATATGGTAGTTTGGACCCATTGGTAGCCATACAATTGGGTCCCACGCTCTTAGCAATATGATACATCTACTACACATCTTGGGTCCCGCGCTGCACCACCTCATCATATGCATACATATGGTAACCAACTCGGTTTCCATGCACATGAAACATAAGCAAGCCTCTGAAGTGGCCAACCAATCATAAAGCAACGGTTTGTAAAGAAACATGGATGATACCACAAAATTCCCAGTAAAGATAAGCGAGAAGAACAAACTGATAGTTAGAAGGTTGTTACCTCAAGGGGTATCCCATTGTATAAAGGGATGTTAATCCCAACAATGGCACCTCTAGGATAGCGGAAGCAAACAGGCCTGTCATCAATGCAAGCGGCAGTGGCAACCATGTGAATGACCTCGTCCTCATCTGACGGTGCCATGACAATCATGTTTGGCAAGCACGAAGTGAAGGCTATGTCGAATGCTCCACAGTGCATAGGACCATCAGACCCAACCAGTCCAGCACTAGTGATTACGAACCGGACTGGTATATTCTGCAGATCCACATCGTGCACAACCTACTAACAAACAAAAGAAAAGTAGCTCTACTTTAATGGATGATGATTTTTTAGTCTGATATCAGACAAGAATAAGAATGCTAGACACAAGTAGGATACACTTGAAGAACATGATATCAAAACAGACACTATTAAAAGATCACGCATTAAAGAACTGCACATAATTTATAATCGTGTTCAACTTAGAATGTGGGAACAACTTTTGTTTTATAATATCATAAGTAATTGTTTAAACCTCGATAGTATATTATGAATGGGATCCCTATACAATATCAGTAGGCTGACCCTAGATGGCTAGGATAAGGTTGTGGTGACGATGATGATGAATTAATGATCCATATCAGTGTCCTAGTAAGATTAGTAGATATTAAAAAGATGCCGTACCTCAGTCTTAAGTATCAATGTTCAAAATGAGAGCTCTATCAGCGCATCATAGATGATAACATTTAAAATGCATGTCTTTCTTTCTTTCTTTTTTGTGTGTGTGTGTGAAATTGTGAATATGCATTCATCTGTGTCACTGTGTGAAACTCAATAGCACAAGGCAATAAGACTGACGCATGAGAATGTATGTTGGTGCAAATTAAGTCTGTATGTGCAGAAGAGATATATGATCCCCAAGGGATAGAAAGACTCCTCAACCCATGCACATGTACATGCAGTGTACTTGGTTCATTGATCTAGAACATAGATTTGATGGGGCCCTCAATGTGGATAGACCATGCCCACAAGTACTCAACAGTCGGACAATCCAAACGCTTATGGTCACCCACCTGCAATAAGACTGATGCATGAGAATGTATGTTGGTGCAAATTAAGTCTGTATGTGCAGAAGAGATATATGATCCCCAGGGGATAGAAAGACTCCTCAACCCATGCACACGTACATGCAGTGTACTTGGTTCATTGATCTAGAACATAGATTTGATGGGCCCTCAATGTGGATAGACCATGCCCACAAGTACTCAACAGTCGAACAATCCAAATGCTTATGGTCACCCACCTGCAATAGACAGTTGAGAGATAAAATAGTCCTCTCTATTTTTCAAAATTCATGAACAGAATATTACAGTTCATTTTCTCAAAGATGCATTGTCTGCATTCAACAAACAAAAGGGAAAGAGTGGGATGGCTGGGATCTTCCAAGCAAATCCATTGTCAAGGCACAGTGCAACAGCAGCGGGACATCAGATCAATAGTCTAGATCACCAAGTCAAGTAGTCCCTCCCTATAAACCCAGCATATCCACAGGTGGAAGGTCACACAATTACTTGTATACTATATAAACGCATCATCTAATTACTTATATCTTCATGCATACATGAGAGAGAGAGAGAGAGAGAGAGAGAGAGAGAGAGAGAACCTGATCATATGCTCTCTGCAAGAATGTGGATGGAATTATACAGAACGGCTTCAGTCCCCCACAAGACAAACCTGCAGAAAATGTTACAGCATGCTGCTCTGCCATTCCCACATCAAAAAACCTGTCTGGGAATTTTCCCTGAAAAAGTTGGAGTGATGGATCCATTCCCATATCTGCATGAACCGTGACAATATCCTTATCCCTCTCAGCCTCCGCTACTAAAGCCTCGACAAAGCAATCACTGTAAGTCCGTGAGAGGCTGCTGCTCATAATTTTTGGGTATGAAGTTAAGGAGCTAGAGCTAGAGATCCCAGCTGTTATATGTTCAGCCAAAAAGTATCAGTAAATGGATCATTATCATCATTGTATTTATCATTATTATCAGGCATCAGAATTGACAGCAAAGAAATTTTGATATATATATTCATATTTCAAAATTAAGAAGATTGAGAAGGATAAAAGAAATCATTGAGGTACAATTTAGGATGTACTAGGTAAAATACCCTTCTTTACTTTTTTAAAGATTTGTGGGCCCTCCACTAAAACATCAGTAGTATGTTTCTTTTTAAGAGGGTTTTGGTAGTGTGTTTCTTGCACGCAAATGAGAGGTTCTTTGACAGGGCTTTTGTGTGAGATACTTTATATAAAAGATTGTGGGTTTGACTGTAATATCCTATTCTCTCTAGCTCATATAATGTAATAAACTGTCTTCCTGTTCTCGCATGGACATAAACTCCAAATGGTGAATGGGAAATAGGGATACAACACCCTGTTTCCCAAATACAGCACAGATATGGATATAATATTTCAACAGTAACCGTTTCTCTTTTACCTTTTGTAATTACCTATCCAGATTTGATTATGATCGTGACTTAGAATATTTTCCTAATGCCATTATTGTTTAGTTTCATTAAATGTAGCCTTTCAATCACTCAAAATGTAACCAGAGCTTAATTAACAAAGCTTTTTACAGCAAGATTTTTTGCAGCACTAATTTTATAAATTCCTCAGGACAAACAATATAACAAAATCACAAGAAGTTCATGATGAAAGAAAAAATTCTCATAAATTACAAGTTCATGATGAAAGTAAAAATTCTCATAAATTATGGACAGTATAGGTTTTGAGCAAAGCAAGCATGCAAGTTTCTTATCAATTCCGACATTCATACATGTGACTCCCCAGTTGGGTGATCCAGATTATTGACTTCTTAGCTCTTACTGTGGATGGAGCCATGACGGATACTCCCAAAAACCTACAAATAGAAGGACCCAAATTGCATGGATTATAAAATTATTTGGTGTTAGACCGACACCATGTCAGCTTCTTCACAGATTCTTCTTCTTCTTTTTTTTTATTTTTTTTTATCAATCTTTACAGATTTTTCTGTTACTAATTTAAATATTGTTATGCAGTTGTATAGTATCACTATGCTTTTTCTATTTTCGATATGAACTAGAATATTTAAATGTTTATTACTAGATTGTTTAAAGAAAATTTTGTATTATGTTTATTCAAAAGGACATTTTCATTTAAATTTATTTTAAAATTATGTTAAATCAGCTAAACTTTCATCAAGATTTGTTGTATCAGACATCTCATATCCATATTGAAAAGCTGACATGCATACCATACCCTTAGGTGACAATCTTTTACTAGTAGATTTTTTGAGGCATCTCCTTGCCCTAAATGCATGGTGGGGCCATCATACTAATAGTGTGGATCACCAAACCAACAGGACCACAAGAATGACATCAGAAGCATCACCAAATTGCATATGCAATATGACTCTGGATCATATAATTTCGCTCTTAATCATCCTCATTAAAGTAGAGATCATTACATAAATTTCACACATCATAAATTTCACACATCATGTGCCAATATAAAGATAGAAAAATTGTTGTGTACAGACCTTGGGATTTGACTACCATCTCATTTTTATGGTCATCTTCCCACCCCTTGCCTTCCTCTGTGATAACATGAACTAATACAGGTCCAGTTGAATCCAAAGATGCAACTTCTTTGAGTACGCAAATCAAGTCAGTGATGTTGTGGCCATCAACTGGGCCAATGTAATATAAGCCAAGCTCCTCAAAGAGAGTCGACCCCAATGGACCAATCATACCACGTGCAAACTCATCTACTTTAGCTGCCAATTCATACATCCCCTTACCAATGCTCTTAGTAACACCCTGAAAAAAGCAAACATGCAGATGAAAACTTAGTCAAATCTGATATACAAATTTATCATACATACAAGATGAGAAAGAAATCAACCCATATGCGTAGTAGGATTGACAAAAGGTACATATGCAGGTATCTAAAAGCCTATTGGACTAAAATTTCAAAACTTCTTAACTGCATGTTATCTTGTTGATTGTTCACCTACTCCTCTCTTGAATATTTGATTTTCTATTAATTCTCTTTCAGTCCTGTCATTCTGTTTGTGATGCTTCCTATGTGTGTTTTAATGCGTCGATTTTGTACATAACCTTGATAGATATCAAAACAAAATTTCAAATTTGTCCATTATGTACATGTTTATTAGAGAGTCTTCTACTCTAAAAGATAAAAATGCATCTATCCAATTATATGTAATTGTGGATGTTACCTTTTCTGAAGACATCTTTTTTTTTATGACATGGGTATCCCTGAGGTCTTTGACCCAACAGGACCAATCCCACAAGTGGCACCCATTAAACCCACACAAATACACATTGGGCAAATCTAGGGCGGGTTTCGAACACAAGACGTGTGGAGCAAACCCATGCCTTATGCCACTGACTCCCAAGTGGGTTTTTTTTCTTTTGAAATAAGTATTCACACATCCACACACACACTCACACAAGTCCCTCATCATTGGCGCCACAGCTCGGTATTGATCCCTGGTTGTTTTTGTGGAACAGAGGTGCCTCACCAACTGAGCTACCGGTGGATTGGCCTGAAGAAATCTTTTTTATCAATAGGAATATTCATTAAGAGAAGAAATAATAAATAAAAAAGCCATACAGAATAAGAGATGTCTACTGGAAGTGTAAAAAAAAAAAAAAAGAAAACCATCATTCCCAAGAAGAAGAAAAGAAAGAAAGCCTCCCTCAAAAAATAATTCTATCCTCCTTTACAACATACTACTTTACACCCTGTTTTGCCTACTCATCCACCAATTCATTTGTGGTTATATTAAAAACAAGCAAAAAAGATATAAGTTTCGAATCACTGGTATCACCCAAATCTCTATCGCAATGAGAGAGAATCTCCACAGCATAGAGCCTCTCCTTTTAGCCCAATCAAACACGTTAAATAACCCTTACAAATTACAACATGTCCATTATCATTCTTTGAGGTATGATCATCTTCAAAGCCTTTCTATTCGCCAATATTTCTGCTTCATTTGATTCTTTCAAAGCCACTAGTCCAAGAAAGTATACAGTTTCCCCAAAATGATTTCTCAAAACTCACATACCAAGTCCTAATTTCCCCTATACATGTCATATTTTTTCTAAAGAAGGGAAGTCCGTTATGGATATTAGTGGTAGAGAGGAAATTGAAGAAGTTGTTCATCCTACCTTGTGGAAAATTATGCTGCTCCGCTTGCTCCGTTCTCTCCAAATATCTAAAGCTTTTCATACTAAGGATAACAAGAGGAAGTTGTTTCTCTAATGTGTCCTCACATGAGGATGGATGGGGATGAAAATGGATCGGGTGGTTGGGCGACCTACCCCGACCCACCCCTATTGGGGTATGTTGGCCGTGGTTTTGAAGGGTTTCCAGTGGCAAGGGCCCATGGTTTCATGCCTGAATCAAGTTTCAACTTTGGCGCGGGCTCTAATTGGGCTACCCAGACCCGCTCCGCTCTGTTGATTATCAAAATTATTTATAAAATATTTAAAAATGTCTTAGAATATTTAGTATGTCTTCTGCATAAAAGGGAGTACAGGATCATCCCTATCAAGTATCAAACCAATACCGCTACGCATCAATGGGTGAGTTTGGTATCACATATCCAAAACCCTCTCACTACAAGTCAGGTATGGGACAAGTTAATGCAGGTTTACATGATCCATACATACCATTGCCATCCCTGTATAGAGGACCAACAACATGACGCCCGCCAACTAGGACTACTATAGTGTCTCAAGGAATATATATGCTTCAAATTGGGTGGGGTGGGGAAGGATGTGGAGATTGGGCAGGGGGAGTGTTAAAGAATAAGGTAATAATATTTCCTTTGTAAAAGGACAAAGGTCAGCGTCATAATAATATGTTAAAGGATATCCTTGTAAAATGTATTATTGTTTAATATAACATGAGATCAAGCTGTAAAAAGTAATATTGCAAAGGATATTCTTGTATAATGTATTGTTCTTTAAGTATAACACGAGACTTAATTGGAGATCAACCAACCAATGCCAGCATATTCTATGGAATCTTTTCTTGTAATCACAATATCACTTCGGGCAAGAACAAGACCACTACAAAATCTAGGACTGGATTCTGGAACCTGCTCCCTCATGGGGGATGCCTAACCAACATGATAGTTGTTGGCATAGAAATAAATATGAATCTTTTGGCATTTATTCTGAGATTCTCAACATCGTAAAATTTTAAATCTAAAATGTGAAACGTAACCACCACTTTCACAGCTTCGACTAAACCATATTATCCAGCCTCAAACTCACACTTAGGGTTAGGCTTGCAGTTATATACCCATGTTAGGCCTGGGCCGGTCTAAGGAATAAGTCTATCATTCACCATTGTCCCCCTGTTGACAATTATAATGGGTAAGAAAAGACTGTTTTTAAAAACCAAGTCAAAGAAAACATCTATTTTCTAGTGAGAACCAACTACAGAATTTACTAGAAAGAGAATAAAACTATGAAAGAGTTCATCCAAAGAAATTGCTTTCAAAAGAATAGAATCATTTGGTATAACCATGAATTAAAATTTAAATGAGTCAGCTAAACCCCAAAGGAGTCTGATTGCAATTTGATTGTGAATAAAACAATAAAAAGGGAACGTGGTTTTCATTTAATTAAGAAATTGAAATAAACAAAAGAAGCTGAAAAAGTAAATCAGACCGTTTACAAGTAACAACTTCCATTCACTGATATTAGACAGCATGTGGATTAATAAAAGCTGACTTGATACTGGAGGAAGAGCAATGAAACGACAGCATAATTCAAATATGGCTAGTTAAAGGAAAAGGATGGAAGGGATACCTTGGCAGCTTCCCGAAACTTTCGGAAGGATTTACTCGACTGGATCTTGCTTATAGTGCTCGATAGAGCATTGATCGCCATCTTTGATCCTTCCTCTGGCTTTGGCTGTAAAGAATGTCTGCTATCATTCAAGATCACAACCATGTTGGAATCTAAATACCCCGCATTGCTCATGGCCTCATAGACCTGGCCAGCCATCGTTGTTCCATTACTTATCACAGTAACAATGCAGTCCTTCTTCCCCTTAAGATCCCGTGCAACAGCCATGCCTAAAACCAACAAAATATTAGAAATCATTTTTTTTATCAGTAATGATAACTTAAATTAAAAGAAGGGATACAATAAGACCAGCACCCAACCAAAGAACAGGGAAGGAGAAAAGCGAGGGTATAAAAGGATTAAACCCACACCAAAGAACACACACACACACACACACACACACACAGAGAGAGAGAATGCAGAAAAGTTACAAAGTAAAGGCAACAAAAGGTGAGGATCCATCCACTCCTTGATTTGCCAAAGAATCAGAAAAAAACAGTTTAATGACAAATGTTAGGATTTGAAAATTATGAGAAACATTTGCCCAAATTTATTTCTTATCTGCATGACTTGAGACATACACTTTGGACAGACACCAGGAAATTAGATAACTTGACGTATGTAGTGTAGTGACATTGAAAACGTCATTAGTATTTATGCTGTTATTGTTGTTAAACTACAACTGTGACAAAAGAAAAAATGAGTTATAGAAATAAGACTACACTAGAATCATCTCAATAGTAGCATTATATAACACTATTAAAATACAAGACAAAGGATAAATTAATATTTTCATTTTCCTCATAGAAGAGTCAGCATGCATTGGTTGTTAGGATCAAGTAGGGAAATATTTTAGGAAATAAATACAAAGGGGCGATAATTTTCAAGTTTCATTAGAAAAAAAATGGAGGAATCTTCAAGCGGGATTTCCTTTTCCACTAGGCAAGAAATGGAACTTTCCACTTTCACATTTGACCATTTAGAAAATGGTTCATGTGGACCCCTTTCATGCTCACCATCACAATGAATGGGTCATCTAAGGATTCCGTTAAGCACTTTAAGCCTTTCGATATTGCTTATAAGCCCTAACAGAGTTACCCTTCCCCAGAGGCCCCAAAATGACTAGGGCTATGTCAGTGTGTCACCTTTCCATTCCTCAAAACCGCACCAACTCCCCATGGACCTGAATTACCTTTAAAGCATCCATCAGAGGTTAATTTCCACACTTTCCTTGTAGGAAGCTTCCAACCAGTTGAATTTTTATTTTTTATTTTTTGCTCGGTGGGCTTCCAACCAGTTGATCTCCATATTTACAGTCACATGTACACAAATAACTTGGAAAACAGGAATAACATTATAAACAAAAGATTAACCAAGAAATGGAAAAAGATAAGTTTATGGATCAGACTCATCAGAGATGAATTGGGTTAAGTTTGAATCAGGTTGCCACTAAAATGAGTATCCACTACTATCTTTGCAAGACTGGATTAGTGACATGTTGGATTATGGTTCTGAAAATTGAGTCCAAACCCAACCCACTGTTGAGTTTGGATAAAAGACATTGGATTGTAGGTTCAGCAACTTTATCCTTTCGTTCTTCTATAGTTCTATTTACCTCTGACTAACCTACTCCCCATTCTGTGTTTACCTATTTGTGGTTCTTTTGTATGTCGAAAGAAACAAAACACATTAAGTAAAATAAGACTAAAATGTTTCCTGAAATTTCATTTAACAATTACTTTATAATAGAAAAACTCTAAGCAAAATCAAGGTCAATTTGCATTATGGGCTATACATGACTCAACTGGCACCTGACCAATTTCCAAATTGGTCTTCTGACACCTGACCAAACTCAGCCAGTAGGTTCTAGAAGACTGCCAAAAACCTGACTTCTCGCATGTGGAGACCTAACCTCCCGTCCATCTGCACTCCTACTGTGGATAAGTGTAATGTAGTGCCATTAGTGAACGGACCGCTCATTAAGTAATGGGGTTTTCTTCAAAGATATCTGTGGACCCTAAATGTTGTCAGGGAGCAGAAGACTACTAATCCACAGACTACTAGACCTGTCCTCTCCAAAAAATATGCAAATGATTGGTTACTTTCTCAAAAAGAAATAAAAAATAGAGAAAAGGGATATAACAAAAATACTACCAAGTCCAGCAGAGACACTGTTGCATCCATGCCCTGCACCAAATGCATCATATTCACTCTCAGACCGAGATGTAAAGCCTGAAAGGCCGTTTTTCTGCCTCAGCGTGTGCATAAGAGATCGCCTGCCTGTGAGAATCTTATGGGCATATGTCTGTTCAATTGCAACAAGGGAACATGTTTTAAATCCTAATTCAATAAAAAAAAAAAAAAAGAAGAGAGAGAGATGAGTTCTGCTGATGCCAAATGGCATTCTTTCAAAGTCAATTTACTTGGATATTTGCAAATAAGGCACACATGTCACATCCAAACCATGCATCAGGTTGGCAAACATATACGCAAAAAACCAAACAGGTCTATTTGTCTAGCAAGGATGCCATGTACAAGGAATATGGAACTTCGCCAACTGTATCAAACATTAATTTGTTCCATACACAATGGCCGACCTGATGAGTATCCAGTGGTCCGGTCTATATTTGGTTCATAGCATACGCAGTTAGGTACACAGTGCGAGAGAACAATGATCTAGATTCTAGATACAGACATAACAGCATGAATAATATGGAACAATGGAATGTGACACCCTCATTTTCCAAAATCCAGTACATGAGTAAAGATATGGACATGCCATCCATTACACAATATTAGCATTTACTTTATGGCTTACTTATGCAGTTATATCTTTGGTTTTATTAGATAAAGTAGTCTTTTGAGCATTTTCAGTGCAACGAGGATAATAATTTTGCAAAAACTTGTATAAAATTGTTTTCTACTGCATTCATTTCAGATATCTTTTTCTGCAAAATGTGGTGCAAGCATGACAAAATTCAAACATAAAAGCATAATTGAACAACTCAGTTAAATTATATTATAGAATATCCTATGCTATGAGTATCCAGTATAGCACAGTATCATCCCGTGGTCCAAACACCACTTTTTTCTTTATTGGTAACATGAGTTGAACCCACAACCTCAAGGTTGCAACAGTGAGCATCTTCCACTATGCCATGGGCTTATGTCGCCCAGACAATACATTGAGCATATACAAGTATCCAGGTATCTTATGGGCACAGCTCAGACAGCATGGAGTTTACACCAATGCACACCTCGGACAGCATGCAGACACCTGGAAACTAATTACACAGTTTCCCCACATGTACCCTCCCCCCCCCCCCCCCCCCCCCCCTTCCCCCTTTTCTCTTCCCCAACATCCACGCACGCACAAACACAAAACAAACCAAAGAAAGGCCTACAATAGTCAGGGGAAGCTTCAAATAGCAACCTGTTCACCAACATCCCATAGTATCTTGTCCACTGGGGCATTGAAAACATGATGTATTGCAACAGTCAGCTCCACGACTGCAAGGCTAGATTTAAAGGGTCTCCTCGTTCTCGACAAGGTAAATATTATCTCTGAACGGATTTCATCTGCTAACTGTTTCAGCTCCTGAAAGTTTTACCCATTTCAAATAATCAGTTGTGTTGTAAGGAGAAGAACCACATGGGTTCTAAGCCTAAAAAAAACAGACAGCTTGCCAAATATCTCAATTCAGTACTTGCAGTTACCATTGCGGTATTCCATGCCATCTTTTAACAAGCATAATTTTCACCTATGGGATTTGCACATGGAGAGTGTGTGCAAATCCTCACCCTTCATAAAACAAACAAAACAAAAAACAATTGAAGGTGGGGCCCCGTGACGAAGGGAAGGGACCGAATTTCGCACATGGCTCTCTGTGAGCAAATCCCATAGGAGAACTGCACCCCTTTTTACAAACCCACCTTAAATAAAAAAGCAGATGAAACATACTAAACAATTTGTCTTTGGCCTTTTCTCAGTAAATGCATAGTGGACACTTGAGATATTTGTTCTTGAGTCTTGACCATCTAGATGCTAGCAAGCAAATGACTAGGATCCTCTAGTCTGGGAGAGTTTCAAAGTATCTCCTATCCAGAAAGGGGTTGTGTCAGGTAAAAAATTATGAATTAACAAACCCCTACCACCTGTACAAATGCTGGGTCAGGACTAGATACTTTCCTGATGATGACTTTGGCTTACATAGTTAAAGACTTCTACCTACTAAGTATTTTAGGATGGTAACTGTGACCTTGTGAGACATGTTCTTCAAATGCATTGGAGTTTCAACCATGTCCAACATTGGTGTTGGATCCTTTTCCCAGAAAAAATCATCTAGGTTGGGGAGAGAACCAACTCGAACAACAGAGCCCTGCATCAATATGATTCAAATACTCACTTCAGCAAAAGCTTCAAAAGTTAGAATAAGGGAAACAACAGAGAGGGAAAAAAAAGGCATAACTTAAAAAAAACAGTGCCGCTTGGTTAGTTTTAGTACCATGGAACTTAGAATCCCTATTTGGTAAAACTATTCAGTAGCAGCTAACCAGCAACATAACTTAAAATATGGACACATGGTATCAGACAAGGTGTTTTTCCTCTCTCTCTCTCTCTCTCTCTCTCTCTCTCTCTCTCTCTCTCTCTCTCTCTCTCTCTCTCTCTCTCTCTCTCTTCTTTTTTTCTTCTCTCTTTTGACCTTTTTTCGTCTCTTTTTTCAGAAGCATCAGACCTGGGGGTGCATAGAAATCAAACATGTGAACATGTCCCTGTGGTTAGATGATACAAAGTAGTTTCAATAAGTATCAATAAAAAGGCATGAACTATAGAGAACATATCTAACTAAGTGGAAATTCATTCCTATCATAGGCAGGCCCTGCAAAACAGTCAAATGTGATGGTCTCTTGCACATTATGTTTGTCATCAAGCACTGTAACTCATCTTTTCGACGCCGACAGTTCTGGTCTCACAGACAATGCTTTCAAACCAGGTCTAACTATTTCTTCCATCTTCACATCAATCACCTGAAACGAGAAGCATCACAGCTGGGATGCTTTGCTTCCCCAATCGAAAATGGCTACTTTCAATTTTGATCTGAAAGATGACCAATCTTGGTGGGACAAAAAAAGAAATAACTCATGTACTGTGATTTGTGGTACGTCCAAACATATCCTCAAAACATCATGAAACTAATTAATGAAACTGAAAATTAGAATTGACAACATGATTCAAGTCAGGCATCAAAGATTTGTAGTCTGTATAATTACTTCATCATAGATACCATACTAGAAGTAAATCACAGCAAACTAAATAAACATATGAAAGCGTCACAATCATTTTTCTTTTCTCAACAAAAGCCACAAACAGTAAAACCTTAATGAGAACAATGAAGGGAGAGTTCTCACATGCACCAAAACCATAATCAATCAGATATTTTGGCAACCTGGATGGCTGGGTATTCTATTGTGCATTTGATGGGGTTCGAAATTCAGAGATCACAGTAAGCAGAAAAAAAATTACCCGATTTTCCACCCTTGCCAATAAGCTTTTGCAGAAAAAATGGGAAAAAATAGTAATTTATGAATTGTGATTCTGATTTACGCACTGTCCCCAAACCCATACCAAAATGTTCAAATCACTTTCAAGTTTAATAAATTAAAAGTCATTTTTTAAACTAATTTCAATCAATTCTCCATAAGTCTGCTGAAAATTTTCATATCAAGGATTAAAGTGCACTGTAATCCAATCAATTCAAAATTTTCCACAGAAAAGTTGATTCTTTCTGCTAAAAGTTTGAGGCAGCACAGGAATCTGAAATCACATTAAGTTACTCTCTTCCAAATTTTCCAACCTACATCACTATACTGAATGGGTGCTTACACTTATAAGGAGTGAAAGGATTTTTGCTCATCAAACACATTTCCAACATCATAATCCATTCAGCGAAAATGTTCATATATTCTTCACACATTTTAGTTCAATTTGTTCGCATTCATGGAACTATCGACCAATCCACGAATCTACCCATATAAACAATAAATGAAAGAAAATGAATAATTATAATTATTTTAAAATACCTTGGAAGAACTGCTAAAAGTAGAACATGGGTAGAGGTTTATCTTGGGAGATTCCCTTCCTATGTGATGAGAAACCCTGAAGAAATCCAATTTGGGAGCGGGTGATAGAGCCCTGAAATTCCCTTGCAACAGATTATTAATTCCAGATGGGTACTGAACAGAAGCAGAACCCATGCCTCCTAACAAAAACCCAGCTCCTCAAAACCAGTCAATTGAATGAAAAAACACCCCTTCAATGACCAAAACCACAGAAAGCCATACACATATCCCACAGAATTTCAAAATCAAAACCACCCATCAACAACAACAAAAACAGATACCCACTAAAATACTGGAAGAAAAACAACCCACCACCAAAAGAAGACAATCTCTTCTAAAGTAGGACAATGAAAAGAACACTGAAACGATCAAACCCAATGAAATTCAGGAACAAAACCACCCAAAGACGCAATCTTTCTGCCTTTGAAATCGATGCAGAACTGAAGACACAAGGGACAAACCATTAGCTTTAAAAAAAAATGCACAAAGCAATAAAACGGGCGCAGTATTAAAATGAGGGATTCTATTTCATCGTGCTCTGGAGGAGCACGACAATCTGTACACCTCACACAATCCAGACCGTCAAAATTCCGGACCCAATTATGATGGTCTGCAAATGGATGGTTCAAGGGTGGACAAGTCAGTGGTCCAGGTTTAATTGGTGCATGTGCATTTGTCACATTTTACTTTCTTTCTATCAATCTGATTGAGATTTGATCCTGTGTAGGGCAGTGTATGTAATTTTAGAGTTTCATCCGTGTTTGATTCAAACAGAGTCTGTTTAGATCAATCGGGGGTGACATTTTGTTTTGTAATTAAAATACAGAGATGGTTTTTAAAGAAAGTATCTATTCTTAATTTCAATAGATTTATGTGTCATTTCTTAATTGGTCCAAACAGGGGATCTGGAATCGATATTTTAGAGGCTTGGATTGATGTCCATATATGATAAGGTACAAATACAATGGCCAATGGCCACGTGCGTGTGCACGGGTGGGCAGGTGCTTATGAGTGTTCCTATAAAAGGGAATTTAATTAGCATTGGGCCAATGTAATTAGCTGCACTCATTTGTCTTGATAAACCATAGTTTTATGCCGTTTGAAGGATCTATGGAGCATATAATAATTGTCAAATAGATTTCCACATCATATGGCCCCAGGAAGAAAGTGGAAGCTGCCACTAATGGATCTTAAACTGGATTTAGAGAAGGCATAAGAAACTCTTAATTTGCCTGCTTCTCTTTGGTTTTGTAATCAGCCTGTATAAGTGGTTCGTTATCCAAAGCATTTATAGTTTTTTATGCATTAAAGTTGTATTGTTAGAGATATAACATCTCCTATAGCCACATTAGGGGTAAATAGGGTTGTAAACGGGTCAGCTTTGGACCTAAAACTGAAATGATTAAGGAGAAGGTGGAACCGGACCTGGACTCGGAACTGATTTCTTGGCTTCGGAACGGAAACCAGAACCATATAGGAAACGGGTCTAGATCCGGGTCTGGATTTAGGTAGAGAATACTATTAAAAAATTATTATTCTTAAAATAAATTTTTGAAAATTAAGTTAATATGTCGGATCTTGGGTACGAACAAAGGTGAAACCGGACCCGAACCCATTTACTTTTCGGGGCCTAAATAAGAATCCATATCCGATTTTTAACGAGTCGGAACCTCCGAATAAACGGAGAATCGGGTATCCATTTACATTCCTAACGGTAAAAGTTAGGGTTCACGATCTCAATCTATTTACAAGGAATCTTCATTCTACCGCTATATACATGTGCATGTATGTGTGGAGCTATGAATGAATAATCTTACCGGCCAATCTATCAACGCTATGTAAGAACCACCGTTTTCATATTTCACCAAATTGCGTCAAGAGTGAATAATTGGTTGAATTTAATGGATATCATATGTGTTTACTATCATTTAAAAGGACCCACTATCATTGCACTATTTACATTATCATACAATGATTATGTTATTTAGATAACGTATGGTCTTATATGGGAGCATAATGAACTAAATATATTATGCAAACATTTAACTAAATACACAAGTTTTGATTGAGTTGGAAGAAACGGAAACTAATTTACAAATATTTGTTCGCATATTATTGAAGTCCCATACATAGCTTTCTAATTAATTATGAATATGAATTCATATATTTACTCAAATGGGTTTATCATTCACTCAAGCATGTGGTTTTTATTTTTTATTTTTACTATTAATGTATATCCAATTTGAGTAATTTTAAATTTTCTTTCAATCTGAAGAGGATTTAACTTATGCATCAGGCAAGTTTTAAAGATAGGATGATCATTTGTGTGTGTATTCAGGGGCAGATCTAGGCACAAGTATGTAGGTGCAGTTGCATCCGTTAAATCATGTTGCACTTTAAAAAATCTAATAAAAATTGCGGGTCCACCCTCAAGATTCACATGAAGACTCTTGATTTGCCCCCAAAACCAAACTACCTAATAAAGTCCGCACCCCGGACCCCTCAAATAAAAATCCGGAGTCCACCACTGCATGTGGTCATATATTCTTTGCCGTTAGGCCCTCACATTCGGTACTATCCTCATTCACAGACACTTTTCGATTTAGTCATCACAATGCAACCTCCTAAAATCCCTCTTTCAAGCACAATTCTGTATCTCTATGATGATTCTATCATTCTTCTTATTCTATGTTTCCATCCCCGTTCTTCTTCTTATTACTCTTTTCATTTTCTTAAATCTCCCAAATCTCAATCTATAACCCCATCTTTCAATAACTATTTATTTTTCCTCATCCTATTCCTTCACTTTCAAAAATGTTTTTTTTTTTAACTAAAATCCCAAAAATCACTTTTCTAAAAAAAGGGTCATTTCTTCGTCCTCCTCCTCACTAAATCTCCATTTCTCTCGTCTCCGCTATAACCTTTCCTTGCACGAAAAAAAAAAAGAAATATAGAAAGAAAATTTACTTTCAATTTCACCTAATGGTTAATATTGATTTAACCCCTTTGTTACCTTTTTGAATTAAAAATTATGGTTCTGTCTTTTGCCTCTTATGGTTGGGCTGACTCTAATTAATAGAAAATTTTAGTTAACAGTTTAGGGTTATGTAACCTCCACCAAAGCACCTAATATGCACGTGAATTCACACGTGTGGCTCGTGTCCCTGCCATCTTCATCTTTAACTCAACACAACACAACACAAAAAACACTCTCTCAGACATCCTTGATGAATTCATGGAGAAGAAGATGCATGGAATGGAAGATTCGATCAATACAAGAAGCTTCAAATCCCTCTTTCCACATCAGATTTATTAGGTACTTCTACTACTACTACTCTTCAAACCCTATCTCTCTCTTCTCAAATCCTAAAACCCTAAACCCTTCTTTCTCAAGTTCTAACCCTAAAACCCTATCTCCCTATTCTAACCCCAACCTTAATTTTTGTATCAACAGGAACCCTAATCATAGTTTCCCTATTTTGCTTCTTCATCTATTTCGACCCATTTCAATCTCTTGCAGTGTATTTGATGCAAGTTCTTACCCGAAATTCGTGCATTCAATCGACCATCAGCTATCTTCTCTCCAATGCTCAAAAACCCGGCTGTTCAGTGGAAACCCTAGTTCCCGAAATCGGGGTTCTCATTCCTGGAACAGAAGGCAACGACCCAACTTCGATTCTCAAATTCCTGTTGTGGGTTCAGATCGTATTGAAGAAGTTATCGAGTTGATCAAAACAGGGGACACTGATATGGAATTGAAGCTGAATCAGGTGCACCCGAACCTTTCTATTGCTTTGGTTTGTAAGATAATTGGTATTTTGAATGATCGTTGTGTTTCGGCTCTGCGATTTCTCGACTGGGTTCAGAAAACCCAGACAGATTTAATCCCAGATTCTGAGATTTACAATCTGATTATAGATAATACCGGTCGAATGAAAGACTATGAATCAATGTTCATTGTATTAAGCAAGCTTTCGATGAAACGGCATTGCCTAACAGAAAAGGCATTTGGGTTTCTGACTGTTTATAGTGCTGCTGGAGATGGGATCATGGATTCTGTTGAAAGAGTTGTAGAAACACTGAACAGAGTAAGAGGGTCTTGTCGTAGTTCTGGAATATACTCATTGATTAAGACGCTTTGTGTTATGAATTCCTTCGATGGGGCGATGTTTGTGATGGAGGAGACTGCTAGGAAGACATCCTACTACAATATACTCGTTGCGGCAAAGTGTCGAAATGGTGACTTTCAAGATGCACTGGATCTGTATGATGAAATGAAGAGATTTGGGTGTGATCCTAATACCAAGTCTTATAACTACTTGTTGGGTAGTCTCTGTAAGAAAGGAAGGATTACTGAAGTTTGTGAGCTTATTGAAGCAATGGAAAAGTTGGGTTATCTTCCTGATTCTGTGACCTTTGAGATAGTCATAGTTCATGCTTGTAGGCTTGGGAGCATGGATTTTGCAATTGAGTTTCTCTACCACATGATGTCGGTAGGACTCGAACCGCGATTAACAACGCATGCTGCCTTCATTAAGGGCTACTTTTGGTCCAGGCGGGTGGGCGATGCTCACAAGTATGTGGTTGATATGAGCAGCAAGGATAAGTACTCGGCCAATATGAATTACAGTTTGCTTGCTAGCCTTTTTCATAAATCAGGGAGGGTAGTTGAAGCGCGAGATGTTCTTATTGAGATGATTGAGAAGGGGATGAAACCCAACTTTCCAGTTTACATGAGAGTGATGAAGGATCTCTTCAAATTGGGCAAGGGAGATTTGGTTGCAGATTTAAAGGCCAAATTTGCAAAGTTTCATTCAAATACAGGAAATGGTTGAGATTTATCTCAAGTTTGTAACAGCTTCCTCAATGTTTTACATGACTAACGTTATTTCTTGTGTCAGATCCGGTAAGATGTGATGATGTGGATACAGCGAGATGACATGTTTGTAGGTTATTGTTGTACATGAGCAGCAAATGGCAGCAAAGAGAGAAGGAATTGTTGAAGAAACTACACAAATGATTAAATGTTTCGTATACATCATTTTGAGTTTGAGCGGAAACTTTAGTTTTTATACCAATTGGTGAAATCACTTGGACCACACATTTGGCATTTTGATGAGTTCGGGTGAGTTTGGCTTGGGAGAGTTTTGGCATGACAGAGTTTTATTTCTTTGTTTATAAAGAGATGACATGTTTGTATTGATGTTGATGAGCAGCAATTAACAACAAAGAGAGAAGGAACTGTGGAAGAAACTGCACAAATTATCAAATGTTTCGTATACTTCATCATTTTGACTTTGAGATTACAAATTTTGTCTGTCTAAGTTTTAGTTTTTATACCAACTGGTGAAATCACTTGGATCACACATTTGGTGGTTGATGAATTAAGGCAGGTTTGGCTTCAGAGAGTTTTATTTCTAGGTTTATTCAATTCCTTTTGTAGTCCTGGTGGTGTTGGTGTATATGTATGAGAGAGGAAGAGGTGCACCCTATGCTAAGTGCGCACGAGACACCAGATCCCACCTGGACGCATGACAATCAGGGAATGAAACAGTATCCATTGTGGATAACGGTTGGGCAAAAATGCAACCCGAATCATTCTCCATGACCTTCAGATTATAGCCCTATAAAAAAAAAAAAAAAAAGACAAAAGGTGTGCAGATTTATTATTATTAGTGGTGGTGGTGGTGGTGGTGTGACTCATTGAGTTTTGGTCCAATACATACATTGTGTACCATATTACAGCACATGGTAGTGTAGTATGCTAGACTCATGTATCTATATTCTGAACCGTCCACACACATAGAACCCCCCTTAATTATATTGGATCCCATGGGTTTGCACCCATCGAATTGACTGGACCGTTGGATTCAGGGTCATATTTTTTGTTTTAATATGAATCCTTTAAACTTGTGGGCCATGGATCAAGCATTTAAAGGCAGGGATTGACCCCATTTTTTATACATGGGGCCTCCTCAAATGGATCTTTTCATCCCCCTTGTCCTGCTATTAGTGAGGTCCCAAGTGGGCCCCATCTAGCTACCTCATCATTATATATATTATAGCTTTTTTGTGGAATTGGTGATTCTGACAGATAGAGATGAAATCATGGGGATATTTGAAGAGTCCTCCATGAGATTTTTGAAGAGTCCAAGATTTGGTTCAGAGTTCACCCAAGTCAACACTGTCCCCATTAGAGGACTTGACCAATATGCAGTGGAGTACCCAATTCCCATAGGGCCGAATCGTGTTGTATACAAATACTTGCATCAGTGACAGTGAATCAACTCAACTTATTAGGCTTCTGCTTGGTGAATGTTTGAGATGACTTGGACTCCACCAAATTTTAGTACGGGGTTGGTTTAACTTAAAAGCTATTGTAGTACTTCGAATGCATACCTGGTGTCTGTTTATTAAGCTAAGCAGTGATTGGAATCCATACTAATTGTATATTACTTGATCTGTTACATTTTTGGGGTTCTCCCTGAAAGGCTAGGTGTCAGTTTTTCAACTCTTGCATGAATCAAATGTTGATTTCTTCCTCATTCTAGAAATAAGTCGCCCTCACATCTCTGCTTCTCCACATCTCCCAGTCCACACCACACAACTCAAAGCAGCCCCTCCTATTGACACTCACACACTTTCCAAGCACAGTTCTAATAGGAATAGAGGATAGAAACTGACAGGAAATTTGGATTCCAGTTTTCTTTGTATAAGTTAAAAACATGCATATGCTCTTAGATCTTGAGATTTTCCCTGGGAAGTTTTCCAGTTTGAAAACCTCTGATTGGTACTGTGTTTGAAATGATGCATTTGACGCATTGAAATGTTGTTCTTTGCTATTTGAGTTAATTTTATCATACTTCTGCTGTTAATTTGTTGAATAAGTAATTAGAGCCTTTTACAATTAATCTTTATTTCTAGGAATTCATAAAATTCCTTGTTTGCAGGTTCATCCTGAAGGTAAGTATGTTGTTGATATTGATAAGAACATTGATATAACAAAGATAACGCCTTCAACCAGAGTTGCTCTTCGCAACGACAGCTATGTGCTTCACTTGATATTGCCTAGCAAGGTAGATCCTTTGGTGAATCTTATGAAGGTTGAAAAGTTCCTCATTCAACATACGACATGATTGGTGGTCTTGACCAGCAAATTAAAGAGATAAAAGAGGTTTGTGGGCTTAAAAGGGCTTAGTTTTTAATTTTTCAGCATATCCTCATATTACATAATGTGTTTCATCTTTTTGGTTGGCATACTTCTTTGGTTTGTGTGTCGTTATCTTGTTTTAGCCTTTTGGGCATCAATTCTTTATGTAGTTGCTATTGAGCATCTAAATCTGTTCAGGTCATTGAGCTTCCAATTAAACATCCTGAATTGTTTGAGAGTCTTGGAATAGCTCAACCAAAGGTACTATTCAACTTGTTTTCTATCCTCCTCTTTTCCCTTCACTGGTCAGAAGCTTTATTATTCTTTTGCTTCATTGATCAGGGAGTCTTGCTTTATGGGCCTCCTGGCACTGGGAAAACTCTGCTGGCAAGGGCTGTAGCTCATCACACCGATTGCACCTTTATCAGAGTTTCTGGTTCTGAGTTGGTTCAGAAATACATTGGAGAGGGCTCTCGGATGGTCTGAGAACTCTTTGTTATGGCCAGGTTTGTTTTGATCCCTCTTCTTTTTGGAAGTTCTTTAGCTGTTTTTATTTTTGAGAAGAGCTTTTAGAAGGGATGTTAAAAGCATTGTATCTGTATAATATTGACTCTCTCTCTCTATCTATATATATATAGAGAGAGAGAGAGAGAGAGATGCTTCCTCACTGTATTATTATTAAGGCAACATAGTGGGGCCCACCTTATCGTCCATCTGAACCATCTGCACTCGTCCCCACCCCCTCAAATTACACTAGATCTCATGGGTTTGCACCTACCCGAATGGACTGGACCGGACCATTGGATCATGTGTCATTTTTTTTTTTATTTTTTTTTATATAAAGCCGCTACGCTTGTCGGCCATGGATCAAGGGGTTAAAGACATAAGATTTGCTTTAAACTTCATATCTAGGGCGGTCCCACTTGGATCCTTCGATCCCCCTATTATCCCATGATCTTTCTGGCCCTAGGTGGTGCACACGGTACTCCAGTGAGCACCTTTCTCACAGGAGCAAAGCCCATCAATCTATATATATCTAACTATATATACATATAAAAATTTAACTTGTGGCCTCAGTTTTTCTGGCTTGTAAAATATGATTTTAGTGGTAGGCATCACACAATTAAATAATTTATGTTTAGAATTTTCTTCCATATTGAGTCATTGTTTCTTACTTATTTACAGGGAACATGCCCCATCAATCATCTTCATGGATGAGATTGACAGTATAGGTTCTGCCCGTATGGAATCTGGGACTGGTAATGGCGACAGTGAGGTTCAACATACCATGCTTGAGCTTCTCAACCAACTTGATGGTTTTGAAGCATCCAACAAAATCAAAGTATGTGTTCCAGTTTTGAAATTATTAATAGTTTAGCGTTTGCTATCATGTTTTAATGTCGTCACTTTTCTTTTTTCTTCTGCTTGTCCTTCAGGTTTTGATGGCTACCAATCGTATAGATATTCTGGATCAGGCCCTCCTTAGGCCTGGTCAGATTGACAGGAAGATTGAGTTTCTAAATCCAAATGAGGAGGTAAAGTCCATCATACACTTCCTTTCATCATAAATGAACATAATTGATACTCCATTGTGTAAATCTTCTCCTCTAACCTTCTTATCATACTAATGCATCCTTTAATTTAGTTTTCTTTCTTTTTTTTTGGGATATGGGTTAGTTTTTGTACTTAACTGTCTTCATACTAATTTATTTAGTAAGCTTAGTCATTGTCACCGGATATGGAAAGACCATATTAAAACCAGTATTTTAGGTTCTTAATTAGTGATTCTGTACACAACATGTAAACCGGTCATGTTCAGGTTGGGTCCATGGTGGACCAGAATCAATTAAGTTCATCAGACAGGAGGCTGGCATTGCTACTGGATGGGTCTCATAAAGGAGGAACCAACCCAAACCTGAGTGCCAATCAGGTCCAAGAATAGTGTTCTTATCCAGCCTGAACAAGTTGGGTCCTTCTGGCAGAGAGGCCCATTGTTATCTCTGGTTCATCATTTGGTTAAAAAGCACTTGGACCAAGCCCGACTGTGCATGCAGTACTGCTGAATTCCTTCAGCCATCAGCTATCCTAGTCCTACTACTAAAATCAGGCCACATTCAGTGCCTATACCCATCCTTCAGGTAATGGGTGAAATGAGTGCATATGGACATCCTTGATAGCAAACACAAGATCTGAGTGAGTCTTTTTGTAGGTCCTGTCTTATATGTAAGCACTTAGAAGATGAGACGAACTGGGAATCCCAACCATTAATGCAGAGTGGCTAGAAATTTCAAAATTCTTGTTAGAAAATCCTTGTTTCTTCAGTAGTACTTGGAGAATTTCTAAATTCTAGAACATCCAAATGCCCAATATCAAGCATTTCCAAATCCCAACCTAGCATCTAGGATTTTTGGAATTCCTATGATTTTTCGGGGGAACTCCTGCATCTTCAATTTTTAAAGGTAGCCCCACATATCATATTGTCAAAAGGTGGGCTCACATTGTGATTTTCAAAACTCCAGTATTTGGAATTCCCACACAGACATCCACCAGACATTGTGGATTGCCCTTGTGTGTGGGGTCGGTTACTAAGACATAGTGGAACCCGGTGGTGGAAAGGGTGGAGGGAAAGTTGTCTTCCTGAAAAGTCAATTACCTGTCCATTGGAGGTAGGGTCACCCTACCTTCAGTTATTAAAAGGATTACTCTGTCTAATATGCCAGTTTATTATTTCTCCCTTTTCAGATGCCCAGCTTCAGTTATTAAAAGAATAGAAAAGTTACAGCGAGAATTCTTATGGCATGGAAATAGAAACCACATGAAGCTTTATTTGGTGGATTGGGACTCTATTTGTAAATCTAAGGAAGAGGGGAGCCTAGGAATCAGGCATCTTAGACTGATGAATCAAGCTCTCTTGGGCAAATGGCTATAGAGGACAATAGAAGGAACGGATGGCCTATGGAGACGGGTTTTGGACAAAAAAATATGGCCTTCCAAGAAATGGGTGGGATCTTTAGGACCCCCCTAATAAGTTGTCACCAGGACAGGGGAGGTAATTCTTTTTTGGAAATTCCGGTTGGCAGGAGATACGACTAGTTTCCGGACCTGTTCAAATGCACCACGGACAAGGATGCTAAGGTCAAATCCTACATGTCAAGAATTGGTGATAAGGTGGTTTGGAGCCCCATTCTAAGGATGCACTTAAAGGATCAAGAGGAATCTCAATTCATTTCCTTCCTTAATCTTTTAAACGGTGTGTACATATCGGAAAGTGGGGAGGATACAAGGGTGTGAACTGCCTTAATAGCTTGGTCCTTCTCAATCTCATCTTTCTTATCTACCATTGCCAATGGTTCGAGGGAGAGGAATGCGGTTGACAACATTTGGAAGTTGAAGGCTCCTATGAGGGTGCTAATCTTTGGGTGGCTGGGTATCCGGAAAAGAATCTTGATCCAAGATAACTTGAGGAGGAGGAGGATGATAGTAGTTAATGGCTTCCCTATGTGCTTAAGAGAGGAGGGATTAGTGGACCACCTTTTGGTGAAGTGCAAAATTGCTCAGTATATCTGGAACTCCGAACTTGGTGGTTGAGTGATTTGATTGTTGTTGGTTCTTTCCAAATTCTCTCAGAGAGCTCTTCTAGGCTTTGGAAGGCTCCATGTTGAGTCCCTAGAGGGAAGGAGTTATGGAACTTGACCTTTATGGCAGTCCTCTGGACAATTTGGAAGGAAAGGAACTCCAGATGCTTCAAAGGGGTTGTGACCAGTGATAGCTACTTGGTGGGGAAAGTAAAGTTCTTAGTTGCCCTTTGGGTGTCCATTAGTTCGTCTTTTAGAGGTTACTCTATTGAGCAGATTATGTTACATTGGAAGGAGCTGGCCTTTTCTTTGGCAGGGCCAATCTAATTTTGTTTTAGGGGCTTTTCCTTTTCCCTTTTGGGGTCTTTTCTTGTTCCGGCTTGTCAGTGTACTCCTCCTGTACTGCTTGCTTTTCTAATGAAAGTAACTATTAAAAAAAAAAAAAAAGACATCCACCAGACATGAATTCCTAAATTTCCTGGAAAGAAGCAGGCCCCTAGGATTGTCTAACCAGTTTACAATTTGGGCAATGGTTTGCGCACGACAGGCACCACGAGGTAAACAGTTTGGATCCTTGTAAATTATGTGCCACGTGTACCAATATAGAATTGCAGATGCTATAAGGCAAACGACGGGGGCGGGGGGGTGGTGGGGGAGTCATTACAATCTAGGTTCTCTATCATATATTGTCGTAATCTCTGGTAGGATGTTATTGGAGATATCATTTTGGTAGGAACTTTTACGCTTGTAACAACCAAACTAACCTTTGCTAGTTCTTCCCACACTTTTGTCTAATATTTAATGTATTAATTTGCATTCATTATTATCTCTTTGCTAATGCTCTGTTAATATGTTTTATGAGATTATGTTCAGTCTCGCTGCAATATCTTCAAATACACTCGAGAAAAATGAACTTGATGCATGGGATCGACCTGAAGAAATTTGCAGAAAAAATGAATGGTTCGTCCGTTGCAGAGCTCAAGGCAATTCATCTATACAATCATTATAACCATGTGTTTGTTTATTAATTCAACAATCATACCAACCTGTCCTGATTCAGCATGGTTTCTTCAATTGATAGAAATTGAAAAAATATATAATAAAATAAAAAGAAATGCCTCTTGTGGTTTCATACTGTATAAAAAGATGTATGGTGTCTCCTACTGATACATTTGGTTGATTGCCTTTGTAATGACACAATTCGGAATCTTCCAAGTTCCAACTATAGAAGGTCTTGTGTTCATGTTTTCAATTCATCATAGTTTCCATGACTCATTACTTTTCTATTGTTGTACAAAATTGATGGAGGCTTTGAAGTCCCTGCTTATGTAATTGCTTTGAAGATCAACCTTCTTGACAGGAGTATGAAGTTAATTAAGGGAGAAAAACTGGATTACTTTGGTTTTCTTGCTCTAAAAATCCCAATCTCTTATCTAACTTGTACAAAGGTTCTTATCAACTGTATGTTGAGTTGAGTTTATAAACTTCAGCCTAATCTGATTTTGGGTTTTTAATACTCAAGCCAAATACATTAAAAAAAAAATCTTATGTTGATTTTTTATTTTTATTTTAGTTGACATGTGTCTATGTATTAACAATTTGGTTGTGGCATGGTAAATTACTCGGTCTATCTTTTTTTTTTTTGCCATGCACCTCACAGGCCTAAATCTCGCCCCTCAGTGGATGGGGCCTGTAAGGTTAAATGACTGAAGCCCTTGGCCTCCGTGGATGGGGCCTGTAAAGTTAAATGACCGCGGCCCTTGGTTTTTCCTGAACTAGGTTGATCAGTACTTTCTGAAGGCAACCTTGAAAATTTTGATAGCCTTCATTGTGAATATTAGGTTCCCAGTTTATGAAAGGATGTACTGTATCTGTAAAACTGTAATAGAATCAACCCTAAATTTTGTAAGGTGGCACTTGCTTGACCAACTTGAGGGTCATATAATGAATGGGCTATCAGTCAACTTTCCATGACTGGATGTTTCTAAGCCATAGATCTTTGAGATCATCACGGGCTGTCATCCAAGAAGGTTGATGTTTCAGACAATTATGAATTTCCCTCGACCTGGCCTCCAGAATGGATTGTTCAATTTGTTTTCAACTAGATGGACGGTTCAGAACACAGATTTGTTGCCAAATGTTAGTTCACACTGGATTACGAACCTTTATAACATGGTTTATTTATGGTTTTCGGTTAATTTTTGTAGGCGGTTTGCACCGAGGCAGGAATGTTTGCTCTGAGGGAGAGGAGGGTTCATGTCACGGAGGAGGATTTTGAGATGGCAGTGGCAAAGGTCACGAAGGAGGAGACTGAGAAGAACATGTCCCTAAGGGAGCTGTGGAAGTAACATGCCTCATTCTGATAGAAATTCGATGATCTATAAATTGATCAGAAAATTGTCTCCTAGTTCTGCACTTGGATGAAGCCTTTTGTCATTTACGCTACCTCGATTTCTTATTTTCACAAGAAAACTTAATTTTGATGTATGCTCAAAAACCCTGCGGTTTAGTGGAAATGATAGTTCCCGAAATCGGGGTTCTCATTCCTGGAACAGAAGGCAACGACCCAACTTCGATTCTCAAATTCCTGTTGTGGGTTCAGATCAAATTGAAGAAGCTATCGAGTTGATCAAAAGAGGGGACGCTGATATGGAATTGAAGCTGACTGCTGAATCAGGTGCACTCAAACCTTTCAATTGCTTTGGTTTGTAAGATAATTGGTATTTTGAATGATTGTTGTGTTTCGGCTCTGCGATTTCTCGACTGGGTTCAGAAAACTCAGACAGATTTAATCCCAGATTCTGAGATTTACAATCTGATTATAGATAATACTGGTCGAATGAAAGACTCTGAATCAATGTTCATTGTATTAAGCAAGCTTTCGATCATGGATTCTGTTGAAAGAGTTGTAGAAACACTGAACAGAGTAAGAGGGTCCTGTCATAGTTCTGGAACATAGGCATTGATTAAGACGCTTTGTGTTATGAATTCCTTCGATGGGGCGATGTTTGTGGTGGAGGAGACTGCTAGGACGGCATCCTACTACAATGTACTCGTTGCGGCAAAGTGTCGAAATGGTGATTTTCAAGATGCACTGGATCTGTATGATGAAAGGAGGAGATTTGGATGTGATCCTAATACCAAGTCCTATAACTACTTGTTGGGAAGTCTCTGTAAGAAAGGAAGGATTACTTAAGTTTGTGAGCTTATTGAAGCAATGGAAAAGTTGTATTATCTTCCTGATTCTGTGACCTTTGTGATAGTCATAGTTCATGCTTGTAGGCTTGGGAGCATGGATTTTGCAATTGAGTTTCTCTACCACATGATGTCGGTAGGACTCGAACCGCGATTAACAACGCATGCTGCCTTCATTAAGGGCTACTTTTGGTCCGGGCAGGTGGGCCATGCTCACAAATATGTGGTTGATATGAGCAGCAAGGATAAGTACTCGGCCAATATGAATTACAGTTTGCTTGCTAGCCTTTTTCATAAATCAGGGAGGGTAGTTGAAGCGCGAGATGTTCTTATTGAGATGATTGAGAAGGGGATAAAACCCAACTTTCCAGTTTATATGAGAGTGATGAAGGATCTCTTCAAATTGGGCAAGGGAGATTTGGTTGCAGATTTAAAGGCCAAATTTGCAAAGTTTCATTCAAATACAGGAAATGGTTGAGATTTATCTCACGTTTGTAACAACTTCCTCAATGTTTTACATGACTAACGTTATTTCTTGTGTCAGATCCGGTAAGATGTGATGATGTGGATAGAGCAAGATGACATGTTTGTAGGTTATTGTTGTACATGAGCAGCAAATGGCAGCGAAGAGAGAAGGAATTGTTGAAGAAACTTCCCAAATGATTAAATGTTTCGTATACATCATTTTGAGTTTGAGCGGAAACTTTAGTTTTTATACCAATTGGTGAAATCACTTGGACCACACATTTGGCATTTTGATGAGTTCAGGTGAGTTTGGCTTGGGATAGTTTTGGCATGACAGAGTTTTATTTCTTTGTTTATAAAGAGATGACATGTTTGCATTGATGTTGATGAGCAGCAATTAACAACAAAGAGAGAAGGAACTGTGGAAGAAACTGCACAAATTATCTAATGTTTCGTATACATCATCATTTTGACTTTGAGATTACAAATTTTGTCTAAGTTTTAGTTTTTATACCAATTGGTGAAATCACTTGGATCACACATTTGGTGTTTGATGAAATTAAGGCAGGTTTGGCTTCGGAGAGTTTTATTTCTAGGTTTATTCAATTCCTTTTGTAGTCCTGGTGGTGTTGGTGTATATGTATGAGAGAGGAAGAGGTGCAACCTTATGTTGAGTGCGCACGAGACACAAGATCCCACATGGATGCATGACAATCAGGGAATGAAACAGTATCCATTATGGATAATGGTTGGGCAAAAAAGCAACTCGAATCATTCTCCATAACCATCAGATTATGGCCCGTTAAAAAAAAAAAAAAAAAAAAACCTACCAAAGGTGTACGGGTTTATTATTATTAGTGGTGGTGGTGTGACTCATTGAGTTTTGCTCCAATACATACATTGTGTACCATATTACAGCACGTGTAGTATGCTACACACATGTATCTATATTATACGCGCCCCACCCCCCTTTAAGTATATTGGACTTTATGGGTTTGCACCCATTGAATTAACTAGACCGTTGGATTGAAGGTTATATTTTTTGTTTTAATATAAATTTTTTAAACTTGTGGGCCACGGATCAAGCATTCGAAGGCAGGGATTGACCCCAATTTTTTATACATGGGGCCTACTCAAATGGATCTTTCATCACCCCTAGTCCTTTTATTAGTGAGGTCCCAAGTGGTCCCCATCCAGCTACCTCTTCATTATATATATTATATAGCTTGTTTTTGGAATTGGTGATTCTGACAGAGAGAGATGAAATCATGGGGATATTATAGAGCGTTTAAGCGTTTACAAGTTACTTCATTGTAGCCTTGCTTATTAATTAAAACCAATGCAGTCCATGCACTGAAATTGGCTCTAGGATCTTTTCTACTGCCAAGTAATGCTTCTCTCGAAACACACATCAAGAGAAAGGGACGAGAAGAAGCAGATTTGGTAAAAGGCATTAGTCTTTAAACCTGGATGGTGATTGAATCGTCCTTTTTTTTTTTTAATGTCGAAATCATGGGTTTGCCGTCTAAGTTAACTCTAGCATTTGTGATATTGAAAAGTTTGGCAGGCATTTTCCGGCACCTTTGTGGCTTTGTCTTCACCTTTCCAAAGAAGCACTTTACAATAAATTTCAAAAGGCCTCTCACTTTGCATAAATAAATCTTTGAAAGAGTTTATTTTTTTTCCCCACTATAGTCTTCTTGTAGATGTTTTGATACTGTTGGACCTTTTCTTCTAGTGTTTGTATCATTTGGGTGGCTTTCATCAATAGAGGTGCAGCCTCTTTTTTTTTTTTTTTTTTTTCTTTTCTTTCCAAAAGTCCCAACCACGATTTCAATCATTAATTTGCCTATATGCTTGATTGAAACTAATTTGTGTGGAAGGCATATATTTTTAAATAAATAAGGTTATTTTGGTTTTCAATATAACATATTAAAATACACGCAGGAATCTTCTTAAGTAACCAATCGAAATAATTGACTGGTTCCCCCAGAAGGTTTTGGGTGCATTTCAACAAAAGGCAGGTGGCTTACTTATACAGTTAGTTGCCTTTTAGGGGTACCTACAAGTAGACAAAAGCACATGGTGTAAATTAAAAAAGATCAGAGAATCCTTCAACGAACCAAATCGTTGACTTGCAATCTTAGAAGATTTCAAATGATAAAAGTGTTCAGGCATTTGGAGATGCATTGCATCAATATGTTATCTCAACATCGCCTTTCATGTCTATCCTTCTTCATGGTTCTCTTCCATCTCGCCGGAGCTGACGTCGGCACTGGCACATTCTACAACCCTCCATACTTACGTAAGTGCCCAAAAATCTCTACACTGCATGTGTGTTTTTTTTTTTACCCTCGCTAAGATCCGGGTCCGGGGACCCATTGAACCCATGCCAGTGGGTGAGCCTTTGGGTGAGGGAAGATGAAATATGCGAGAACTGATGCCTCATTGAGGTAACAGTCTGTTCTTGTTACGCTTTAATATATTCAAGTGTCCCTGTAGGATAATCCAAAGTGATAATTTTGTGAATTGGCAACATTCTTTGGCACCAACTGAAAGATTAAAGAGATTGGTGTATTCACAAATCGTTCTCTCCGTTTTTGCTGCAGCTTCAGCTTGTTATGGCAATGATGCGAGTCAGTTCCCTTCAAACAATCTCTTTGCAGCTGCTGGTGAAGGGATATGGGATAATGGGGCCTCATGTGGGAGACAATACTTGGTAAGGTGCCTGAGCGCGGCGGAGCCAAAGAATGCTTGTGTTGCTGGCCGGACAATTCAAGTCAAGATTGCTGATCGCGCGAATTCTTCTGTTTCACGACCTTCGCGGGCAGGGACTACTATGGTCTTGTCGGTGAGCGCGTTTGGTATGATCGCCAACACATCTGCTATGGAGATCAACATTGAATTCCAACAGTAAGCTTCTTCTTGCACTTACTCTGCCTACTAATGTTTTTTTTTTTTTTTTTTGTGATGTGGGGACTACTAGAAGTTTAAAACTCACACACTCTCGTACAAAGGCATATTCCTAACTAGCGGAGCAACAGGCAGAAATGTTTAACCGTAATTTTATTCATTTTAGTGGATTGCATTAATTTGACACACCCAAACCACACCTTTTGCATTCCTTTCTCAATTGTTTTTTTTCAGAATGTTTTTCATTGTACCTCAAATTTGCAGTTTGAATATCTTTGCATGACAAATGGTTGTTGATTGCTTCCAAAATAGTGTGATTATTATTATCTTAATTTTATTTCATCCATTTGCGGTTGGCTTGATGCATTCCACTTGTAAACAAATAAACAAGTTATGATCATATGTTGTATCTAAAACCATAATTAGGTTCAACATTGTTTGATTCTTTTTTCACAATTAGGTATAGATAGAGAACGGTGGGTTGCTTACGGTTGCTCAATTGGTTGGCAATCCCACTTCTCACGTGGCTGCCCAATGATCAGTCCTTGAGTATGCTGCTTTTTCCATGTGCGGGCTCTCTTTCTCAAGTGTGTAGGCTTTGTCGGGTCTTAGTCCACTTGGTTGGGGTCAAAAAAAAATAAGATATAGATTGTGGTTTGGTGCAGAGATTTTTTAAAAAGAAAGTGAATATTAGTTTTCCCACAAATCCCATGTGTTTTACCAGATATATTAAACCGACTTAATTTATACACCTCTTTTGTTTTGTTTTGTTTTTTTTTTTTTTAGTTATGGTGATTACAATTTCATGGTTTTCTATTTTCTTCCTTTGTGTTTTATGTTCTAGATTATGTTTACCTTCCTATTCAGTATTCACAATCAAAGAGATGTCATTTCTTCTATTCATTATCTTTTCTTTTTTCCTTGCTAATAATCATTTCTTCTATTACAGAGTTTGACTTTTATATGGACATGGAAAGAGAGAGATACTAGCTCAATTAAAAGAGTAGAAATGATGTGATCCTTGCTTAGCTTCTAGATCTTTATGGAGAGAAGACTTTTCTTGGGGGATTGGTTGATTTGGCTGGTGTGGTTGACAGCCTGCCTGTGAAGTGTCGCTGGTGCATGGTTGTGTAGATGGATTGGATATAGCCTTTCTTCACGCGTTTTCTCATTACAAACTATCCCTGATATTGCCTTGTACCATATTTCCATGACTTCAATTCTTGCTCAATTTTTCAATGACAGGTATAGAAAAATCTTTTAGGAAGCCACCGAATTGCTACTATCTGTCTCTAGGACTTGTATTCTGTCAACTATGGATGTTTGATCTCAAATATTCCACATATAAGAAAATTGTTTTTACAAAGTCAGATTGCATATTTAATAAATTGTGCTTACAAAAGTTTGATTGGTGGGCATGGCCCAAATAGTCAAAAGACCTAAATTTGCCAAATATACTGCATAACATGGCATGTGAACTCGTTTAATATAATAAATAAGGGAAATATTCAAGTGAGAACTATTGTATGAGAGCTTTCTTGCAGGGCCTAACTAGCAATCCATTCAAATCTAGCAACCAATAGGGAACCCCCTAATAGCTACTAATCTTAAGGATTGGCACACATTCGAATGGATTAAACCGTTGGATTAAATTTTGAATATTTTTTTGAATATGAAGCCATTAAATTTGTGGGCCGCGGATGAAAGGATTAGGGACATGGGTTTGAAGTCAAACTTGATACTTAATAGAATGCTTTGGTTGATGAAATTAGATGCATTATGGGTTCACTTTGGTTGATGAAATTAGATGCATTATGGGTTCACTGCTCCCAAAGCATCTTGATCAAATGGCTTTCCTGAGGGAGGGGGGGTAGTTTACTAAAACTTCTGGGGTTTTCTAAAATTTTTGGGATTACTTTGTTTTAAACGTTTTCGGGCTCCAGTGCCGAAAACATTGTGAATATTCTAGTACTTGACCACATATTGATGACACAAGGATATAATGATAATAATAATGAATATTATACTATTATGCTAAAAGAAAGTTTGACACTCTTTAGATTTACGAGGAAGTATTTGTGCAATGCCGTGGAAGAGGAACGTGGCACCACCTTCCTACCATTCTAGGTAGAAAGTCCGGATCCTCTTTATCAAATAAAAGATGCCTAAAAAGCGGTTTTCGACCTCAATTCCTCATCTATATCTCTATTAGAATGTATTCTGCCTTTGTTTAGCCACAAGCCTCCAAAGTTTCATCCCTCAATTCATAACATATATGAAGACAGGTGTCATTATCTGCTCCCTCTCCACTATCCACTCTCCACTCTTTTCTCTCCTTTAAAGTAACTTCCACATAACTTCCTAAAAAAAAAAAAAAAAAGTCTCGTTACATAACTGATTTGATACTGGAAATACAGGTAACATTGAAAAAAAAGGGACTATTAGAAGATGAACCCGTGGGTCGCCCGTGGATCCTCCTTCAGATCCATGGATCAAATGGGTCATCGAGTGGCCCACCTGAGTCCCGGTATCAACACAAGAAAATCAAGCCCTCACTGAGGTTCCCACAACAATTTGCTGCAAAACTGATTTTGTTCCTAAAACACGTCCTCTCCCTCTCTCTGATCAGACATTGGATGGTGGGCCAAACAAGGTCCACCTCGCACGGGTCCACCACCTATTGGGTCGCCCGTGGGTCCTCATTCTGATCCACGAATCAGATGGGTCATCAGGTGGCCCACCTGGGTCCCGTTATCAACGCAAGAAAATCAAACCCTCACCAAATCCTACCAACCAAATACCTAAATAATTTCAAATCCCCCTAAACAAACAACTTAGGTCCTCGACCAGATCGGAGATCGGATCAACTGGTGGGTCCCACAACAATCTGCTGCAAAACTGATTTTGTTCTTAAAACACGTCATCTCTCTTTGATCAGACGCTGGATGGTGGGCCAAACAGGGCCCAACTCACATGGATCCACCACCTACTGGGTCGCCCGTGGGTCCTCCTTCGGATCCACGAATGAGATGGGTCATCGGGTGGCCCACCTGGGTCCCGGTATCAACGCCCTCACTGAATCCTCCCAACCAAACACCTTGGAATAATCAAAACCAAACATCCAAATAAATTCAAACCTAAAACACGTCCTCTCCCTCTCTTTGATTAGACGATAGATGGTGGGCCAAACAGGGCCCACCTCGCACTAGTCCACCACCAACTGGGTCGCCCAAGGGTCCTCCTTCGGATCCACGGATCAGATGGGTCAACGGGTGACCCACCTAGGTCCCGGTATCAACACAAAAAAATTAAGCCATCACCGACTCCTCCCAACCAAATACCCTGGAATATTTAGAACCAAACACCCAAATAAATTCAAATCCCCATAAGCAAACAACTTGAGTCCTCATATCCAAACAAACTAAACAGCTATAAAACTGAATGAGCTTAAAATCTGCCCAAACAATGACTGAAACTTGACTAGATTTTATCTTAAACAATTGCTGAAATTGGGCTGGGTTACAACCAAATTTCAACGGCAAATGGGTTGAGATTGGGTCAAAAACCACCCCAAATAGATAGATGTGGTGGGCTGAAACACAGACTAAAAGTGAGTCCTAAATGGACTAAAACTTGGCTCAGCAAACTACTATGAAAAGGCTAAAAATCAATTCCGTGAATAGACTTAAAATTACTCCACAGTTTGGCTACAAATACAGTGGATTGGCTTAAAAAAAAAAAAAAGGTTTTTAATGAATACAGGCCTGAATCTTTGACCAAGCAGGCTAGAAAAAAATGGCCAAATAAGGTTGAGGTTAAAGACTCAACCCAAGTTTGTCCTTAGAAAGGGGTTAAAATTAGCCCAAGTATGATTCAAATGGGCCAATCTGTGATTGGCGCCCAGTAGAACCCAATATCCTGCTACTCAAATGTAACTCCAGATGAGGGGGCTGGATTTGTCAGGCGTGGAGGCATAGGCCATCCACACCTTGATTAGGGAGAGGGCATGTTTGAAGAATAAATAATTGTTTGGGTGTCTTGGACTGTGGGACCCAATGGGTGATCTGATCCGGGGATTGTGTTTTTTATTGTCTTTAATGAAACATTCACATTTAATTAAAAGGCCTGGACCATCCAGCACCTTGATCAGGGGAGAGGGCATGTCAAGAAGGGAAAAATAAAACATTTAGGTTTTTTGCACCTCCATCTAAACTTGATAGGTTGGAAAAATAAAAGAGAGGGACTCCATGTCAGCAATGTTTTTGACATGTTCTTGACGAGGCATTGATTTTTTTTTTCCAAGTCTACAGTTAACTATATCATCAGACCATCAAGGCTCTAAGAAAAAACCTATCCTCACACCTCATGCTAAAAATTAAATTAGCAACAAAAAATGACTCAACTGTTTACTAATTAAATTATTTAATAAAAATAATATGTATGAGTGTGTGCATTTAGTGGTTCTGAAGTCCATGCATAGCACGGGGTGTTGCTAGTGCACCAAATAATAACGAGGAAGGAACCAAATACCCTAAGAAAAATTCTAGTTGTTTGTGATCTATAAAACATTTTGTAGGTTTTAGTGTTTTAGTAGTATTGGCCGAATTTCACTCAAATCAATGTGAGGCCACCATTAAAAATTGACCGCATCGAGTTCATCATGCATGTGCCTTCAAAATGATATTGCATTGGAAATTTGACCTGAATTTTTTATTTTTCCTTTCATGATTTGCTGGTGTGCCCTGCCTTAGGAATTAAGCAACTGAAAGTAATTTTTTTTCTGATAAAGCACAAATGGTGAATGCAGACCTACCAGGGGCTTGAATTTGGCCAGCCTGGGTTACAATTTGGCTAGAATTTCTGCGGTCAAAATGGCATGCAGCACCGGCCCTGGCTGTTGCTCAGCTGGTTAGCCGAGGCGGACTCGGGTTCACTAAACCCCACTGCAATTTCTAAAATTTAATATGTATTTTTTCACATTTGTCCATTCCCCCAGTATTTCTTTACATAAAGCCCCCAAGTTGAATTTCCTGAATCCACCATAGCTGGTTAGGGCCGTATATATCCATGGGTGCGTGAGCTTTGAATTCCTTGTAAAGTCAAAAAAAAAAAAAAAAAAACAGAGAAATATGTATACACCATCAAATTCATCATCAGCAATAAGGTTACCAGCTCAGGATATTTTTTTGGATCAAAATGACCACACATTGCAGTTTTCATTGGACCTACCGCTGATGGGCCACAACCAAAAGATGCTTCTGACAAGTTGATCGTAGTCGTCACGTCTGTTAGTAGAGATGGGATAACCATTTTTATAATTTAAGCTGAACATGGTTCCCTCTAATCAAGAGATCAAAGTCAACTCCTATATGATTCTCATCTCCCATGGACTCTAATAATCAAAGTTATCATTGTCAAAAAATATTTTGTTTTTCAAATTAAAAAAAAAAAAAACTTGATTGGCCAATATATAGACTACTTAATACAAGATAAATATCCGATGTTTGCAAATATTTTATTGGGACAAAATCAGCGAAAGATAATATGCACATGGGGAGGAAGGGACTTCAAGTGCCCGAGGAATAGTCGGTTATCAAAAAGGCCCGGACGCCATCTTTAGAAAAAAAAAAGAATATAAAGACGAAAAAAAGATAAAGGCCATGACAAGAAAATACTTCAGAAAAAGTAAAAATAGTAATGAATCTTGATAAATTATATATATTCTACATAAGCCTATCACAACAGCTTGCTGGCCATGTGGTTAAATAACATGGTGAAGTAATGGGACAAGAAGCGTTCAAAGGGTCGTTTGGTTAAACTTCTCAATCCCCATAAACCATACACTTCAAACTAAATATACATATAGACTGCTGCTCTCCTCAGCTGCAGCCTCCCTCTAATATCAGCTGCAGGCATGTGAGGAGGACTGCAGCTGCTCCCCTCACATGCCTGCAGCTGATATTAAAGAGGGCTGCAGCTGAGGGGAGCAGCCCTCATATATATATATATATATATATATATATGAGCAAGTGGGTCCCCAAGTTGGCCCCAACATACACTTGAGCTTATCTTATCCTAAGTTTGAGCTTAGGAGAGCCTTGCTCATATATATATATATATATATATAATTTTGAAAAGACCCTTCTCTGTTTTTAAAAATTTACAAATACACCTCTTAAGTAGTTTCACAATATCAAGGACGCTAAAATATTCTCTCTCCCCAATACACCCCTAAACTGGGGGTCAAAGGGACTCTGTAGTCCATACTCCATTCACCACTGTCTAACAAGTTAAAGACGACAGCTATGCCCTCAATTCCAACTAAAGTTTGATCATGGTTCAAATCTCATGGCTCAATCTAGATGAAGGCCTTTACTTGGTCCAAACTCTTGGTCAAAAAGGGCTTCCTCCAATACATTTTTTTTGCAATGAGAGGATTCCAAAGAACAGAAAATTGTTCTGATTGATCTCATTACACAAACACACCCTACAGATCTTCACTACTTCTATCCAAAGGCAAGTTTTGGTCCCCATTATTTTGCACAAACGGGTAAAATAACTACTAGGAAACTATCTTAGAAGGGAGCCTTGAAGACACACACATTTACCAGGCTTTCCCATTCCTCAATGGCAGTGCTTTAATAGCCAATTGTTGACCCTAACTAATCAAATCATTATCACATATCCCCATCCTATCTATTTGGGGCCTACTTTGAGGATTCAAACTCTTCAATCAGCTCTATATGCAGCCATGGTGCCATAATGTGTGTGCGACTTGTATGTAATTACATGTTCCATTCATGAACCTTGTTTCCAAGTTCTCATGTTAACAACGAATATTAAGTCCTACTTGCACCAATAAAAGAAAATTGGATTTATGCTGCTTCTATGAAATCCAGCCTTCAGTATCAAATACATTAAAATAAAAAAGCAAGCTCGGGAGGGCCTGGCTCAATTCATATACTGTTAGGGCTAAAAACCAGATTTAGACATCCTATGAAAGTAACAAAACAGGGAACCATAACATTTTCCACAAACAAAACTTCAGAAATCCAACCAACCTCTAGATGTTAAAGGCATGTTCGTGTGTGGCATTTTATCTCCACAGCGTGTTTTTTTTTTTTTTTCTGTGGAAATTGAAAATGAAGACCGCATATTCTACTGTTTCAGTTTCTTTTGTTTGGTACAGTACGAAAACTTCAAGAGTGAAATAAGTCTTTGCCTGTGTATAAGACTTCAGAAAGTAATTCTCTGCCACTTGGGTCTGAAAGTTTTGTTTGCACAAAATAGTGGAATATGCATTCACCTCAGAAAATAAAACCATGGAAATGTTAACCAGGAACAATGGAAAATCATCCCTCCTTGGAAATCATTTTCATTGCCTGCAGGAAATACTCCATGCAAACATACCCTAAGAAATCATTTCCTGCAGCACATTGCAGTATTCACCAAGCAGTAAAAATACCATAGAGCACACAACTCACATTTGATGTATAAAGCTTAAGAGCATAAATGCTATATTTGCTTATTATGTTAAACTTAATACTAATAAAATAAAGGCTGTTAGAAACTAATAAGAAATCTCAGATTTCTCATAAAGTTTGTGGATTTCGGAATGAACCATTTGATTTGCAGAGAAAGCAATCATTTCTACTTCATTAAACGAGCAATGGAAGGCCAATGCACTCATGGTTGAGTGGTGTTGGCACCTTAGTTTCACACACTTGCCCAAGGATTGATTCCTGATTTGTCAAGTGAAAGTATCACTCTAGAACACTAGCACAACATAGCCAAAATTAAAAACAAAAAATAATAATAATAATAAAGAAAGAAAGAAATGAGCTATGGAAGGACAACATTGTTTTTTTTTTTTTTTCCTAAGATTTCAGCTGAATACATTTTTCATCTTTCCTTTATTCATTTTTTTTTTTTTTTTCTCTAACAAGAACCAGTCATCTCATGGTTGCAACAATGAGCACCTTCCAATGTGTTGCAGGTTCTTCTCCATCTTTTTCAAATATTTGGGGCCTGTTTGTTTGCATAGAATACATAGGAAATCAGGGAGAATTATGAACGAGGTGAGTGGTGGAGGTGTAGATGGAGCCTTGACTTTTCTAGAAATTTGAATTATTAGGGAGATGGGAGGAGTATTCATTTCCAATCTTCCCTTGATTCTATTCCATTAAGGGAGGGTTATTTGATGGTCATTTTTGGATATTCACCTTTGATTCTTCATTTTTAACTAATTACAGAAATATAGTCCTAGGATTCAAGGCATTCAATTACTTTAATCAAACGGGCCCTTGGGCGATTTTTCAGGAATCCATCATAAATCTCAGGGATTCAATTGGGAATTCCAAGACTACCCTTTTCAATAATGTAATTCTCCATGTAAGATAAACTTAGACAGCACAAGGCCTGTTGGCTTCCTACAAGAGAGGAATTATAAAAGACTAAATGGGAAATCAAGAAACAGCTGGTCCAAGAGGCATATTGATTTATACTACAGCATGCAGAAACAATAGCCCCCCGTAATCTCTAGAGCACTCAAACAAGATTCAAGCAACAACTATCAACAAAAAGCTTAAGAACCTGAATTCAGTTTCATCATACTGCACTGCCTCGTAAGTGGGCACCCAGTTCACCAAACTGCTCATCACATTCTTCAGTATCCAACGATAGGCGAACTGCATCCAGCTTTTGCCTGAGAATTTCTATTGCATTGATCACCAACTGAGATGCCTTGATGGCCCCCGTCGACTCAACAGTAAAAATGAAGCTGTCTTCTTTAGCATTAATATCAACAAGCCCTGGCTTTCCCATAGCTTCCGCCTTTTTTATGACTTCATCGTCATATGTATAGGCTTCAGGATCAACCACCACCACCTGCAAACAAATTCGACGGCAATCCCTATATCATAAATAAGTGAAAAAAATAATTAAATTGAACATAAAAAACACCAAATAATCTAAGGTTTTTATCCCATCCTCCAAAACAACAGGAAAAACTAGTAAATGATTTGTCTACACTGCTTTCCAACTCAATGTACTGATAGTAGCAGCAACAAAAAAACCATCCATATGCATTCGTATATACATGCTCAATTAAGTTACATAGCCTAGCATGGCAGTCATCCATCTCACTGTTCTTACTTACGCCTCTTTAGCATGAATAGAAAGTCAATATAACATCCTGCAATTCTTCTCTCCCAGGCCACCAAATTGACATGATTAAACCACTATGATATTATTGAACTACAGTAATATTTGGCTTGTCTAAACTCACAGTAAATGATGTTAGTTTCACGCATAATGCTATCGCAATAACATCACCCAATAAATAATTCGATACAGTCACAATTAATAAACAGCTAAGTGGCCCGTAATTTATGATTTTCGCGAGTATTAACAGATGAACTCCTGCTCTGCCATCTTTAAAAAGTGTTTAGTAATTTATGATCTGCTCGTGTTTAACTGTAGAAAACACCCTTTGCAACACTCTTTGCATTGGGGATAATATGCAAGGCATTCATACATAGAGTAGCATAGATCAATGCACAATATGATGAAAAGAATGAAAGAGCAGACAACCAAACCTGCTGAGTGTTCGGATCGATGTCGAAAACTTTGGTGGGGCTGCTTTCAACCCAGCTCCTCTTCTCCTCGAGCGTCAAGGTCTCCATCAAATCCTCATTTATATGAATATCAGGTTCATACATGAAAGTAACAGTCGCAGCAGGCGACCACTTGGCATGATCTTTCCCAATCCCCTTCCTCGCTATCGCCCTCAGCCTCAGCTCTTGTCCGCGTCTCAGCTTCACAATTATAATCCCCCTAAAAAGACAACAAAAGAAATTAACCAATTCCAAAACCCTAGAAAACAACAGCAGAATCTCTCAATCAAAGCCAGTCAATTGAAAACCCTAAAGAGTAATGCAATGTAATGTAATGTAGTAGTAATAGTAGAGTACCTTTGTTCGGAAGGGTCGTAGGCGGAGTTGGGGTCGAGGGCGGCGGTGGCGCGGGCGGCGACGTCGACGGGGCAGCAGATGGTGGGGTCGGAGCTGCGGAGGTCGGTGCTGGTGACGTCGAGGGTGTGGTCGGAGGTGCAGCGGACGTTGAGGGTGAACTCAACGGAGCAGAACTCGCACTGGCCGTCACCATCGCAGGCGTCGCAGTCGCGGGAGAAGCGCATGGACATGGCGCGGTCGCTGGTGAGGGGGATGAGGCCGAGGCGGTGAGCAATGAACTCGTCGTTGAGGACGGTAGAGTTCACCTCGATCTCCACCAGGTCGATGGCCAGAGTCGGCACCTCCGCCAGCATCACGCGGCGGAGGGCGTTGGCCATGCTGGCGTCAGTCTCCCGGAGCTCGAACTTTAGGTAGTCGTCCTTCATCTCCCGAATCTTCACCTTTGGGAAACGCTGGTATGAAATCCCCTCCATCGCTCCGCTTCTCTTCTCTCTCTCTCACTCCTCTCCGGTCCCAAGGAGGAATGGAATGGGGGGTTTAGGGTTTTATATACCAATGTTCATGGGCCTGGGCCTGGGCCTACTTTGGCCCATTTGGTAGAAAGAAGGGAGAATGGACATGGGAGAGAGATTTTATCCAATGGCACACACCTCATAGTGGGGTCCACCTGATGGTCCATTCAAATGGACCACATGGGGACCCATAGGCACTTAACCCTTGCGTTCGCACCATCTAAATGGACTGAAGCGTTTTGAATTGACTATGCACTCATTTTTTTATCTGTGAGTATTTGTAGGCCTTTGATTGATTGGCGCTTCTCCTTTCGCATTCTTATGCCCACATGGTCTTTGATAGAAAATTTCTGGAGTGTAAATTATTTCTTTGCGATTCACTACAATCATGGATAACATCCAAATCAGTGTCCATTGAGAATGGTTCCCAAAGCACAGTTAATTTTTATCTTTGGTGAAGAGGATTAATAGTTAAAACACATTTTTAAATTGCTAATGTCGATATGTCCGAGTGGTTAAGGAGACAGACTCGAAATCTGTTGGGCTTTGCCTGCGCAGGTTCGAATCCTGCTGTCGACGCTTTTTTTTTTTTTTTTTCTCTCTTTCTTTCTGCTAATTTCTCTTTCTTTCTGCTAAAAGAACATCAGAGACTTTCTTACAATTATCCATTGCAGGGCCCTTAATTTTATAGCTACTGTGTATCAATAACTGAAACAGGGCCTCTGCCATGAACTGTGAGACGTAACAATGCTGCGAGGATGCTTGGATTTCTCTTACAACTTGAAGAGATCAATGCATATCAGCTTCCTATGATTTTCCATGCCATGTGGTTTCATCAGAGGTGATTAGTGTTCAACGCTTAGAAGCAGAGATGTGCTATAGACCATCCTAATACACCTCTTTAATGAGAAATGTTGCCTTCCTATTCCACCTTGGAAACCCTTCCAAATGGGAGGGCTCGTATGCTTTGCTTACATGGAAATTGCAATAGGAATTCAGGGTCAAATGGGCTCCAACAAATGATGATTAAAGAGTTGAGAGGTGAAGGATTAAGACAAAAATGTAGATAGGCCGCTGCCTTCACTGGGTATCAGGGTTGGGGTATTCATTTCCCATCTCCCGTTGATTCATTTTCAATTACAAAGGGAAGTATTTGATGTTCATTTTTTGTCTTCGCGTTTGTTTATTCAATTTTCACCACCTCTGGAAGTACTAGTCTTGTAACTCTAAAGAATTAAATTAGGTAGCTAAGCTCACTGTTTAAAAATAATAATAATAATAATAATATGCTCACTGTTTATAATTGCTTTTCAATTTCTAGATTTGCACAATGCCTTTCTATCAAAGGAGCTCCTAGTTAAGGATGACCGTTTGATAAGAAATGGTTGCACACCCATCACACCGCCAAATTAAAAATCCCAAGAAAGTGCTTACATGCGCATCTCTGCCTCAAGACTCTACATTCCAAATACTCTACAACAACTAGGCAAATTGGCTCTAAGAAAATGATCAAGCACATTGCATAAGCCCACATGATATGATTGGAAGCTACATCTTTCCACAATAACTGAAAGACATGCTATCAATGTAAGGGAGAGAGGAAAAAAAAAATAGTTCTGGTACAAGGCAAACAGACAGCGCAATCCAAATATCCATGAAAATTAATCTTCGCCTGACATTAAAATTAAGTTTTTTTTGTGAAAATAAGAAATCGAGGTAGCGTAAATGAGAAAAGGCTTCATCCAAGTTTAGAACTAGGAGACAATTTTCTGATCAATTTATAGATCATCCGATTTCTATCAGAATGAGGCATGTTACTTCCACAGCTTTCTTAGGGACATGTTCTTCTCAGTCTCCTTCTTCATGACCTTTGCCACTGCCATCTCAAAATCCTCCTGCGTGACGTGAACCCTCCTCTCCCTCAGAGCAAACATCCCTGCCTCGGTGCAAACCGCCTACAAAAATTAACCGAAAACCATGAATAAACCATGTTATAAAGGTTTGTAATCCAGTGTGAACTAACATTTGGCAACAAATCTGTGTGCTGAACCGTCCATCTAGTTGAAAACAAATTGAACAATCCATTCTGGAGGCCAGGTCAAGGTTAATTCATAATTATCTGAAACATCAACCTTCTTGGATATGACCCTCAAGTTGGTCAAGCAAGTGCCACCTTACAAAATTTAGGGTTGATTCTATTACAGTTTTACAGATACAGTACATCCTTTCATAAACTGGGAACCTAATATTCACAATGAAGGCTATCAAAATTTTCAAGGTTGCCTTCAGAAAGTACTGATCAACCTAGTTCAGGAAAAACCGAGGGCTGCAGTCATTTAACCTTACAGGCCCCATCCACTGAGGCCAAGGGCTTCAGTCATTTAACCTTACAGGTTTACTGGCCCCATCCACTGAGGGGCGAGATTTAGGCCTGTGAGGTGCATGGCAAAATAAAAAAAAGATAGACCGAGTAATTTACCATTCCACAACCAAATTGTTAATACATAGACACATGTCAACTAAAATAAAAATAAAAACTCAACCTAAGATTTTTTTTAATGTATTTGGCTTGTATTTCAGTATTAAAACCCCAAAATCAGATTAGGCTGAAGTTTATAAACTCAACTCAACATACAGTTGATAAGAACCTTTGTACAAGTCAGATAAGAGATTGGTATTTTTAGAGCTCAAAGAAAACCAAGTTAATCCAGTTTTTATCCCTTAACCAACTTCATACACTTGTCAAGAAGGTTGATCTTCAAAGCAATTACATAAGCAAGGACTTCAAATCCTCGATCAATTTTGTACAACAATAGAAAAGTAATGAGTCATGGAAACTATGATGAATGGAAAACATGAACACAAGACCTTCTTAGTTGGAAGATTCCGAATTGTGTTATTACAAAGGCAATCAACCAAATGTATCAGTAGGAGACACCATACATCTTTTTATACAGTATGAAACCACAAGAGGCATTTCTTTTTTTTTTATTATTATTATATATTTTTTTAATTTCTATTAATTGAAGAAACCATGCTGAATCAGGAGACAGGTTGGTATGATTGTTGAATTAATAAACAAACACATGGTTATAATGATTGTAGAGATATATCGCACCTTGAGCTCTGCACCGGACGCACCATTCATTTTTTCTGCAATTTTCTTCAGGTCGATCCCACGCATCAAGTTCATTTTTCTTGAGTGTATTTTTAAGATATCGCAGCGAGACTGAACATAATCTCATAAAACACATTAACAGAGTATTAGCAAAGAGATAATAATGAATACAAATTATAGACATTAAGTATTAGACAAAGGTATGGGAAGAACTAGCAAAGGTCAGTTTGGTTGCTATAAAGCATAAAAGTTCCTACCAAAATGATATCTCCAATAACATCCTACCAGAGATTACGACAATATATGATAGAGAACCTAGATTGTAATGACTTTTTCCCCCTGTTTGCCTTATAGCATCTGCAATTCTGTATTGGTACACCTGACACATAATTTACAAGGATCCAAACTGTTTACCTTGTGGTGCCTGTCGTGCACAAACCATTGCCCAAATTGCAAACTGCTTAGACAATCCTAGGGGCCTGCTTCTTTCCAGGAAATTCAGGAATTCATGTCTGGTGGATGTCTTTTTTTTTTTAATAGTTACTTTCATTAGAAAAGTAAGCAGTACATGAGGAGTATACTGACAAGCCGGAATAAGAAAAGACCCCAAAAGGGAAAAGGAAAATCCCCTAAAACAAAATTAGATTGGCCCCGCAAATGAAAAGGCCAGCTCCTTCCAACGTAACATAATCTGCTCAATAGAGTAATCTCTAAAAGACGGACTAATTGACACCCAAAGGGCAACTAAGAACTTTACTTTCCCCAACAAGTAGCTATCACTAGTCGCAACCCCTTTGAAGCATCTAGAGTTCCTTTCCTTTCAAATTGTCCAGAGGACTGCCAAAAAGGTCAAGTTCCATAACTCCTTCCCTCTAGGGACTCCACATGGAGCCTTCCAAGCCTGGAAGAGCTCTATGAGAGAATTTGGAAAGACCCAACAACAATCAAATCACTCAACCACCAAGTTCTAGATATACTGAGCAGTTTTGCACTTCACCAAAAGGTGGTCCTCTAATCCCTCCTCTCTTAAGCACATAGGGAAGCCATTAACTACTGTCATCCCCCTCCTCCTCAAGTTATCTTGGATCAATATTCTTTCCTGGATAGCCAGCCACCCAAAGATTAGCACCCTCATAGTTGCCTTCATCTTCCAAATGTTGTTAACCGCATTCCTCTCCCTCGAACCATTGGTAATGGTAGATAAGAAAGATGAGATTGAGAAGGACTCATCTATTGAGGCAGTCCACACCCTTGTAACCTCCCCACTTTCCAGTATGTACACACCGTTTAATAGATTGAGGAAGGAAATTGATGCAATGCCAAAGAACAAATGTAGCATGTATTCCCGCACAGGAAAATCCTGCACATACACCTTTTGGTATTCCAGTCATAACTCAACCTTGAAAGCTCCAAATCGCGCAACGTTCGATGCGTTGGAAAGTGGACTCGAAGATAGAAGGAAAGTATGAGAACGTGGGGGTATGTTGTGATTACCTATTTTGTTAATGAAAAGAGATAGAGCCCTGCTCTCATCTATGTTATCTTCCTTCCTATGTTGTGTTCTTGAATTTCAAGTTTCTTTTTCTATATCTCTTCTTAGCCCGCATCAGAAATGAATTGAGATTCCTCTTGATCCTTTAAGTGCATCCTTAGAATGGGGCTCCAAACCACCTTACCACCAATTCTTGACATGTAGGATTTGACCTTAGCATCCTTGTCCGTGGCGTATTTGAACAGGTCCAGAAATTGAGTAGCCATAGTCCTATCTCCTGCCAACTGGTCTTTCCAAAAAAGAATTCCCTCCCCCGTCCCGGTTTAATTTTAATATTTTCCATAAGAGCTTCTTAACTGAAAGGATTCCTCTCCAAATTGCTGACGACTTATTAGGGGGATTCTGAAGATCCCACCCATTTCTTGGAAGGCCATTTTTTTTTTTTTCCAAAACACGTCTCCATAGGCCATCCGTTCCTTATCCTGTCCTCGATAACCATTTGCCCAGAAGAGCTTGATTCATTTGTCTGAGACGCCTGATTCCTAGGCCCCCCTCTTCCTTAGATTTACAAATAGAGTCCCAATCCACCAAATAAAGCTTCATGTGGTTTCTATTTCCATGCCATAAGAATTCTCGCTGCAGCCTTTCTATTCTTTTAATAACTGAACCTGGGCATCTGAAAGGGAGAAATAATAAACCGGTTGATTAGACAGAGTAATCCTCTTAATAACTGAAGGTAAGGTCTATGGACAGGTAATTGGCTTTCCAGGAAGACAACTTTCTCTCCACCCTTTCCGTCTATGGACAGGTAATTGGCTTTCCAGGAAGACAACTTTCTCTCCACCCTTTCCACCACCGGGTTCCACAATGTCTTAGTAACCGACCCCACACACAAGGGCAATCCACAATGTCTGGTGGATGTCCGTGTGGGAATTCCAAATACTGGAGTTTTGAAAATCACAATGTGGGCCCACCTTTTGAAACTCCAATGTGAGCCCACCTTTTGATAATATGATGTGGGGCTAGCTTTAAGAGTTCCGCTGAAAAACCATAGGAATTCCAAAAATCCTAGACACTAGGTTGGGATTTGGAAATGCTTGATATTGGGCATTTGGAAGTTCTAGAATTTAGAAGTTCTCCAAGTACTGCTGCAGAAACAAGGATTTTCTAACAAGAATTTTGAAATTTCTAGCCACTCCGCATTAATGGTTGGGATTCCCAGTTCGTCTCATCTTCAAAGTGCTTACATATAAGACAGGACCTACAAAAAGACTCGCTCAGATCTTGTGTTTGCTATCAAGGATGTCCATAGGCACTCATTTCACCCATTACCTGAAGGATGGGTATAGGCACTGAATGTGGCCTGATTTTGGTAGCAGGACTCGGATAGCTGAATGGCTGAAGGAATTCAGCAGTACTGCATTCACTGTCGGTTGGTCCAAGTGCTTTTTAACTAAATGATGAACCAGAGATAACAATAGGCCTTTCTACCAGAAGGACCCAACTTGTTCAGGCTGGGTAAGAACACTATTCTTGGACCTGATTGGCACTCAGGTTTGGGTTGGTTCCTCCTTTATGAGACCCATCCAGTAGCAATGCCAGCCTCCAGTCTAATGAACTTAATTGATTCTGGTCCACCATGGACCCAACCAGAACATGACCAGTTTACATGTCGTGTACAGAATCACTAATTAAGAACCTAAAATACTGGTTTTAATATGGTCTTTCCATATCTGGTAACAATGACTAAGCTTACTAGATAAATGAGTATGAAGATAGTGTAAGTACAAAAACTAATCCATATTTTAAAAAAAAAAAAAGTAAGAAAACTAAATTAAAGGATGCCTTAGTATGATGAGAAGGTTAGAGGAGAAGATTTACACAATGGAGTATCAATTATGTTCATTTATGATGAAAAGTGTATGCTAGACTTTACCTCCTCATTTGGATTTGGAAACTCAATCTTCCTGTCAATCCGACCAGGCCTAAGGAGGGCCTGATCCAGAATATCTATACGATTGGTAGCCATCAAAACCTGAAGGACAAGCAGAGGAAAAAAGAAAGTGACGACATTAAAACATGATAGCAAACGCTAAACTACTAATAATTTCAAAACTGGAACACATACTTTGATTTTGTTGGATGCTTCAAAACCATCAAGTTGGTTGAGAAGCTCAAGCATGGTACGTTGAACCTCACTGTCGCCATTACCAGTCCCAGATTCCATACGGGCAGAACCTATACTGTCAATCTCATCCATGAAGATGATTGATGGAGCATGTTCCCTGTAAATAAGTAAGAAACAATGACTCAATATGGTAGAAAATTCTAAACATAAATTATTTAATTGCGTGATGTCTACCACTAAAATCATATTTTACAAGCCAGAAAAACTGAGGCCACAAGTTAAATATTTATATGTATATATAGTTAGATATATATAGATTGATGGGCTTTGCTCCTGTGAGAAACGTGCTCACTGGAGTACCGTGTGCACCACCTAGGGCCAGAAAGATCATGGGATAATAGGGGGATCGAAAGATCCAAGTGGGACCGGCCTAGATATGAAGTTTAAAGCAAGTTTCATGTCTTTAACCCCTTGATCCATGGCCAACAAGTGTAGCAGCTTTATATCAAATAAAAAAATGACACATGATCCAACGGTCAAGTCCAGTCCATTTGGATACGTCCAGTCCATTTGGATACGTGCAAACCCATGAGATCCAGTGTAATTCAGGGGGACGGGGACGAGTGCGGATGGTTCAAATGGATCATAAGGTGAAGGTGGGCCCCACTATGTTGCCCTCACAATAATACAGTGAGGAGCATCTCTCTCTCTCTCTATTATATATATATATATAGAGAGAGAGAGAGTCAACATTATACAGTTACAATGCTTTTAACATCCCTTCTAAAAGCTGTTCTCAAAAATTAAAACAGCTAAAGAACTTCCAAAAAGAAGAGAGATCAAAACAAACCTGGCCATAACAAAAAGTTCTCGGACCATCCGAGAGCCCTCTCCAATGTATTTCTGAACCAACTCAGAACCAGAAACTCTGATAAAGGTGCAATCGGTGTGATGAGCTACAGCCCTTGCCAGCAGAGTTTTCCCAGTGCCAGGAGGCCCATAAAGCAAGACTCCCTGATCAATGAAGCAAAAGAATAATAAAGCTTCTGACAAGTGAAGGGAAAAGAGGTGGATAGAAAACATGAAAAATGTGTGCAGTTGAATAGTACCTTTGGTTGAGCTATTCCAAGACTCTCAAACAATTCAGGATGTTTAATTGGAAGCTCAATGACCTGAACAGATTTAGATGCTCAATAGCAACTACATAAAGAATTGATGCCCAAAAGGCTAAAACAAGATAACGACACACAAACCAAAGAAGTATGCCAACCAAAAAGATGAAACACATTATGTAATATGAGGATATGCTGAAAAATTAAAAACTAAGCTCTTTTGAGCCCACAAACCTCTTTTATCTCTTTAATTTGCTGGTCAAGACCACCAATCATGTCGTATGTTGAATCAGGAACCTTTTCAACCTTCATAAGATTCACCAAAGGATCTACCTTGCTAGGCAATATCAAGTGAAGCACATAGCTGTCGTTGCGAAGAGCAACTCTGGTTGAAGGCGTTATCTTTGTTATATCAATGTTCTTATCAATATCAACAACATACTTACCTTCAGGATGAACCTGCAAAGAAGGAATTTTATGAATTCCTAGAAATAAAGATTAATTGTAAAAGGCTCTATTACTAATTCAACAAATTAACAGCAGAAGTACAATAAAATTAACTCAAATAGCAAAGAACAATAGTTCAATGCGTCAAATGCATCATTTCAAACACAGTACCAATCAGAGGTTTTCAAACTGCAAAACTTCCCGGGAAAATCTCAAGATCTAAGAGCATATGTATGGTTTTAACCTATACAAAGAAAACTGGAATCCAAATTTCCTGCCAGTTTCTATCCTATATTCCTATTAGAACTGTGCTTGAAAAGTGTGTGAGTGTCAATAGGAGGGGCCGATTGGAGTTGTGTGGTGTGGACTGGGAGATGTGGAGAAGCAGAGATGTGAGGGCGACTTATTTCTAGAATGAGGAAGAAATCAACTTTTGATTCATGCAAGAGTTGAAAAGCTGACACCTAGCCTTTCAGGGAGAACCCCAAAAATGTAACAGATCTAGTAATATATAATTAGTATGTATTCCAATCACTGCTTAGCTTAATAAACAGACACCAGGAATGCATTCGAAGTACTACAATAGCTTTTAAGTTAAACCAACCCCATTCTAAAATTTGGTGGAGTCTGGGTCATCTCAAACATTGACCGAGCAGAAGTCAACTCAGACTCTAACCTAATAAGTTGAGTTGATTCACTGTCACTGATGCAAGTATTTGTATACAACACGATTCGGCCCTATGAGAATTGGGCAGTCCACTGAATATTGGTCAAGTCCACTAATGGGGACAGTGTCGACTTGGGTGAACTCTGAACCAAATCTTGGACTCTTCAAAAATCTCATTGAGGATTATTTTCCCTGCATTTTTTGTTTGGACAGGGTGTGAGACTAGGGAGCACTTGTGGTACGCTTTGAAAATCAAGGCCATGTTCTTGCAAGATTCAGGGATTCAAAGATCAAGATAATATTCTTCCAACAAAAAAAAAAAACATACATATATAACAACAATAAACAATCGAGTCAAAGCCAAACACAGCCGCCAGCAACTACTTCAATTCATTAATGGCAATTAAAACACCGTGCTGTTCTTTTTTTATGGTGGTGATGATGATGATGACTACAAGCCCTCGTATTTGATGTGATATGTAAGCAGCATAACATCCGTGTGTTCGCACACATTACTCTATCAATGTGATAGAACGTAATACAAATAGAAAAGAAACTAAATTATTGCCATCGTTTTCTATTTACATATTCAAAAAACACATGCACCGGGTTCGGAAAATGGTAAAAGCAATGTTCGCCCCTACACCCCAGAATCTGCCTAGCCTAATTTCAAAAAATTTTGATTTCACAATTGCTATTACAAAAATAGTAAACCTTGTGGGACAAGTATAGCCATAGAACAATAGAACATGGTTCAACCATCCAAGGAACAATAGCTTTGTGTATATTATTTGATTTTAAAATAATAATAAAAAAAAAAAAAAAAATCCATTGTCAATTTGTCATACCTTCACCAAAACCTTTGACTTCCCCATAACTTTAACCACTTCACCGACATATGATCCAGGCTCTTGAAGCAACTGCAATTCCTCTCTGAGCATCCTCACTATCCAATTAAATTTCACACATCTAATCAACAGTTTGAAATACTAAAATCCAACATCCAAAGCACAAAGAAAAAAAAATCCTATTCCAAGAACCACTGCAGCTTCTCGTCCCAATTCTAAAAGCCTTTTAACAGTTGAACCAATAAATCTAACCATCAAACTAAAAAAGCACTACAGAAATCCAATCAAGATTATACAAATACGGATGTAACCAGATATCAAGTGAAATACATTAAGCATGCCAAATTTTTCTCCTTTCCTTCCCCGACCCAAACAATTGGTCCATTCGCAAAACAAACCAAAATTGAAAAGACATCCAAAGATGCTGATGCGTGTAAATCGCAGAAACTCGTTTCATAGTAAAATTCCTAAAACAGAACCAAAATAAATACCGAGATAATGGAAAATCACCCTAGAGAAACAATAAAGCAACCACCAACAACAAAGAAACTCGAGACAACAAATTAGAATTCATTATCTTCTTTCGCAACAAAAACCCTAGATGAACAATATTTTTTTAAACAAAAACTTGCAATTTGAAGCTCAGGATCCATATTCAAAGAGCATTGTATCCAAATCAAAACCCTAACCCAAGCAAAACAACGAAGCCGATTCATATCTGAAACGAGACATGAATTTCAAAGAGAACCTTAATCTAGGGTTAGGGTTAGGAAAAGAGAGACCTTTGGAGTTGAGATCGTTGCGTTGAGCTTCGAGTCGATTGAGATTGTGAGTTTTCTGACGAACGAGAAGCTGTAGATCGTGAATGTGTTGCTGGTAATACTGCCTAAGGCCTTCTCCAGGTTTCATCATCACCGTCGTCGTCTTCGGTGCAGGAACCATCTCCTCTATCGCTGCCGCCATTCTCTTCTCTACTCTCCCTCCGCTTGATCTCGATGGATTTCTTTCCTTCTTTCTTCCTGCCCAAGAACTCAACAGGGCTTGTATGATTAAATAACCATGCGGGCCCATTTGGATGTCAATGGACCGGATCCACATGGTCCGGGTTCTGTTTAGGATTGTAGGGTCACTCGGCAGTGTCCAGGTCCAAGTTCGTTAGCCTGCCCAATTAAAATCCGATCCTTTTATTTTTCACCTTAAGGACTCTCTCTCTCTTTTGTCTTTTTGTTTTTTTCTATCAAAGGGTTCCCAACCATTTGGGCTGGACTAATCCTTCCGGGCCTAGAGGGAAGCCGGGTAAACTCTTATGTAGCTCCAGTGTGGTACTACAGTTTCAAGCCTACAAAACCGTGGTCCTAGACCAACTGAGTCACCCCTTGGAATTCAAAACTCTCTAAATATTTAAGGAACCATACCCGTTTAGAACTCTCTTAATACAAATATTAGAATTGCACTTATGAGTCCAATATTAGAATTGTTAAATTCTATACAATTTGCATAATTTATTAACTACACTTATATAAAAATAAACGCATGAAGTTAGGGGTGTTCCCCATAAGGGTTGAGCCAGGCTGAGGCATATCTTTATTTTGGAAACATTGGTCATTGGCCAATACAAATTGTGTCATTAATTTATGTTTAGTGCATCTTCCATTTATTGATAGGCATCAAATTCTAATTGTTACTTTGGAATGTTGAAAATATGACAAAAATAAAAAGATTGGGGTCAAGGAGGGCCAAACCTGACCCATCCACCACAGTTGCAACCTTGGCTTATTAGAGGTGTTAACAAATACATGATGTTGTCAGTGAATAATATTGTGATATTTTCCTTAAAAAATATCTTATTCGAATGAAATCATTGTGTATTTGTTTTATTGTAAACAAGTTTATCAAACTATTATCTCAATATCATCATAATAGAATGTGATAATAACCCAATATGGTATTGTTGCAAACGGGACGGTTATGAGACGTCATAACCAAATTAAGGAACCATACCCATTTCTATATAGCGGTTTTGATTTCGGCTTCAGTTCTGACTTAGAACTTGTTTTATTGTTTCCAAGCTCCGTTCTTGATAAAAAAAAACTATATCCAGCTTTGGAACCAGATCTAGCTAGAGGACTGCAACTTATATTTATTTTTCTTAAAAAAGGCTTATTATTTAACTTATAACGGTGCATCGAGTTTATTACATTTTGCGATTAAACATAATAATGTCCAGAAAAAAAATTGGTTTTGAGCTTTAATTTGCAGCATCAAAGACTTGTATGTTGGGTCTTGGGTCTACAGGTCGAAACCTATATGGATGTATAATCGGCCTCGTTTATCAATCGAAACCTAAAATAGGTTTCAGGCCTAAACCTATTTATAAATCTAGACCTAAAATAGGTTTCATATTTGATTTTTTGCAGGTTCGAACTTCTAAATAATCGGAGAATTAAGCCCTATTTGGCATTATGCCATCTGCACATTCCCATGAGTTAAAATGATTGAAACCGTGTTTGGTAAAGTTAGCCAGTGTTCCAAACTTTACTCATGTTGGAACAATCTCCCAGGATCTTCACCCATTGGAGTAGGAAATCCGAAACAATAAAATCTTCGAATTTTTTTAAATCAACTCACCAGCACAATTACACATTCATCTCCATTCCTCCTCCCACATCGGTCTCCAAATCTTTTATTGCATGCATTTCTCTCTGGGCAGGGGCAGAACCAGAGGAGGCTGGTAGGGGCCACGGCTCCCCCAAAGTTTCAAAAAATCCCTTCAACTTTTCAAAAAAATTATAATTTTTTATATATGGCCCCACCAAAACTTTTAGAAAAGCCCCATATATATTTTAAAAACTACATTCATTTTTTATATGTGAACCTGGCAAAAAAAATTTCCACCCCTCCAAAGAAGAATTCCTGGGTAGGTCTCTAGCGACCTCTATCTCCTCTCTCTTCCATGACCCACCTTGCCGCAAATCCCTCTCTTCCCCAGCCTCACCTCATCTATCCTGGCTACAACACTCTCTTTCTCTCTCTCTCTATTTGTTCCTTACCCCACCCATCCCTGCAATTCTTTTGAAAAGCACCGTTTGATTTTCATTAGTACGAACCAGGGTGATGGATGATGTAACAAAATAATGAGACGATTTCTTTATGATTTCTTGTTGTCTGTGTTAGATGTAAGAGGTGAGGTCCAGAGGAGCCATTTGGATCTAGGATTCGAGCTTGTTGGGATGTTTATTTGTACATGGCTCTTAATATCCTCCCTTCAAAGAAATCACTTGACTGCATATCCCCTCAGAAGTTATTTCTAAACTCCTCTCTTCATGTTGCATTTGGAGTAATATACAAGCAAAGTGATGGAAATGAAGTTGAGTAGTTTCCTTTTCAATTTGGATTGGACCAGTTGGAATGTTGGCATTGTCATTAATGTGATTCTTCAAATGAAGTTTTTGTGGTGGTTTTTTTTTTTATATAATTTATGATTATGCCTCGAATCAATCTATGTTGCAATCCGGTTTAATTAGAATATGTTCATCAGAATAAAACTATTATGATGATATCAAACAAATTCCTCAAAGCATATTCTCAGCGGAGCAATTTAATAATATATTGTCAAACGAGTTCTGCAAAACACAATTTCAGCACGGCCCTATCTCATTACAATCCGATCTCAACATAAAATGAAGAACAATATAGAAACGATGCCAAACACACGTTACCCATTTGCAACCCACCAGTATGGTGTCTTGATTTATGCAAGAAGCGTGAATTTCTAATGAGTGGACTTTTATTTTTCTGAGTGGACTTTTATTTTTAATTGGCTAAAAATAATGTGAAGCCCCCTGCAAATGGGTCCCATGTCTAACCTGCCTCATGCACAACGAAATGTGTAGAGGGTAGAACCCCCAAAATGTCTTCCTAGTTCCCAACCACAAAGAAACTGATCGTGGGGACAACATATGCAGATGCACATTTGTGGGACCTAGATAATGTCTTTTATTAATGAAGATGGGTCTAAGGTTGGCTACCAGCATGAAGGGATGCACAGTTAGTCTCAATATTAGAAAGATTTTCACATGTGAGCAAACTGTATATCCATCAATGGGGGGAGGATAGATGGAAAATCTTAAGGTGGGAAAGGATAGATGGAAAAGTCTCTGCACAAATTCAACCCCATCAGATTATCTTATCTATTAATTTAACAACTTTAAAGTCTAACTTTAAGTATAAAGTTTTGAGATACGGTTGACCCATGAGTAACAATTTGATGAGCATAAATTAGACATGAAGCCAGATTATAGGTATATAAGAGTGTGAACGGCATTGCATTTGGACTAATCAAAGACAGGCTAATTTGAGAATGGCTACTTACTTTATTGGTAAGTGGTGGCAGTTCTTACATGGCTGTCCAAGATTCGAGTCGTTTATGCATGCTGTCTTTCTATCTCGGTTGTTTTCATTTATACTTCATGAAATCATCATTATACTCAAGAAAACAGTAAATATGAAACGTGTGGGTCGGGTCCACAAATAGTCAATCCAAACAACTATTTGCATTACTTTTTAATCACTTGCAGCTGATGGCCCACATATAGCATATATTAATCATTGATCAAACTCATTTTCACTTATAGGTGGGTTTCTTTACCTTCTTAAATTTGGATATAAATTATCTGGCTATAATAAAAGCATGGTGTTTTTAGTTTGGCAGCAAGCCGGTCATGTTGGGTTAGTGGTTTGGGTTGAAGGGTTTAGTACAGATCAACTTGACCCAACTGATAAATTAATCTTTAATTATATTAAACTAAATTCAAACCCTAATTAATATCTACACAATGAACACTTAACTACAACCCTTGCTACTCTTTTCAAAACCCTAATAATACTACTTAAAAACGCTAATTAGAAACTTAACTAGACATATAATGAAACCCCTAAATCAAAATCAAAATCTAGTTCATAGTAAGAATCAAAACCATAATTCAGTTACGAGGGAGTTGTTTTGTAGTAGAGGGTTACAATGCTCTTGTACCTCTTCTCTTTTTCAGCCTTAGTATTTCTTTATCTTTTTTATTGATGATGATTTGTGTTACCGATAAATAAATAAAAAAAAAAGAAAAAGAAGAAGAAAAAACCAATCCAGTTCCTAATAAAAACATAAATAAATAAATAAATAAATAAATAAAAAAACATGCCTCAAAAGTAATGCAATTTATCCTTCAAATGGGGAGGTGGTCTGAGGCCATCTTCTACAACTTGCGGTTGAGAGAAACAAAGCCGATGCTCAAGAAGATGGAAGATGGATGGTACGGTGAGGATGGCATGGGATGGTTGGCAGCATAAATAATAGATGGTTGGAGATAGAAAAGTGGTGCAATTTGGACTTTTCCTTTTCCTTAAAAAAGACGGTAGAATAAGTATGGTTGATGTTGTAGTTTGTTTGAAACAAAAAATAAATAATAAAAAATCACACACACAAGCAATACACCTAAGGTTGGATGGTGTTGACACTTTGGTATCATATACATCCAAAGATCGATCTCAGGGTCTTTAAGTTGATGGTATTACTCTCAGCCAATAGGCCAACTTAGGGAAAAAAACACGTGCAAAACTTACAATTATTTTTTTTTATTGATATTTTGTATTCAATAATAATATGTAAAAACAAAGAAACCTCTTGTTGAGCCATTTTCCTCTTTTTACTCCCTATATGGATTACTCAAACTAATGTGCTCTCACAAACACACACACACACATATATAGATGCTCTTATGAGAGATTGGGTGCCATAGTCAATGCAAACAACTTAAATGTGAAGGCCCCCACCCCTATCTCTTAGATAAGGTGAGAAGTTTCTCTCATATAAGCATCTCCCATATATATGGGATATATATATATATATATTGAAGCGGTAACAAAAGATTTCATTAAGAAAAAGGCAGAGACAAAGAAAATAAAAACAAAGGAAAGGGAATGTGCAAGAGAGATGCACCAGCCCAACCTCAATTACAATAACACACCCACCAAAGGAATCAACATATTGACCCCTTGCTTGGCTAATACATCCACCATGAAATTAGTGGATCTAAACACATGACAAAATGAAACATTTATGTTGGTCAATAACTCCCTAATTTCATTAAAATGAGATTGGGATCTCCATGAATTAGCCTTCTTGTTTGACACCCAAGCAATCGCATTAGAGGAATCACTTTTGATAAGAAGTGCACCACCATATCTTGTAGAGACAAACCTATGACCTTGCATAATAGCTAGCACTTCCACTTCATTGGAATCACACACACCAATATTTTTGAAAAATATAAGTAACTAGTCACCCTTGCTATTGCGAAGCACACCCCAAATTCCTGCTTGACCTGGCTTATGTTTTGAAGAACCATCCACATTAAACTTTAAAACCTCTCCTAGAAGGGGATACCAAGGGGTCGATCTCCTTTCCTTAGAACGGCCATACACCATGCAAGCTCCTTAACTTGAAAGAATGTCGTTAAAAGGTAAGCTTGGAGAACTCCTTTCTAATCAAAGCCCATTTTACAATCCTAAAAGCGACATTAGAGGTCAAATCTGTCGTTGAAGATGAAAAACTCCTAAAGATTGTATCATTTCTCTCATTCAAAATGGACCATAAGATAGCAAATGGAATCATCTTCCATAAGACTCGGGCACACCCTACGAAGCACCCACCTAACCACGATTTTGCCATGTCATTAATATTCTTAGAGCAACACCAAACTAAACCGCAAATATGGATAAAGTTGCTCTAAACCAAAGCTGCCACCTCATAATGAAGAAAAAGATGGTTGATTGACTCCTCATTACCACACATCACCCAATTGCTTGAAAGATTATTAGAAGTAAACCCTGTCATTCTTAGACTGTCAACCGTTGAGACTTTACCGACAATAACCAACAAACAAAAAGTCTCGATCTGAGGAGGAGCCAGCCCCAACCACACAAAGGAGGAAGGGACCCTATGAATCAAAGTTCTCTCCAAGGCCAAATAAAAAGCTTTAGCTGAGAACTCTCTGGATATGGAATACTTCCAAATCCGAGAATCCTTAAATACCCTGGAAAAAAAAAAGGTGTTAGTAAGAATACTCAACAACTCCTCATAAAAGTCCCCCTCCAATGGGCCAAAGACTACTCCTAAAATAGTATCACCAATCAGCTAGCCATAGCCCGAGATGAATTTTTCCAATGTTGACCGTGGAAGGGATATAGTTGACCTCGCCTTGCCCATATAGTCCAATTCAGCATCTTTAGTAAATATGCTATGTTCATAAACCTAGGAGTGACTTACTATATGCTATTAACATATTTCATCTAAACATCTTCCCCAATGAATACTCAGGCATCACTTTCATATGGTAAATTAAATTATAGGGAAAGTTAGGTTCCCATCCACATGTGCCATGGTACACTTGCCATAAGTTGTATGCATGAATTGTGAGAAATTTGTGAAGATATAAAAACAAAACTGCCTATAAATCTATTTTTTTAATACTTTTATAGGCCTTAAATTATAACTTAAACTATTCAATATTATTAATATCTATTTAATTTCAAATCTTAAATCTTCACATATCATAAAAGATTTGTGAAAAACACTAAAAACTTATCTAAAATTACGAGATGTATTCAATCATCTATTCTTGAAATAGTTAAAGGGGAGTATCTTAGTTGGCCTGGAACCACAATTTGTACTAAAAGGATATGAATTCGAAATTATTTGGAGCTACAAGAGAATTTACAGATTTCCCTTTTGATAAGGAGTTAGTACAATCAAAAGAGTTGGAACCCTCGGACGGGGCTCCCAATCCAAACACATAAGATATAAATGTGAATATTTTGTTCTGAGTTGGCTCAGTTGAAAGAGACCTCCCACTATGAACCCTTTCCCTGTCAAAATCTTAATATAAAATTTGGCCCACCAGTGAAGAGTTGGGATGATTTACCCCATCCTGATTGAGGACGTTCATTTAATTCTACCACGTGTTGATCCCATACGGGCCCCACTGCCAACGCTGCACCTTATCCAATTTGTACTACCGACCGTGTCACCAACCAGTCATAAATCAATACTGACCCAATCCCAGGCCCTTGACCCCACAACACGGTGCACCCCGGCAACCGAACGAGTTTCATAACGTGCGCGGTGCGCCACAACTCAGATGTCCGAATCCTCGAGTCCCGCCGGACTCACGCGAAACTCGTGAGCTCATCACTGGGGCCCACCTACGTAACCCTAGAAGATGCACTTCGAATGGTTTAACTAGGGTTTTATCAGGTGGGCCCCACTCGAGAGCCAGCCGAGTTGTGCGTGAGCCCGAGTCTCAAAATATCCGGGACTCAAAAAAAAAAAAAACCTCAGGGACACTTACGTAATTCCCCACGCTAGATATTTTCGAAATCATCCAACTGCCCTGTAACTCACTCCCAATCACCCCTCGCCACGTAGACCATTCACGTGCATAGGGCTCCATCGCTAATTATAGTATTGAGAGAGGGAGAGATAAATATCGTGGCTGGGTAAAGGGTCAGCAATTAACCAGGGTTAGTCAAAACTAACCACAGCAAGACCTGCTGCAACCCACTCGAGTCTAACTCGACTTAACTAACTACGGTTAACAAGATAGACGGATGAGGACGGAAACCGTCTATAAAGTTAGGGTTTGAGTCTCTCTTTTGTTCTTGTGCTCTCAAGAGGTGGGTTTCTCTCCCCCTCTTTTCCCGGTTCGGTTCCTGTTCTTCTTCTCTTTACTTCCTTTTTCAGCTATGGCCAGCGCCGATGTCGAGTACCGCTGCTTCGTCGGAGGCCTTGCTTGGGCCACGGACGACCGTTCCCTCGAGCGCGCCTTCAGTGCTTTCGGAGAAATCATCGAGTCGAAGGTACCTGATCGAGTAGATCTAGATCCGTTTTGTTTATATCTCTTTTGAATAGATCCAGATCCGGATCGAGATTCGGATCTGTTTTTTTTCGTGCTTCTGGTTCGTTTTGATCTCTATACTTGTCAGATCTTGTTCAGATCGGTAGCTATCGGGATCTGGATCTATATCAAGATTCAGATCTGTTGTTTTTGTGTTTTGTTGTTTGGTTTGATCTTTATAGTTCTCAGATCTTGTTTCTGATTGTTCGATTTTGTGTAGATCATCAGCGATCGTGAGACTGGAAGGTCGAGGGGGTTCGGATTCGTAACCTTCAGCAACGAGCAGGCGATGAGGGATGCTATCGAAGGGATGAACGGCCAGAATCTTGACGGAAGAAGCATCACCGTCAACGAGGCTCAGTCCCGTGGAAGTGGCGGAGGCGGCGGAGGCGGATTCCGCAGCGGTGGTGGCGGAAATTACGGTGGCGGCGGCGGAAGTTATGGTGGCGGCGGTGGAAGTTACGGTAGCGGCGGTGGCGGCTATGGTGGCGGCGGCCGCCGTAGCGATGGTGGAGGCTACAGCCGCGGAGGCGGTGGAGGCCGAGACCGTGGCTACGGAGGTTCCGATCGTTACTCCTCCAGGGGTGGCGGATCGGAGGGCAACTGGAGGAGCTAGGCTTCTAGTTGTCTTAGTAGGTCACTGGTTCTTGGTCTCGGAGCAACTGAGTGCGGTGCTGTTAGGATTTGATCTTTCTGTCTATGGTTCTTTAGATCTGGTTACTTTTATGTTCGTGTGATGTCCTGAGTTGTGTTTTTGATCTTTCGCTCCGGTTTATCTGCTATGGCTATGGTGTTCTCTGAGAAGAAACAATATAGAAATAGAAATGGTTTGGATATATGCTCTCTTTTCTTTTATTCTGTGGTGGGTGGTTGGTTTTGCTATTTTTTGATGGAAGATTGTGATTGTTTGGCTATGATGTTATGTTCGTGCACCTTTTCCCACTACAAAGGGCTGGTGGCCAAATATCAACGGCGGTGATTCATCTGCAATTTTTTTGGTTGTGGCGTTTGCAGATCTCTTGATAGAATGATCTACAAGGATGGGTTTCCTTTCCCAAATGTTACCGGCTTTAGATTCATCTTAATCTGTATGGTTTACCCTCATTTTTGTATAGAAAAGTTTCCTTGTGTGCAGCTAACAGCCAAAGATGTAATACGTATGAAATTTGAGAAATAGTTGTATAAAAGCCAAGATCGTTTTTACTCGTCTGAAGGATTCATTTTGTTATCGTTGTTTTTTCATTGACCGAGGGCAATGTGAAATTTGAGAAAGAAGTAGTATAAAAGCCAAGATTGTTTTTAACTCCTTTGAAGAATTCAGTGTGTTGTCGTTGTTTTTTCTTTGACTGGGGGATTTCGCCTATTATTGTTGTTCTCTCATTGATTGAGAGATTTCACCTAATACGATCGGAAAGCTTTACGACACTTTGTCGTCTTGTCAGGATAAACAGAAACCTCCAAATTTTTTTTTTTTTTAATATTTACAGTGGGGAAAGACCATTGGGGTGGGTGAAAAAAAAAAAAGAAAGTTAGGTGGTGGCGATTGAAAGAGATGAACCGGCTTTATAATTTTAGTCATTCGGGAAAACTCGAGAAGATACCTGTGACTTGGGGTTTGGGGCAGAACGACATTGCAGCAGCGTCCTTTTTCAATGCATGGAGTGGGGGCCATCTTTTTAAAATTCAAACCTACTTGGTGATCATCTCGTAAATTATCATTCAAATTTGTGAGATGCCCTTTACGGAACTTGCTTTATTTTTCGTCTATTTCAGTAAAAATGGAGTGCCTATTGTATGATCAATGGAAAGGGTGCTCCAAAGGTCAACGAACGCATTGTGTCTCAAATCTGATAAATGGTTTGTATTAGAAAAAAATGGGCCCCATGAATATAATGGGTGTTCAATCTAATGAATATATTTAGGGGTTTGGGGATTCAGGGGGTATGGGGTTATCCTAGACGCGGACCCAAAGCGTGTACTCCTCGGAACAATGATATTTTCCGCTACGTGTGATGACATGGCGGATTGCCGTTATCGTTATGCATTTAGAAGAATATAATAATAATAATATTTCCATCCAATTTGTAGCCTGTTTTTAGAAGATTGGTCGGTAAACTCTACCTCGTTAAAAAATGGAGAGACCCGGCGGTAATATTATTATAATAAATTATTCATATTCTAAATAATTAAAATTAATTTATAAATAATTATATATGAGGTTTAATGTCTGTATTTTAAAAAAATGATGGTTGAAATAGAATTTGAAATTTTGTTTATTTATATTTAAAATTTGAATTATATAAATTATAGAAGATTTTACTGAAAAATACTCGTTATTTTATTTGTCCGTTGCACTTGTTAGTGCCTTGGAACTAGCATCACACAAATGGAGTCCTAATTTTGAATGAGTGACGTTAGCGTCTCTCGATGTTGTTTTTAGTAAAGCTAGCGTCCCCCTTTGGCATTTATTTAAATCCAAAATTCTTTCCTTTTTTCATTCCTCTCTCCCCTTCCTTGCTCTCTCATTCTAATTTCCACGTACATAAACACATTGGAGGATGAGACGGCTGCTTATAAGTTCAACATGAAGGAAAGAGATGGATTGGCGAATTCTTATTTGGAATTCTAACAAAGGTCATTTAATTCGAATCGCACATCAATGACATGAACTTACAATTAATAGTTTCATGTATACACAAATGTATCAAAACGTGCACCGGCTTCTTAAATGGAAGCCAACAACCTTTAAGATGAGCAATATAAAGAAGTTATGCAGGATTCTGTGCATGGAAGGTCTCTTCTGCGAAAACGTGCAAGTATTAAGAAAATGTGGACAATTAGAGATGAGAAAAAGTGGATTTCAAAGATAGGTTTATATAGAGACGAGTGACGATAGCGTCACTAAATTTCTTATTAAGAGACGCTATTATCGCTCTCAAATAATAATTAAAAAAAAAAAAGGAAAAGTGGCGGGAGGAATTCTTCCGTGGTGAAAGTGTTATGAGGCACTAACAAGTGCAACGGATAAATACTGGGTATTTTTCAGTAAAATCTTTTAAATTATATATATAATATATAATAGTTTTTTAGAATCATCATCATCATCAAAGCCTTTATGTTAAGCTTTTGCATGTTTATAAAAATTTAAACGGACAATTATTACTTCCGACTTTGCTCGGGCAGAGAGGTGTATAATTATTCCTCCTCTTTTGAGCCTATTTTGCTGTACTGAATTGACCTCTCCCCTTTGTTTCCATCACAGTGGTCTATTATGTGCCATCAAAACAGAGATTATTTGATGGTGATCTTAACTTAATTTTAGTTTTAGCCACGTTGATAGGAACCCATTTTTAGAAATTTATTTTCATGTGAATGAATGAACTTTTAGCTTTCTATTTTGTACAGGAATTCTGGGCCTCCCTCCTTTATATCTCAATCTGCCCCTAACATTCCATGGGAGACACTGTAGTGGGGACTTCTCCCTCTTTGAAAAAAAGCAACTCTCCTCCTTTAGAAATCAACTACTTTTTAGCTCCCTTCTGAGAAAGCAAGTGTCACGATTGGCTCATGAAGCTGAAAAAGGAAGCCTGGAAGAAACTTTGTTATCCGAATTTGATTCCTAACTTGCTATGTGGTAAGTGGTAAAAAGTAGGCTAAATTAGCCAATAGTTCCTGAGCATGGTCTTCTATGGCATCAAGGACAATAGCTTTTTTTTCTAATGTCTCTAGTATAGACAACTGGAGATGTTTTGGTGAAAGGTCCCTAATATGCCACGTCATATATTTTCATGACCAATTTGCCCCTTTCTCCCACATTCCTAGGCCAAGTTTTCTCTTATTCTTTGTTGTCCTGAAGAACTCTTTCCTTCTTCTTCTCTAGGAACGAGGGACTTCACTAGAGAACTCTACAAATCGAATTCGGCCATCTCCGACTACACCAGCCACGATGGCGATGACCCGACGATGAAAACACGACCAGTTCCGGCATTCTCCGCCTATGGGTTTTACATAACACAAAAACCCATTGTTATCTTGCTTTTTCTTTGCTTTTTCCATTTCGTGCAAGTCTATCTCTTGTAATCATAACAACAAAAAATGGGGTCTCTGTTTCTTTCTTGCAAGAATACTGTTGCTATTTGAGTTTTTGAAAATTTATCTGAGTTTTTGAAAATTTATCTGAGTTTTGAAAATAAGTAGTTTGAAATGAGATTAATCTGTTTCGTTTTATGGGTTGTTTTGTTCTGCTTGTTAGCAGAAGCCTACACATAGCAATAGCATTCTTGTTCTAAAAAGTTATATGAGTTTAGATAATTTATCAGAGTTTCTAAGAAACTCAGATAAATTTGCCAAGAACTCAAACAAATTTCACATAAACTTGATAAACTGGAAAAAAACTCAGATAAATTTGCCGAAACTCAGATAAATAAGGTATAACTCAGGCAAATTTATCTGAGTTTCTAGCATAAATTTTTCTCACTTTTATATGTCATACATTTTTCCCATTACCTTCTTTAACATCCATTTCTACAATATATGATATATACTTGGATTATGTACTATTTGGAGTTTGCCTCTGCATGAAGGAAATGAAGACACATGCATCCATGTGTTTATTTCTCTGTGTTCAAAGCCTCATCCATGTGTTTATTTCCATCTGTTCAAATCCTTCTTTTCACCTTTGAGTAAAGGGAAAAAGTTTAATCGCCACAAAATTCTTGGATGTATAAAGCAGAAATAACAGAATTTTGAGTTGTGCTAAGTGGGTAGAATCCATCTTAATAGAATATGGAATTGTGCCAAATATGTTGAAGGCATTCTATCTAACTAAAGTAGCTCTCTTTTGCATTTCCCCTAATTGACCTTGGTTTAGTCTGATTCCACGCGAACTGCTAATGCGGCTGTGGCTGGTTGAGGTGCCGCTCTTCTTTCTGATGCGGGAGCCCCTTTTTCCGTAAGTGAGAGCACTAGCACCGTCCGACTCCACTGGTACTATTCATCTATATATGGATCGTGTGTGCTTTCTCCCCGATTGAATGACTTCGGTACCTTGCAGCCCATTCATTATGTAGGAGATCAGGTGGAGGTGGATGTAGTAGCTGATGGGTCAGGCGGATTGGAGGAGTAAGCGGTTGAGGAGAGTGAGCATGAGTGCAGGGAGGTGAGAAAGGGTAAGAGATCCAGATGGAGGAAAACCCATAGCTATCGATGAATCTTAACATCTTATCATGGAATGAGAGAGGTTTGGGGACAAGGGATAGGAGAAGCATTCTTCAAGTGTTGAAATCTGACCAAATTACCTTTGGAAAGATACTTTGATTTCCATTGATGGAACTCAAATCTCAAAACCTTTAATGTGATTTACAGAAAGGATTCGGCATTACATTTTTCTATTTTTTTCTACTCGTAGAGTTATATACTAGTGACAAGAGGAAATTATGACAGTTTTTTAGATTTGCTTCTAATAGTACAATGCCAGATAAATTTATCAAGAACTCAGATAAATTACACAAAATCTCTGATAAACTGGACAAAAACTCAGATAAATTTGCCAAAAACTAAGATAATTTATCTGAGTTTTTGGCAAATTTATCTTAATTTCTGGAAGAACTCAAGAAAGAGAATGATCACTTTGGTGTCAAGGTTATTCTTTTCTAGCTCACCGCCGTGTAAATTATGTTGGGCATCTCTGAGAGTTGATCGAGAGCCAGCCCTTGTTCATCATAGGTCCCTTGTAATCCTGTGGAATTATTAGTGAAAGGTGTCTTATACGAGTCAAATTTTTTTTATAAAAAAAAAAAAAAGAAATGGCTACAGAGAGCTGAAGCATACTCTTGTTTAGGAGGAATGTTTTTTTTTTTTTCTAATTTGGGAGGACAGAGAGTCGAGTGCCAAATGAAATAGTAGTTATTGATAGACGATTTTTTTTTATATAGTGACATACATTGTAAACTTTTGAAGGGATACACTGATGTTATTATGTTTCTCTTTTGAGTGGTTTCCTTTTCTTTTAAAATTACTGGACCATCTTGTGGTTACAATGAGGTGTGAAATTGAGCACCATTGACCCAACTCTGTAGGCACAGCCTAAGCTAAATATCTTGCTGCTTGCTACCACTAATATAACAGATGAAGAGACTGAAAAATCACTTTGACTTTAGTTATTCAAATATGTAAGTCTCTAGCCTCCATTCATTCTCATTTCACATCATTACAAAAAACAAAACAAATTTATCTAACAGCAAACTCGGAAAAATAAGAAATTTATCTGAGTTTTTCTGAAAATTTATATTAATTTTTGGTAAAACTCATTTGGCAAATTTATTTAAGTTTTATCTGATTTTTGCTAAAACTCAGATAAATTTGTTTGATATTTGCTTTTGCTGACGTATATAAGGGCGTTTTTGTCTTTTTCACTACCTCAGTTTTATAAGAGGACTTCCGTCGGTACAATAAGTTATTGTGGACCTTAGTCTTTAAAATCAAATGTTCAGGGACCTCCGCCCAAAATTCCCTAAAAAGTATCTGAATTCAATTTGTAACTTGCTACGTGGCATGTGTGGTTAAAACTTAAAAGAGAGGAAAGACATTATTACTGCTTCATTAGTGTTGTAGCACAGGTGCTGGAACAATTTGTGGAAGGTGAGATCTCAAGGATGATTTCAACTTCAATAGTTTGAAGCTGAAATTTTCCTCACAACTTCATTTATTTGGATCTCTGTGATGTGAAAATTGGTCTTTCGCTTGTTCTACATCAACATCAATTTGTTGAAACTTTGAAAATGGCTCGTTATCCCTGAGTGGTAAGGAGTGACAGTTCTCACTTGGCTTTCTAGGGTTTGAATCTTCGGTACGTAACCTCTTTCCGCGTATAGGGGCGCCCTTTCTACTTGTGTAGGCTTTCTTTCCACATGTGCGAGCTCCTTTTCCATTTGTGTGTGTTTTTTTCCCGTGTTTTCAGACTCTTTCTTGGTCCCAACCAACCCTTGGCTGGGGTTAAAAAAAAGAATTTGTTGAAACTTCAGGGGGTTAACTAAGAATGAAAGAACAAAAATCATTTCACAATTATTTTTTTTTTTTGAAAAGATAAGATGTATATCATTCCTAAAGAAATGTACAGTGTACAAAGCAATGATGGAGGAAAAAGCTATATCTCACTTGTAAACTTTTAACAGAGAAACACAACCAAAACAGAGCTACACCACAAAACCGTACTGGGACAGCCAAAACACCAAAGAGTAGTGCTACCTTGGACAAACTTATTTGGCCAGAATTTTGGACAAACTCAAGTTTGTCCAAAATTCTGGCCAAATAAATTTGTCCAAGTAGAAAATTTGTACACGAAAATATGGAGAAAGACAGGAAACGGAAGTCCATCACATAGGCTGAAAAAGGAAAACTGCTCATAGCCTGGGCCAATCTAAAAACACAAAAACACCAAACCAAGTTGTTTGAATTGGATTAAAGTTTCTCAAACACCTGGTTGCAATTGTCCATTTCCACAAGCTTCAGTATCATATCTGGGGCATATGGATGAATCTAAAAATCAAGTCTGTTAGTCTTCAGGTCTGAAATCTCTGCGACCAAGGAGATAAATTTGGATCAATCAGAGAATTACCGAATCGCTTACAATATTATTTCCGAGTTCATTAGTTAATAAACATTTGATTCTAAATTATGTTTTGGGGAGCATTCATATGGATACTACCAACTACCAAGAGATAGAATTCTTAACCGAAAGACTGGAACTCCACAGCATTACCCACCTATTGAAAATCCGAGCTACTCAAAATGTACCCTCACCAAAATATATAGTAGCCCTACTATCAGACCCGCTCCTGGTGTGAGAAAAAGTAGAGGTGATTTCCTATGTAAGGTTGTAGAAATACATGATATAGCTCACTTTTGACAACAGAAATCCACATAGCACTAGGAGAAGTAATATTAGGTATTTTATGATAAAAATATTTTACAAGTACTTTTCATTAACATTAAATACATAAAAATTTTGAAACCCGCATATCGGGTCGAGCACCGAAAGCGGGTCAAGCCTGTAACCTATTTAATTAAGCCCATTGCCCATCTCCAAACGATTGGATTGGAAAAGATTTGAAGTCAAGCCTGTAACCTATTTAATTAAGCCCATTGCCCATCTCCAAACGATTGGATTGGATAAGATTTGAAAACATGATAAAACATGCATTTCACACGTCTAAACATTCACAACCAACCGTTGGTTCCCATGACAACTCTCCTTCGCCATATCTTCTCCCTCACCCAACTTCCAACACCACCACCTCCAAAATCCTCTCAACAACAACAACAACAACAACAACAACAACATCAACATCAACAAGAACAGCATCAACAAGAACCGCAGCAGCAATCACCACACTCTAAGGCCTCCAGACGAAATGCCATCTTCTTCTTATCTTTTCTCTCTCTCACTCAAACCCCAAAGGCTTGTTCTGCCTTCTCTTTCGGCATACGTACGTTGTTTGTCTCACCATTATATGTGAAATGTGAATTTACACCTTCCTATGTCAAGTAATAATTTTCTGATTTCTTTGTTGGATTGGATATGTTACAGCGGGGCCTAAAGAATGGCTGAAAGATCAGAAGAAGAAAACTTCAAAGTTTCTTTTAGCTCCCATTGATGCCTCTCGAGAAAGCCTCCGAAGCGCCTCGGTCTTGCTAAGTAAGGAGCTCTCTCACACCCTCCCAGGATTCTTAGGTGGTGTTTGGATGTTGGGAAAGTGAAACTGGGAATTTCGAATAGCTTAAATAAAACTAAGTGAAGGTTCTTCACATGTTTTCTACATATTTTGGGTAGACAAAACAAGTGGGTAAAAGGTGAAGAAGGAAACCTTTAATACTTAGAATTTGAAATTCTGTGCTGTGGATAGTAGCTCTTCATTTCTCTATCAATCTCTTAATTTAGAAAATAAGAGGATTAAACTATCCATGTGCAAATTTGAACTTTGGGAAGTTTTCTCCACCTTTTTTCTTCATTCAAACAGACCTGAGATGCAAAGAAAAGGTAGAGAAAATGAAGGTGGAGAAAACTGTCCACGGTTCAAATTTTTCCTTAGTGGACAATTTCCTCCACCTGTTTTCAACACCCCAAAAATTGGATGGACAAGGTGGACAAATCTTACCATGCACTTTACCTTTGAAAATGGTGGTGAGTGGAGAGAGTATTTAATGATTAAAGTAGGGAAAACTAGGCTTTCTGAGGCTTTTGTTGGGTTTTGCTTTTTTCAACAAGTGGAGAGAGCTTCAAGTGGTCTTTACTTTTTCTCACAAAAACTAAAGAAACAGGGGCAAAGGGAATTCTCTTGGCCCCCAACTCTCCCTTCCCATTAGAGGCCATTTAGATGAGGAAAGTAACTTTACTCTTATATATTTGTTAATCTTTTTGTTGAAATAACCATTTAATAAGATGGGATAAGGCATGGATGAATTTTTTTGTTTGTGTGTGTAAAGAATGGTCTCAAAATGGTTTTCTCTTACATAACCATTCTCCATTCAAATCCAAACATGACATAAAATTACTACTTGAGAAAAGTAAGCAAGAAGATTCTACACCTTGTGGGGACACCCTGCCTGCCATTTTATCATCATCATAATGGCTCCTTAGTTAATTTATTACATATTCCAATTTTGTTTTCCCAGGGACTACACCGGAATCTTCGACCAAGGACCTGGGTGAAGAAGTGCAAAAGCTGCTAAAATCTGCTGCGAGGGACTGTGTTTTGGAAGACCGGAATTCATTTGTTTCCTTTCAGGCACAAACTGGAGTTGAGGTATGGCCTTTTCAAGATTTTGAAAGAATGTGTTGTATTTATTCCTAGATTTTTTTTTTCTTTTCCATGTTTGAGTCAGCATTGTTAAATAAATCACATCTCTACATATAATTACAATTGATATAAATCGAAGAGAAAATGTCAATGGTTCTGCTCAAGTCTTCGTCTGAGAAAATTTCCCTTGAATTCTGTTTGAATTGTTCTTTCTTTCTCCTCTTGGATGTGCCCTGAATTTCATGTGAGATCAGCATTTCGGGGTTACAGGGTTTAATGGGCTGAACAGTAATACAGTTCAAGCCAATCTGCCCCTCGGATGATTTATGATCTGATTTGATCTCAAGAACACTTGTATGAGCAGACAGGATTTTTTTTTTTTGCATAGAACAGTGCCTGAATTAATTACATGTGTAATATAATGCTCATGAATGACATTAATGAAGTTTAACTTATCTCAATGATTTTTGGTTGATCAATAGGGATTTTGATGATTTATATATAAAATGCAATTTTAAATCATTACTACATTTTACAGGTTTGCACATTCAGTTTGATTTTGAAGAATGCATCTTCACTACTTGATGATAGAAATCCTATAAAATTGGAAACTGAGGCTATTCTTGGTGATCTTGTAAGGTAGCTCCTATCTTTCTTTACCAATTTTGCAGCTAAAACTATGGGATTCCATTGGTGATGTTAGTTAATGATGCATTTTGGTGTGACTAATTTACTTAAATTACCTGTTATCTATTATTTTTTGTTTGTTAAATGAAATAAATCAAAATTTTGTGAGAAAGGCGAAGTAGAAATATACAAGGTAAGTTCATTTTGATCAAACAGCACAAAGGATATATGTTAGGAGTATATGGAAGTCTCGGTACCAAGAATAGAAGTGTTGCCAGTGCAAGGTACTAGGTGGAAGGGGAGGCCAACAAAGATTTGGAAGCAAGCTTTTAGATCTCAGAACTGACGTGTCAAGTTTTCTCTGAGTTCTGGTTAGTAGGTGTTATTGTTATTGATCTAAGTAGAAGTCCAACTGCAGAAGAAGAGATGTTTTAGAGTAGTCCAGCTTCAGTCCAACTAGAAATATATGGTTTTCACTGAACAAGTCACTGCAATTGACTTTGCTCATCAATTCAAATCTATTTGTTCTTACCTTTTGATGCTTGGCGGCCAAATCCTGGAGTCAGTGATCGCTCTAGCCTATGGAAGGTGTTTACTCCTTCCCATACTTGGCGCATTAGGTGCTGACTCATTGGTTAGTTCTATAAATATTTTGTTGTGCTTGTTTGCTGATTTTGGATTCAGAAGTATGCAGCCAGCCCTAGGTGTTGACTCCTATGTTTGTATTGCATCAATTCACATATTCTTGGATACCATTTAACTCTGAATTTCATTATCCTTAGGTGGTGTATAATGAGCATATGCCTTTTCCACATCAATTTTGCATGGCAAACCCAGCCAAACAACTTCATTTTCTCAAATATCAACATTCATTTTCTACCAAAGTGTCATCTAATGTTTGTTTTCCATGAACACAATCTCCTTGAAGAGGTGATCTGATATGCATCATCACCGCTTCTGTTATATTAGCTATTAAGATACCCACTGCTGTATTGTATTTTAAGGTTACTTTCTTTCCTTCCACTGTAAGAAGCAAAAACCATTAAAAACTGAATTTCTACTTTAATTTGGAGGCATCAGTAACAACTTTATTTTTGACATCCATAAAAATACACTGTTATCACAAAATTTATATCTGTCAATGTTATGGTTTTAGAAACTGTGTAGGAACAACATATTCTGGCAAAGCTTGAGATAGCTACTTAAATGTTTCACAAAAGGAACAAGAGACACCAAGAAATGGAAATAGTGAACAACTTCCGGGAGGAAGATGAAAAAACTTTGTTTCCTTTTAGTCATATCCCCCTTGTTATATTAAGACTCTTCTTTACATGAATATAAAACCATAAGCAATTGTTAATATTAAAAAAACTCTGTTGTAGTGTCAATAACCAACAGCTAATCCAATAAAAAAAGGGATCATAACTCAATCGACACTTAACAAAAACTCATAAATTCATCACCACCACCACCACCATCATCGGTTTATCCCATTGAACTGGGGTTGGCTAAATGCAATCTACTCAAGCCAAGATACAAGCTTCTAGGCTCACTTGATATTCATTATTTTCTATCACTGTTGGTTAAGTCAACTTTTTCCGACTCTCAACAGAAAAATCAAGATTAACTTATAAAAATTGTAACTTGTCACTTGTATATGCCCTTGATTTAACATGACGTCTGTTGCGCCAAGAATAACAACTTAAGGAAATTTTGTTGATAGCTTTGGTTGTTGAGAACATGAAGGTCTTGTTTTCCGTTTTTCTACTTAAATCAGAATTTTTAGCTTAAAGATCATCTTTACATTCTTTTTCTTACTGCATATCTTCAAAGCAATGATATACTTGTCATATTTGTGACATTATAATCGCCTTCTTTATGATGTGTTTCTTATTGTACAGATCCTTCACCTTCCTCAATGGTGAATTAAGCACCAGTGACCTTCAACTCCCCTCTGATAGGTATAATTAGCAAATTGTAAAAGTTATGCCATGCCAATTACTTAAATATTGCACTCTTGTCCTATGGGCATCATTTTGAGAACTTACATCCTCTTTTCCTGCTTTTTTGTTGATTAAGCTAGCATAATTACTTACAACCATTTTCTAGATATTAAGTACTGAGATTTTATTTGCATCATCACTAATTTTGTGTGGATGCAACTGTACTTTGAGGTGATATACTTGATATTTGTTACTAATGTTGGCTTAACTGCTATATGAAGTCGGATACTGGTAGCTGGTTGCTAAATTGTTGGAGCTTTTAGATTTTGAGGTTTTTCCTAAGTTGTGGGCAGAATCCCATTGAGATTGCTCCATGAATCATGTGATGATGTGATGTAAATGAAGGCTTTAATGATACACTCTTTTTTTAATATCTGGTCTTTACCCACGTCAAATTTTCTTTCTGATGCAATTACTTCATGCCTCCTTTCACATTCTTTACATGGTTTATCCATGGGCCTATAGTCTCCATCTTGTAACTGCGTCCTGCAATGCCCAGATATGGCATGGATATGACATGGACATGCCATTGATTTGATAGGGACTCATTTCACCAGTAAAACGAAACAACAGATCTGAGAGAATTTGAATACATTTGGCTATGTTGTAGTATTTGGGTTCTAATTTATCTTATGTTCTGCAGACAAAAGGTGGAAGATATGCTAACGGATACGATTTCTTCTCTCAAAAAATTTGAGGAGGGCGTTAAGAACTGCCTTGATGCCTGACCTAGTTTCTTGGTGGTTATGAAGGGAATAGTTCTAGCAGGTATTTCAGATTGCTGATCTGTATGTTTGACCTTGGGAGCAGTAGAATGAGATTGTGCTGCGAGTACGTGTCTTGGAGAATTTTCTGTACATTCATGGGTTGCTACAAGATAGAACTTAATTGATTTCTTTTGAGATTTCTGATCCATTGTGTTTGGTATTCTGTAAAATGTCCACCAGTCAATGATGGAAAGACTTGAGAGGAATTAAATGCTGTTTTGACATGTAAGAATCTAGTTCACCTGGGAATTCAGTTAATAGAACTGGTAATGATTTTACTCATACTAGTTCTGAATAAGGTGGTTCTGTGGGTGTCACCAACGTCTAAAACCTGCTTAATGAGTACTGAAAGTTCTGAAGGTTCAAGTAATTGCCCCTATCCATTTTCCTTCATCATGTGGTGTGACATACATTTCTTTTATTTATTTATTTAATAGTAAAATGACTTGAACTCAAAAACCTCATGGTTGTGACAATGAGCACCTTCCAACTGTGCAATGGGTTCCTCTTTGCATTGCATTTCAAATCAGTGGTGGTAGTGCCATCCCATGCTCCTTTTGTATGCTCTGGAGCAAGCAACCCCCAGTTCTCATGTTACTGGGGTGGTTTTGGTTCTACCAATTTTGCTTCACCTTGAAAAATAATTTAGTTTATGTAGGATTGCGGTTACTTTTTTGACTGTCATCTTAGATTCAACTAATCCATCTTGTCCCATTTACCTCTTGTCACTTCATGAGAGGTCTTACTAGAAAGCTAAGAGACCAATTGTGGCTACTAGAAAAGGAATGCAAGTACATTCACCACAGGGAGTAGGGTAGCTCCATTGCAAAAGTCTCGCATAACTAAACAGGGATATCTTAAAAAAGCACTTCCTGATAAGCTCCCCTCAGATTGTAGCAGTTCTAACTAAAAGGACAAGAAAAGAATAGGAGAAATGATGCTGCTTACTTGTAGACTTACATCATCCCAAGGAATTTCCAAGAACAGGAGCTTCAGGGAAGACATACTCTACTTCATTGGATGAGTAACACAGTCCCAGTGCAGTTATGGAGGGATAGATTTATACTGGAAAAATCTTCAAATGTTCTGAGGAAAATGTGGGAAATTTGCATTGTTATCAAAATAAAATGGTAAAGAAACTGAATTTTTTAGATTAAATCTTAATATTTCAGAATTATTTTTCTAATATTATTTATTTAATAAAAGTTATAGTTGCAGAGGTGGTACTAGATAATGCATACCATACCTTTCTTTTGGTCATAAGGTTCAATTTCCATCCACCTCGTGAGTATTTTGTCCCTAAGTTGAAGCTCAGCTAGTAAGGAACATGGGTGTGTGAGTCAAACGCACGAGTTCAAATCTTCAACATAGCTAAAAATATCTATTTAAAAAATAATTTATTTTCAGAGAAAACACCAAAAAATATCATACTACATTAGTGACAAAGGATTAGGGTTAAAAACGGGTCGGTTCTGGTCCAGGTCCATGGTGGACCCGGAACCGGAACTGTTAAGGAGAAGGTGGAACTGGATCCGGACCCGGAACCAAAACCATGCATATATGAGACGGGTCCAGATCCGGGTTTGGATCTAGATAGAGAATGATATTTAAAAAATATGATTTTTAGGAGAAATTTTTGAAAATTGAAGTAATATGTCGGGTTTCGGATCCACGGGTCCAAACCAAGGTGGAACCGGACCAGTAACCATTCATTTATTGGGGCATAAATAATGACCCAGACTCAATTTTTAACGGATCGAAACCTATAAATAATCGGAGAATCAGGAACTCATTTACATCCCTAAAAGAATGCCAGTTTGGTCCCAAGTTCAATAAAGAGGAGCTAAGAGAGTTCATGAGCAAGTTGGATAGTGGAAAGTGGGCTCCACTTTTGGAATTTTGCCTGAGAGTTCCGTCCTTTATATAAATGAACCCAATATCATTCATTCTTCAGTAACTCCACCTTCATCATCGTAATATAAAAAGGAAAGATGCTGATGCCTGCAAATAAACAATAGGAAAGTGACTCAAGACAACTTATGCCCACATATCCTCTGGTATTATTATATCGACTATGCACGAACAAATCTATAGGATTACACGCCACTAGATGACTATAACTAGAAGCGTTAGATTATATATTAATGTAATTGACATGTCTTAGGTAGGTGGCTCTATTGTCATTTATTTTAATTTTATAACAAACATTACTATAAGAAATTATTGCATCAGGGAAAATGTTGGGATTTTCTGAATTTTGGTTTTTCTTGGATATTGTTGAAAAATTATTGTGATAATATATAATTTAAAAATAATTAAGAGTAGATTTTGCCCGAGCCCATACAGAAAAGAGGCATTTACTACGAGCAATTTAGTTAAACATTAGAATCACATAGGAAATTATTTGTAATTTTACATGTAAAAAAAAGTGTACTAAAGCATCAAATCAAAAGAGAATAAAATATAATGGGGTTATGATTGTAATTTGTTTTTAGTCGTTTGGTATTGAATCTTTTTAACTTTTTTTTTTTATATAAAAAGGTGGAGGATTTTTTATCTTTTAGTGGAGAAAAGAGGTTGCTTTTTTGGTTATTTTTTTTTTTGAAAAAGATGGAGGAAATTTAGAATTAAAGTGCCATTGATGTGACTCTTGTCTGAAAAATAAAGTATTTAATTGACTTTTACGAATCTAATAAAGTGCCAAATAGGCATATACTATGTAGGTTTGTTTAAAATGAATTTTTTGCTGATGGAAAAAATAAAAAAGCTCCTCTAGGGCCAGTGTAGAATCACATAAAAATAACAACTTGAAAAAAATGATTTCATTTTTTTGTGTGCAAAACCGGTCCCACTTAGGTGTTGGGACATGGGTATAAAGTGTGAGTTCTCTGCTCATGTCGTGTGTTTGATACCTTCAAATTTACTTGGTGCACATGTGCAGCGGGATCGTGCATGCCCTATGGGATTAATCTTGTCGTCTTGCACGATATGGTTTTTTTTTAATATTATCGAGAAATTGTTGTGGTGAAGATGGTGATGATCAAAATGGAGAAGCTTATCAAAGAATTTAGCTCAAAATAGATCAAAACGGATAAGCATAATCCGTGTAGCCGATCCAACATAATTGGGACAAGACTTCGAGTCAACGATGATCATCGAGAAATTACTGTAATAATTAATATTTTAAAATAATTAGGAGTTTCTTTGTCCATACAAAAGGAGGCATTTAATTTGAGCCATCTACTTTTTTTGACAATAAATACATGGTCCATTGTTCCTTGTCTCTCCCAGTCCCTCCTTTCCCACCTGGCAGGACTAGAAGAGAACAGAGATTTATTAGTGTTTTTACTCTTCCTTCTCTACATAGGAGAGAGAGAGAGAGAGAGAGAGAGAGAGAGAGAGAGATCTGTTTATTAAATTTTCCTTCTATTTCACTGCACACACAGAGAGAGAGAGAGAGAGATGGCAGAAGTTGGGTGCTGCGAAACGGCGTTCTTTCTATATGTGGTGGTAGTGGTGGGTCTGGTTGCCTTCGCAGGTCTGATGGCGGGTTTGACTCTCGGACTCATGTCTCTGGGTCTTGTCGACCTCGAAGTCCTCATCAAATCCGGCCGTCCTCAGGACAGCAAATACGCCAGTTAGTTTTCTTCTCTCTCTACTTTCTAATTTGAATTCAATTCTTACTACTGACTACTGATATATAATTAAGCTTCAATTCCATCATATTTGATCAGAAGGAAGAACAGATGATTTTGGAATTTTTAGAAAGGCTGGTTTGGTGTCAGTTCTACCTGAAATGTTTAATTGTTCTTGGGTTTTCTCTAGTTTTATTGCTTCATCTCAAATACACTTGGATGGAATCAGAACTTGCTTGATAACCCCTTTGATGAAAAATTAATCAATGGGCAAGATAGCCCAATTGAGCCAATTAAACTGATGTATCAGAATTCAGATGCTTTGCATCCTCATGATAGATCTTCTTATTCTCATAATGTGGTTAATAAAAGTGAAACTTGCGAGTTTGATGTCTCATGTGTGTATGATTAATACCCAGATAGATTATGGAGCTTTGCTGAACAACTGGGTTGCAATTACAACAAAACAATGACCCACAAATTAAACATACATACTTGTTTTAAGTTAATATGACTTGAACATGCAACCTCTGTTGCAAATGATGAGCAACTTCCGATCGTTCTAGGGTCTCTTGGAATTGATTTTTCTCCCCCTTGAATGATAGCTCTTGGAATTGAATTCACAAAGGGGCACTGATTTTAGAACTGAGTATCAAATATCTTGGCTTCACACCAAAAGGCAATAACTTTCCTTCACACCCTGTTTCAGTCTTCAAAACAGAGCGGTTCATTCTCGAAGTTTTGATATAATTCATGCGAAATGAGGTTTCACCCCAATTTCTCAAAATTAACTATCACATAATGCTAGAATGTCTTTGGCCTGCATCCCTACATATATAAATAGAGATTTTCTCAACAAAATAACCGACTGGCAATCTAAGCAATTGATAGTAATAAAGAGATAGGATCCTAACCACTAAAACTCATTAGATTTGTTAATTATGGACTCTCAATCCTAATCAAATTGTAAAATCTTCCTTGATACTTTCGCGAGGACTGTTTCCCATGCGGGTCATGTTTCCTCCATGCATGCGCCTGTGTCATTTCAAATGATGGGACTTTTCTCATTACTAAAGGGAAGCAAATGGGAGCTGGTATTTTTACTAAAATGGGACAAGGCATGTGGGTTACTTACTCATTTCTACCGGTTATTGAGGAAAACATTAGTGATCTCATGTATATGAGGTGGCTGAATGGATACTCACTTAAAAAGCTTCTTTTCTTCTAATATACGTTTTGAGGTTGATGTCTTCTTAGAAACACAGGAGAAAGAAAATTTTTTTTTTTTATAGATGAATTAAAGTTAAGCTCTCAATTTCCAGTAAAAACGAATACATTTCTCTTAGATCGTGTTAACTATTATGCTTATTCATAAAAAAATCAATTAGATAATTCAAGTGGTTGCTTTTGGCAGCAAAAATATTTCCTGTGGTGAAAAACCAGCATTTGTTACTTTGTACTCTTTTGATTGGAAACTCTTTGGCGATGGAGGTTAGTAACTTCCAGATGTTAACTCACATTCTCCAATGATCTACGGCATTTATTCTTTTATGTCCTCACTTTAGATGAATGCTCTTTAACCTTTATCTATTTTGTCACTTGTATGTGCTCTATCACAGTCACTTCCAATTTTTTTGGACAAGCTTTTGCCTCCTTGGGCTGCCATACTGATCTCTGTGACTTTGATACTCTTGTTTGGTGAGGTGATTGAAGCTAAGCTTCACTTATTATTTAATCAATCCTATTTTTGCTAGCGTCACTAACTTCTATGTTTATATGCGTATATTGTAGATATTACCACAAGCTATTTGTACTCGTTATGGCATGGCGGTGGGGGCAACATTGGCACCACTCGTCCATCTTCTTCTATTTTTGTTTTTCCCAGTTGCTTATCCCATCAGTAAGGTATGACATTTTTCACTCATTTTGTTACACTACAGTAAATGACTCAATCTGAATTAGAGAGATTGATCTTGACTAGTAGTCCAGTGCCCGATTGAAAGAAAGAAAAGAAAATAGGGGAAGAAAGAAAAGGAAATAGGGGAAGAACTTGAGTGTAAAGATCACAGAATTGGTTGATTCCATGTCCAAAACGCATATAATGGGGTCCAAACCATTCTCTTGTTTTTTTTTTTTTTTTTTTTTTTTTGTGAAATAAAATTTTACTGTTATAAGAAAAAAGAAAAAATGGCATATAATGGGGTCCAAACCATCGTTTAACAGCGAACAGAGAGAAAATTTGAAGGAAAGTGAGCAGCACTATGGGCATGCGACTCTTATCCTTCATTATGTCTCTTGGCAAAATGAATGCTGTAAGACCTTCACACTCATAGCATGGTTGATAGAGACAAGGTCTTCCGAGTGACATGAAAACACCTCAGCCGCTGAGCTTCAACCAATATATATATATATATATATATATATATAAGAACCATTGGGATTACGATTGTCAGTGGGCCTGAATATGACCTAGATCTGAGTGCATTTAAGTAGGTCTGAACAGGCTGAACATGAATTAATTGTAGGGTCTGAAACCCTTAGCAGGCTGGATCTGGGCCAACGGTCTCATCCTTGATGCCTTCTTATCGTGCTCAGTATATATTGACAATTTTAGAATTACTATGAAATCTGTCATCCCCTCTTTGAGGGTGTGCGTCATTTTTTTATTAATGTCCTCAATGTACAATTACATGCATACCCATTTAGTGATGTTTGAAGGATATGTATGAGGGTAGATTGGGAATAACTAATTTATAGTATTAATCTACAAAAGTTCCTATGTCTGAATCAATCTTATAGAGGTATCATGCTCTGCAGTTATGCCATAATTGATACTCTCTTCACACTCTCTCTGATTAATGCTCTTTCGAGATTCGAATAAACAGATGTGAATAAAGAGCAATTCTGTAGTTCAGACTCGAGAAAAATAAGCCAATTCAAAACCTTAATCTACCACTGAACTTGCACGTTTGATGTGAATAAAGAGCAATTCTGTAGTTCTTCTTGATTTCTTGCTCGTTTGATCTGATCATGATGCGAGGTGGAGTAGGGTGCAAGAATTGGTGCTCTGATCTTTGAATCGGAGACTAATGATGGTGGAGAGATGAGCGAAGGGAAGATTTCAGAAACCTTAGAAAGAAGAGCTAGATATTTTTGGGGTGCTCATCTGTAGAAGGAGAATTCTTTCGCTCTCCTCTTCTCTCTCTCAGGTTTGAAGATGATAGACACTTAGTAGAGAGGACTGGTTTTGCTGAAACTCTAGACTGCTTGTACCGGTTAGACAATATTTTTTGATAACTATAAAATTTTATTGCTCCCAGAAAACAAGAAAAGATGAACAATTACAAACACAGAAAAACCAAGAAAATTAAACAAAAACATCATTGAATTGATCAAAACTCCCTCCTTTGCCAATTTATCTGCCTCAGAATTTTCCTCCCTAAGAACATGATGAAAAGTAGCCTCCAAAAGACTTGAAATATCCTGAATCCCCTCAACCCAATCCGCCAGATGCCAGGGAAAAGAAGACTTACCAGATCCCAATTGAATTGCAGAGAAAGAATCACCTTTAATGATAGCATTAAGACCATCCAAACGACCCAACTCACGACAGCCAGTCAGGAGAGCAAAGACTTCAGCTTCGTTAGCATTTGAGCAATCCACTGGACCTGAAAAGCTTCTAATAATGTTTCCAGACCAATCTTGAATAACACCTCCAATTCCTTCTCTGCTTTAAGGTTTAATGAAGCTACCATCAAAATTAAGCTTTAGGATACCCATAGCAGGGCAAATCCATGAAACTTTCTTCAAAAGCTTGGTAGTCTTACCCCCCATTAAAACAGCTCCACAAGACCTGTTAAGGTCAAATAAATCAACACCATCAAACTCCTTTTTCTTGCGCACCCATTTAGACACAAGCCAAATAATATACTAGAAAATCTCCGCCACTGAGTGACTTTTATTCTGAAATACTCTATTATTCCTCTCCAGCCATATCCTCCAAAGTGTTGCATACAACATCAACTTCCGAAGAATCTTGCCACGAACTAACTTGCAACCCAACCTCCAATTAAAGAAAAGCTCCTCAACATAGCTTGGCATCACCTATTGCATATCAAACATCATAAGAATGGCTGACCAAACTCTGTGAGCAAAACTGTAGTGAATTAGAAGATGATGCACCGTTTCCTCATCCTTTAAGCACATCGGACAACCATTTACTAGAATGATATTTTTCCTTATAAGATTGTCAATAGTTAGAATACTATGACGTCCTGCAATCCAACAAAAAACCAACACTCTTAGTGGCACTAGAGAATTCCAAAAGCCTTTTCTACAAAGGATGGGATTTGGTGGAAAATGGAGAAATTGGATCACGGAATGCGTGACTTCAGCCTCGTTCTCTATTATGATACATGGTACCCCAAAAGGCTACTTTCAAGCTCAAAGGGTAGGCAAGGAGATCCATTATCACCTTTCCTATTTGTAATTGTAGCAGGGGTGTTGAGTAGGATGGTGAAGGTGGCAGAGAATTGAGGTTTATTAACGGGATTCAAAGTGGCTGCTACGGCTCCATTAGTATCTCTTTTGTGAAGCGTCTGAAGACCAAATTAGAAATGTGAAAGCCATCCTAATTTGTTTTGAAGCGGTATCAGGACTAAAGATTAATTTTTTTAAGAGCGAGTTGATAGGGATAAAAGTTTAGGATTCGGTGGTGGGTCAGCTTGCGGAGGTTCTACGATGCAAAGTGGGGTTTTTGCTAGTTAAATATTTAGGTCCCCCCTCTGTTCAGGGTCAGCGAATAAATCGATTTGAAACTTGTTGGTTGAAAGGATGGAAATGAGATTGTCTACCTGGAAAGCCAATCATCAATCTATGGGAGGGAGGATAACTCCTATAAAATCAATGATGGCAAATCTTCCAATGTACTATTTGTCAATTCTGAAATGCCCATGCCCAATATCAGTGATCAACAGAATAGAGAAGCTACAAAGGGACTTCCTTTGGCAAGGGAGATGTGAGGAAAGAAAGTTTCACCTGGTGGATTGGTCCTCGGTATGCTCATCCAAGATGGAAGGAGGCTTGGGCATCAAATCCCTAAGAGGTATGAATGAAGCTTTGTTAGGGAAAGGGCTATGGAGGTTGGGCGATAATTCGGAAGGATTACAGAGGAAGGTGTTGCTGGCCAAATATGGCAACCAAAGGGATGACTGGGAGACTAGAGAAAGTAGTTACAATTTCTCATTAATGTGGAAAGGTTTAGTATCTGTAAAGAAGAAGTTTATGCAAAACATAAAATATCAGGTACGATCAAGGGAGAAGATTCTTTTTTGGAAAGATACATGGGTAGGTGATTGCCTGTTAGCAAAGAAATTCCCAGAGCTATTTAATTGTGAATTGGTGAAGGAAGCAAAGGTTAAAAACTGCTTTGAAAGATGTACTAATAAGGAAGAGGTGATTTGGTGTCCAAACTTCAGAAGAAATCTGAAGGACGTGGAGGCAAGGCAATTTATATCCCTTTTAAATCTTGTTAGCGATGTGATTATCACTGAAGAAGGGGAGGATATCAGGATTTGGAAAGCCTCGAAAGACGGTTCATTCTCCATCTCATCATTTTATTCGACCAACTCTACGAGGACAGTGAGGAAACCCCAGATTGTGAATATTAGGAAATTCAAAGCCCCACCAAGAATAGTGGTCTTTGGCTGGCTAGTTCTTCGAAGACGAATTCTTACTATGGACAATCTTAGACGAAGAGGGAAGATTGTTGTCAACGCATGTCCTATGTCTTTGGAAGATGAGGAAACTATAGATCACCTACTTTTAAGGTGCAAGAGTGCTGTGATGATTTGGAATGTTGTATTTAGCTGGTTTGGATGTAGATGGGTCCTCCCAAAGCATGTTCAGGAGCTGTTTATGGCATGGAAGTATCCCATTGGGTCCCAGAAGGGGAAAGAGATGTGGAAGCTATCCTTTCTTGCTGTGATTTGGCATATTTGGAAGGAGAGGAACGCTAGATGTTTTGAAGGAGTAGCAACGAATGGAGATTCTTCGCTATGTGGGAAAATTAAATTTTTTGTTGCTCAATGGGCGACGATAAACCCCATTTTCAGAGATTATTCTATAGATCATTTTATGCGCAGAAGGATATTGCATTCCAGTAGTTAGGTGTTGGGTTGTTGTGGTTTTGCTTCGTATTTTGGTGAGGATGTTTCGGTTGTTCCCTGGCTTTTAGGGGCTTTATTGTTGTTGTTCTTCTTGCCAGTACAAGACTCTTGTATTGTTTTTTCCTTTAATGAAAGTAACCATTAAAAAATATAAATTCCAAAAGCCTTTCCATCCTGCACACTAGTAGAAGAAACATTCATATCCTTGAAGAAAGATTTTGCCGAAAATTGCCCTTTGACTTCAGGTTCCATAGCCTAATATCATCCCTTGCAATTGACAGATAAGCCTTATCTAATAAGGCAAGCAACCTTGTAAAATCAGAGACCTCCCTATCTGTTAAGTTCCTTCGAAATCGAAAGCCCAAACTATTGATCCGCCCACATAGCGATAATAATCAGCCACCATAGCATGGTGTCTCCTTTCTAATAAATAGATATTAAGGAAGAGAGAATGCTACGCCTGCTGCCCACATCAAACATCATGCCAAAACTTCACTCGCCTACCATTATGAACTCTATAATGGATTCTCTCGTCAAACTCACTCTTGACAGAAAGAATAGACTTCCATAACCCAGAAGCATAATGAACCTGATTTGGCATCCGCCAACCATCATTCCCCAACTTCCATAATGAACCTGATTTGTGCCGGTTAGAAAATAGTCATTAGAGAGGTTGGGAAACAAGATTTTTTGCTTTGGTACTGTGATTATTTTGGAACTGCTATGACATATACCGTCCCCTCTTCAAGATAGTGCCTCATTTTTATATTAATTGTCCTAAATTCACAATTACGTAAATACCCTTTGGGAAGTTTTAGAGAGGATATGTACAGGTGTGGATTAAGAAGAACGAATATATGGTAACTACCTCCAAGAGTCCGTATCTTTGAATTAGTCTTGTAGAGTTACCATGCTCTTCAGGTGTACCGGAATTGATACTCAATTCACATATATACCGTGTATATATACCTTATACGTACTAAAAAAAATACGTTCCTCTATTGTAGTCAACCCTTATCGGGTTGGATTTGGACTCGTTTCTCATATTGGTTCAAAACCTTTTGGACTCCTTATCTGTGCAAAACATGGCCACATCCTTTTAAGCCTAGCCACCTCTTCTTGGACTGTTTGGTGCTCTCTAACTAGTCCAAGAAATTCTTCTTGGACTGGATGATGAAAATTGTAAGTAATGCAACTTCCTATTGTTTGTTGAACAAAATTTTCAGCTGAAATGATTATCTTTTTTAATTATTTTTTATTTAATAATGTACTGGATGATGTAAAATTGTAAGTAATGCAACTTCCTATTGTTTCTTGAACAAAATTTTCACCTGAAATGATTATCTTTCTTAATTATTGTTTATTTCATAATGTGCAACTGTTTATAATATGTCTGTGTAGTTGCTTACTTTTTTTGAAGAGTTATATTAATGTGGCTTTGGATCGTTTCTTTTCTATTATATCTTGTACAGATGCTGGATTGGTTGTTGGGGAAGGGGCATGCTGTTCTTTTGAGGAGAGCAGAGCTTAAGACATTCGTGGATTTTCATGGGAATGAAGTAATAACACCTTTCAACTGAGAATTGCTTGTAATTATTCTTGCAAAAGTGCATTATTCCATTCCAACCTTGTTCATTTAATATTGCTTGGAACTTTGTGGATTGGTGAATGTTGTTTTTTGTTTTTCCAGTGGAAATGTTTAAGTTTATTTGATTTTTTTTAAACTGACTTCAAGGCAACATATTTGGTGTTTCTCCAGAAAATAACATTATATTTCCTAAAATGTTTATGAGTATCTTTTATTCTTATTGGAGAAATTTGGCTGCTGCAATATGATAAAAGTGCCTTTATGTTCATCTTTGACCTAACAATCATTTTCAAATATCATTAACATGAGTAAGATGTGCTTGGATAATCCACTCTATATTATGTATTATAGGCTGGAAAAGGTGGAGATTTAACCCATGATGAGACGACAATCATTGCTGGAGCCCTTGAACTGACTGAAAAGACGGCAAAAGATGCCATGACCCCCATATCTAAAGCATTCTCTCTTAATCTGGATGGCGTTCTTGATGTGTGAGTTTCTACCATCTATTTGCTTTATAAATCCTATCATCTATCATGACCCAAATTACTGATATCCCATTAATTATTTCAGTGATCTCTCTGAAATGCTCTCTCTCTCTCTCAATACTTTCGTCTTGCCAGGCAGACATTGAATTCAATAATGACAAATGGTCATAGCAGAGTTCCTGTCTATGTAGGAGAGCCAAGCAATATAATTGGACTCATCCTGGTAAGTGATTCCTATTACAAGCAAAATTTTGATGTCATTTATAATTGTGCAACCACCTCTCTTCATACAAAAATCTACATTGTGGCACATCTGCTATATATATATATATAAATATGAGCCAGCTCTCCGAAGCTGAAGCTTAGTTTATCCTAAGTTGAAACAGTGCCGGTCCCACGAATCAAAGTCGACTATCGTTGTTTTTTGCATGATGATTGTCTCCAAAATCAAGATAAATCCAATCAGAACTGGATTTTCTAGTTCCATCATGCAAAAGACAGATATAATCAACTTTGATTTGCTATTTCAGCTTGGGAGAGCCCTGCTCATATATATAGGGGTCAGCTATATATGTGTGGCCTACCAGTTTTCACCGTCCAAAATAAGTACACTGTCAAACGGCCCAGTCCCTTTGGATAGGTGCCAATATCGGTGACTATCGTTCGCGCGCGTGTGTGTGTGTGTGTGTGTGTGGGGGGGGGGGGGGGGGGGGGTGGGGAGGGGTTGGGTTTACTTATTTTATGGTCCACTTGGATGTATCATAAGGTGGGTCCAACTAGGTATTGAGGCACGCGGTGCTTACAGATGGGACCAGGGGGATCGGAAGATCTCCTCCCCCACGTATGTGCAGTGATGGAGGTTCAGATGGTGATCTTTACCACTAGATCAATGGCCCACAAGTTTCCATTCTCCAAAATAATTGCACGGTTGATCCAATAGTGTCAAGTTTGTTCGGATGGATGCCAAACCCCCAGATTGGTGACTATAAGGAGGGGTCCCTGTTTCATGGTCCACTTGATGTAACCCACTAGGTGTTTGTGTACTCTCCCCTCTTAGTTGAGCCCACTGGGATGCATGATGATTATGGAAATCCATTGGATGGATTTCCTAGCAAAGTTTTTACTCCATGAGATCATCCTAACCCTTTGACCCATGACCCTAAAATTAAATGGCGAGGAAAAATTGGATGAGTGTTAAATTTAGAGTTGTGACTAATCATTTTTTTATTTTTTTTTTGGGTTTGGGGGGGGGCGGGGGGGGGGGGGGGGGGGGGGGTGAAAAGATTAGATTGACTCAAGGTGGGCCCCATGACAGAAAAAATGAGGGCGGAAAAAGGGGTGTTTTTAAAGTGGGGCATTTTGGAGAATTCCCCATATATATATATATATATAGTGAAATATAGAATCTGGCCTAAGCGGTGTAGGTCTAATAAAATTGTCTTCAGTGTTTTATACAAAATTTCCACATGGCCACCTGGTGCTTGTGGGACACACAAATGCCTTCAAACTTCTAAGCCACACATCATTCAGGCCCATTTTGTTAATTTTCTGGCACAAAGTAATCCTAAGTCACACATCAATCACGATTCAGGGCTATCATTTGGATTGTCTAGCATTAAATCGGGCTTAAAAATTAAAATGTTGTCCTCTTGTCTAACTTGAATGAGCATCATTGATGTTTTGCCCAACCATCCGTCTTTTGTTTTACTCTATGTCCCATCTTTTCAGTCTTCATCTCGTGAGGTACACTTAGACAGTGGCTTGGCTATTGCACAAGCAAGCCAAGCCACTGTCTTAGCTGGTGAACCAAGCATCTGGTGAGCGATCTTGTCACTCATGTGCATGATATAGTTTGTAACTATATCTGTGGTTGTTTATAAATCATGAACAGGATATGCCCTTAAATGTTGAAGTAACTTGTTTATAAGCATAATGAATAGGTATGGCCATCAATGTGGAAGTAAATTGTTTTTATAATAAATAAGTATGCCCAGCAATATGGAACCAACAGGATAATAAAAATGTGTACTTTCAAAGCACAATCTAAACACCAAATAGATAATTTAGTCTGCTGAAATGTTTTGTGGAAACAGGAGACTGAAAGAAGTTTTCACCTTGAAAGGAACGGACTCCAACTTTTATTTGTACTTTTATCTTAGCTGGTGGAGCGTCTTTTCTTGTCACCTCATGAACGTTTCAGTGGCTCAGAATGCATTCTTCACTTGATTGCTAGATCTCCATGCATGCCTTCAATCTGTGGGAGGTGAGCATGGTTTTTATGTAACAGTCAAGGTGTAATTGTTTCAGCCTGGACTAATCTGAGATTTTAGTCTGAATCGACTAAAGCAATAAATGCCTTAAATCATGTACAATGGGGAAGTTAGGGAGGACATAGTAGCAGAAAAGGAATATTGGGGTAAAAGTTGGAAAATTTCTTGACCGAGGCAGTCTTCCAAAAATGAATTTTCAATATATATTTGTGAACAAACATAATGGTATGCACTAAGAAACCAGAAATAAGCTACTAGTATGCACACAATTAAAACTCGCATGCGCACAAAATCACTATGTAATATAATGAATTGTAAGTACGAGGTCGATCTTATGAAGACTTGTGATAAAATTATGTCAAAAGTAATAAAAAAATCAGAATATTAAAAGAAACAATTGAATGATGAAAGATTGAATTAAACTACTAAAAACAGTAAATTAAACTATCAAAAGCTAAATGGAAAGTAACACAAAACACACAACTAGTATTAGAATTGAAAATCAGTAATAATGAATGAACTAGGGTTTCATCTACTCCCCTAACCAATCCTATGCATGTCCCTTATTATCTTTTAATAAAAAATCAGAATTATTAGTGACATCTATCAACCTAGACCATGGCATATGAATCTAGATTACTATTCCCCGAAACCTAATTCAAGAGTGGCATACTACATGAATTGTTCATTATGAGGCAAAAACTAAGCATGGCATATGTCCTAGTCAAAACAATCATAATGCATAAAAACATTGCGAAAGATAAATGCATGAGTCTAAGCATGGCATATACTTAGATTATTCATGGTTCTAAACCCTAGATGCTTAACATCAAGATCAATCAAAATTAAGTTAGCTACTCTTAAAATTAATTGAACATGGTATGGATGACATGGCATATACACAACTCATCAATTAATAACATGGTTTAGAATCTCAACTAATAAAACTGAAACTGAATTAAAAGATGCCAAAAGGGACTACATAGAACTAGGCTAGGGTTTCAATTATACCCTAGTCCTAAAAAGTTAGCTACTCATGTCTTTAATGAAAAATAAAATAGAAAATAAGTCATAAGAAGAAAACTAGGAGATTGAAGAAGAAGGAAGTCGGCTAGCAGCTTGCTTCTCTTTTCCTTGCTCCAAAAGCTTTCCAAAGAATGCTCCAAAGGTGTTGTACAGCAGCTAAGAAATATGGGATGAGGATGGCGAGTATGATGGCTGGTTGATGTGCTGATGGGTGCTTGGACATCCACTCCCTTTTTGCCTATTTAATTGTCTTGCAACAGCCCTCTTAATACATAGTTCCCTTGTAGATTTAGATCTCTAACTTTCTTTACAATTTTGTTTCCTAATTAGAATGAATTAAGAGTCTTCTTTCTTGTTTAGAAAAACTTTCTAAATCTGGTCCCACTTGTATCTTTTAAAAACTTCTTCACATGGACCCACAAATCTGAGATTCAATTGCAAGAGATTAAATCTGAACTTTTAACATAAACGTGGGCCCTATATGGTGCATGCAACATTGAGTGTGGTACCCCCTTTTTGGACTTCTAACTTGGCTTGAACTCTTCCTTTAAACTTTCCTTCTTTTTCTCCTTTTTCTCCTCCGTTCTTGGGCTCCACTTTAACTTGAATAAGACTTTCTAAATTCTGAAATTCCACTTTTTTGCAATGGATGTGGCCCCCTTTGGGCGTGTAACCCTAGATTGGGTTTCTTCATTTTTCTTCTTTCTTTCGCTTTTCTTCTTTGATTATACTTTCCTTCTCCAATTCTTTCCTTCTTTGATTTGAATTGTAAGTTGTCCAAAAAATTAGAAAGTAGTCTTGAAATCTGAAACAGCTTGGATGGGACCCACCATGGCCCTACTTGGTGATTCACGCCCAAAATGTCTTCATTAATTCTTCTCTTTTTTCTCCTTTTTACCTTTGCATAAAAATTAACAAATAATATGTATAGACAAATAAAATAAACATGAACTAGCACAAGATAACCCAAATATTAGGGCTCAAAATTGTAAACAATTAAGCACCTATCACATAACTCTTCTCTGCTTAGAAAAACTCCTAAACAATCACAAAAATATTCCATAAATCCAAAACTATCTAGGGGGTATAGGCCTTAGTCACATTTGTGTTCTTCTACCATACAAATGATGACACCAGTGGTACAAAAAGGCTCACCAGTGGCTGACCCTAATCGAAAGTTCTGATATCAAGTTGTATTTTTAGATCTGTCAGTAAATGCATTTTGATACAGCAAGTAGGGCTTTAGTGAAGGAGAGAATAATGGGAGTTTGTATTTATCCATAACCTCAATATGATCAGTCCTCCAACAGGGTCTAGTTGATTTAGTGAGTTTCTCAGCTATATGATCAAGATTGTCATCGTACATTATATACAAATGCGGATTTTTGTCATCTATTCCCTTTAGATTTTAGTGCTCACACCTTTTTTTTTCTGAAGAAGAGTTGTAGTTTTCAATCAAATGTCAACCTAGATACAGCGGATAGACTATATTTGATTTAATCACAGATTTATCGAAAATTTTCTAGTTGCTTGCTTTTTATTTGACTCGACAAGTTTTGTGCAGATAAAAGGTCTTCTGACGATTGATCCTAATGATGCCGTTCCTTTGAGAAAAATGTCCATACGGAAAATTCCTAGGTGAGGAGACTAGTTTGTTTCATCTTTGCTTCAAACATATGCAAGCAGTTGTTTGTTTAGTCAATTGTTAAATAGTTTATAAGAAACAAGTGTTGTTTATCAATGTTCCATGCTGTTGCTGCATGACATGTTCTTCACTATTGATTTAATTTTCTCGTCTAAAGGGATCATATGTTTTAAAGGAACATTGTCAGTTCTTTTAATAAACTCTAGGGAGCTCCAAGAGGGGAAAAATTCTGTATATTTAGCAATTAATAGAGACATGTTGCTGTTAATAGTGACTGGAAACCCATGGGGCATGAAAATTGTTTTTTTTTTTCTTTTCTCAAATCAGGTTCTCCATCATATTAACCATTACCATTAAAAAGAAGGGGGGGGGGGGGGGGGGGGCGCGGGGGGCGGTGTGGTTGTGTTAGGTTTGGTTTTCTATCATTGATTCTGCACTATAAGCAAGTTTCTGAATTTCATTTCTTGATTTCCTGTCCATTCTTCAGGGTTTCAGACAACATTCCTCTGTATGACATCCTGAATGAATTTCAGAAGGGTCATAGCCACATAGCTGTTGTTTTCAGGGATACCAATGAGAGAAAAGATACATTGAAGAAAAATAAAGAGGTGAAGCACCATAACACTGAGCAGAGAGGCAAACCTGAAACAACTTTAAAGCAAGGCAAGGATCTAAAGAACTAGATATTACTGTTGAATGGTTTTTTTTTTTTTATTTTTCTTTGGTCCAATGAATAGAACATTTTGTTTCATGCGAGTAAAGATCCAGTTGCACTGCTATCCATGTCTACATAATATTTACTTGTGTGAGTGCTGTTTCGATTTGATGGGTTAAGATCTGCCATTGAATGCGTATGGTGGATTTGGGTTCCTCCTCAAATCCTTGTCTTCTGTTGGGTTGCAGGACGAGATTAGATTATTACTATATTTCTTAGATGAAAAAGTGTTTTGTTGTTAATATGTCTACTTTGTATCTTATAGTTGTGAAGTTTGTTCATCAATTACTCATTCATTGCCCCCCCTTTTTTTCACTCTCAGGTGGGTATTTTCTTCACCTGTTTATGCGAGTGTTTAGTTATGCCGAGGACTGTATAGAAATTGGTTGAACATTGTTTTAAGAATAGGCCAAGTCCTAATCGACTCGGACTCGTCACCCCCAGTCTATGTTCTAACCGATTCCAATAAAAAAAGGACTTTAAACATCTTTTCTCCCTAGTTTTCTGTTGGAAGAAGCTTTGAAAGCCTTTTAGGGATTTTTTACACTGATGTTAGAAGACTAAACCACATTTTGTATAAGATCTAAACATTCAAAGATCAGACGCACTAGTCATTCAATTGAGTGAAAAACAAATGACAACCACTATATATATTTGGATTTTATTCATCTAAGTAAAACATGACGAGCCTTAAAATTCTATATTATATATGACATTATTTTTCAACATTCTAGTTTTTATCATATTTTTCAATCATTTTGTAGGGTTTTAGGTTCTTGAGTGCAACTTTTCAAAGTCACATGTTTCTTGGTTGAGTCGACTCAACTCAAAGGGGACGGAGTCGCCTACTCGCCTCCTGGGTCTGATTTTTAAAACCTTGTGTTTGAAGCTTGGGGTTATGGTTTTCAATCCGGGAGTTGGTAGTATCTTATGCTTTCCATCCTTTGTTCTACAAGGTACCAACAAAATGATCATACTTTTCAGAATTAGTTTCCTTTTGAGTGGTCCGATCAAACTTGTTTGAGTGTGAAAAAGACAATAATATTTGATTCCCTCATTTATACATCGAATAAAAATAGTGAAATCAAATAGTGAAAACTTGATGTGAACTTTGAATGGCTCTTAATATAATAAATAATACAGGATGGGTCTTCAGTGTTACAAAATGGATGATTTTGGATTTTTTTCCCCTTTCAGTTATTTATGTTCATCGGGGTATGTATAGTCATGAGTTCTAGATAGACCACCATACCTTAAGGTTGCATAATTGAGACTCATTGTAGTTTTTGTTCTTTGCTATCTTTCTTTTGGGCAATCAAAGTCTGGGCATTAATATCTCTGACCAAATCATGGGAACAAAATCAAAGCTCAATCATTCTTACTCTGCAGGGTTACAGAAAGATGCAGATCAACAGCTAAGCAACCGCTCTTCAGCTGCTCCTCCGTTAAAGAAACGACAAAAACGTTCGGAATCAGATTGCATTCTAGATGTTGAACATTCTCCTATTCCAGAGTTTCCATCCAATGAGGTGGTTATTGGTGTGATTACCATGGAGGATGTAATTGAAGAGCTTCTACAGGTGGGTCTACGAGATATCGGGTTTTGGAAATATTTCACAAGAAATTAGTAGCTGCAATAGGAAAATGAAATGAAACAGTGTTTTGATGAGCTTTTGTTATATTTTATAGGCATTTCATATATATGTTGTTTAGACAGTGTTACTTGCACAAATAATTTTTTTTTTTTTTATTGTGGACATGGTGATCCTAGTAAACTGGTCACACATGACATGGACTGGATTGCCATTTTATCACAATAAAATCTGTTGCTTTAGATAAATAATATTGTTTTCTTGACAAATATGAATGTGTTTTGCTACATGACAAATGCATAAATAGTGTAGGAAGTGGGAAATTTTCATAGGAGTCCCTAGGTTTTGGCCTAATGTCAGAAAAGTTTCAATGAATTGATAACATAAAAACGTCCCTAAATTTTATAGGTGTCTTCAAATAGGTCTTCGTTGTTAACTTATGCTAACCCCATTAGGAATGGTACAAGCTAAAGATGCAAAGTAACTTAAATGCTCCTTCTCTCACTACAAGTATTCAAGTTAAAGACCCAATACTTGGGGGTTTCATTTTTCACTTGGTCAACCCCAAACATTCTCCAACGAAGGGGACTCATTAGCATCGTCCATCCTATCCCGGTCCATTTCCCACCTTGGGTCAACTACATTCACCACCACTTCTAAAGGAAAATTGGAACCCTTTAAGTATGATTTTATATTTCACAAATTTAATCCTTCCATGTTCCGGATTTGGACCCATTTCACAATAAATGGGCCCAATAGGGTGTGTCCCACCTTCATTATCATCTCCAATCAAAATCCCCTTACTAATGCCCTAAACTATACCAAAACTTAAGAAAATTAACACCCTATGTAAAATTGTTTTCACCCAAGTCAATTTCCAAACTTTCATCAAATCCACTCAAAACATAAAACTAACTGTATTCACCCCCTTGTCATCTATGAAAGAAAAATAGAAAATAAGAGAAGGCGATGGGAATAAGGACTGCCTAAATATGAACTATGGGCTAAATTGTTGCTAATGATGGAGATGAAGAAGCTTGAATATGGGTTGGAAGATGTAGAGAAGTTGAGATGTTAAGATTGATGAAACTCATGTAAAAATCAGTCAGTTGGGGAAGATGGATGTGGTTAAACAAGACGGGTAGGTTTTGACAATGTTTGCTTGTTTTATGAAGGCATTAGGGCCACTTATAGCGGGGATTTTTTAAGTTGCCTCCAAGAACTTATGAGGTCCTTTTTGATATAATAGATTCATTGAACCTTCTTTATATTATATTATTTATATATATGTGGTCGAAACTTAAGGACTATTTTGAAATATTCCCCATAGAAAACCTCAACAAATCATACTACAACCAAGGAATGATAAGAGTGCTTTTTTGTAATAAAAATGTTGACTGTCACAGCAGTCAATAGGAGTGTCCTAAAAGTCAAATTTCAAATGGCACGTCCTTGGTTACATAGGTTCCACTCATGATTTTCTCTAATGATGAACAACTACAATTTGAAGGTAGAGTTGGAAGATATAAAGAGAGAAAGGAGGAAGAAGAGTTTATGAGTGGTCATGATTCATGAATCTACGGGGTTGACCCTATGACTAAATCTTTTTATTGGCACTCATAATAAAATAATACATGTACCCTTTGGCCTAGTACGTATTGCTGGTAAATCCCTAACTAGATATAGACAAACATAATCCTACATAGTTTGTATAATCCAACTTTTTGATGGTTCTGGCAATAAACTTTTTAGATGGTTCTGGCATCTTCCTTTCAATGGTATAGTTACTACCAAATTGTGGACATCCATATCTATGGCAATCTAGAAGATCTGCTAATCCTTGTCTCAAATTACAGTACTTAACCCCCATGCATGTTCTTTGGAGATCTCTTAATGGCACAGTTAACCTAAATGAGAATGACTCTGTTAAATCTTTCTGGTTGAATGAGCTTTCAAACACTTTGAACTTCCATACTTTATTCCTCCTACTTTATCTGTTTCCACATGAAGAAAAGCTACTCATCTCTTATAATCTGCAAAATAATTTTCTATACTCTGATCTTATCTTATTCATGTCCATACCATACAGGAGGAAATATTGGATGAAACTGATGAATACATAAATATCCACAACCGGTGAGTTCAAAATTTATGAACCCTTCTCAAGTATCCCTGTGTTTGGAATACATATAGTTGTCGCATTGCCATTGCATCGTGATAATTTTGTCAGGCTACTTGAAGAGAAGTACTGATATTATGAGAATGTATCTTACTTCCCATTTTAATGTTTTATCGACTATAGATGTTTTATTCCAAAAAAGCCAACTCTTTATATGTATCGTCATTTAGAAACTTGGCTGATGCCTAACTGCTTCTGCTGTTGCTTACCAGTTTTGGCTATGACTGCTGCAATGTTTATGGCATCCATTGGAAGCCCTAAAATAATTTCTCTGTCATTACATTAAAATTAAAAAAAATATTTTTATTTTTTGAAGTCTAAGTGCTTTGAAACCATTAATATGAAGATTTTAAATTTAATAATTTTCTTAACAATTTTTTATTTTTAGGAATAAAGGTCAACAATATTGGACCAGAATATCCAGGTTTTGAAACTCAATTATGGACTTCATATTGGCCAGCACCACAACCATTACTTGGTGGCTAACATCAGTCCAAACGTACATTTTGGTCTGTTTGTCCTTTCCTTGAAAAAAAATATATAATGTCTTCATTCTTAATGGTATTTACATTAAATTAGATGTGATAGAACCTCAAAATTAATGGTGAAGAAGTAAACTTAGTTCAGGGTTTGAGAGCAATTTGCCATAACAAGACCACTATGGATCAGGTCTGAAACCATGAATATGTAGTAAATGGAGATTTATCCATCATTTTAATACACACACACACACACACAACACATATATAAAATTTTGAAACTTTCTAACCAAAACAGGAAATTATTAGTGTTTGCATTCCAAACAATCAGTCAAAAGTGATAGGAAATATTGTGGTACAGATCATAGTGGGTAATAGGTGATATGATAAGTAAAGCAGTAACACACACACACAATGCTAATCATGGGGTGGTTGGGGATGGAAGGATCTCAATTAGACCTAGTGGTCTGCAAATATCAACCCCAATTCATCATCCAGCCCCTTCATCCGTGTCCCTCAAGTTTAATGGTTTTAGAAAGAATCAGTTTTTGAGGATTTCAATCCAAAGGTGGGTAACAGTTGGATATGTGTCAAATTTGAGCTGGTGCCAACTGATGTGGGGTAGTGAGTTTGTGTGTGCGCGGGGGGTGGGGTGGTGGTGGTGTGGGGGATCTACAAAATGTCTCTTATGAGAGAAGTCATACGTAAAGAATATATAAGGCACATTTATATTTCAGGGGATTATGAACTTAAAGCTCCATTGAACTAAATTAGATCCCAAGTTGAACAGAAGTCTACATTGCTTATGCTACAATGGACCTCATTTTCTTTTCCTTCTTTCAAGTCTTATGGCACTTGAACTAAATTTATTGAGTTCTTTGTTGGCTTAATGGGGTAATCGGTCTCTAAACTTTTAGGGAAAGCTGGTAGTGCCTTTAACTTGATTTGGATTTTGAAGAAGTTCATTTGATTGCTTAAATATCTGTGTTATTGATATCTTCTGGAACTTTTGCAACACAGGATAAAGGTCAACATGCAAGCATCTCCAAAACACGCTCCTAACTCAAGGTCACCTCAGCCTTCTACATTATCATCAATTGCAGGCACACCAACACCAGCATCGCCTTTGTCCATGCAGTACAATCTTTCTCAACATTCTCCTTCCTCCCCTTATCTAGCAACTCCTGGACCGACACCAGCACTTTCTGTCTCTACTGGCACTTCAGTAACAGGCTCACCTACAACAACACGCTTTCAAGATTCTGATGGAGTTAACTAAAGAGACCTTATTTTTATGTTAGGCTCTAACTGCATTTGTGTGAATCGCTGAAATACTTGAGCTGTAGGTTTAGAGATGCACAAGTCATTAAGCAAAGCTTATGTAGCCAATCTGCTATATGCAAACGGGGTTTCATTGTAGATCAAAAGAAATTTAGAGCAGTACTGAGTCCATTATTGGTTGTACTGCAAGAGAGAGCAACAAGACGCCACGTGCTTATGGCGATGTTAGCTGTGTATGCATGAACATACTTCTATGTATTGATAATATTTGTAATGATAAATTACAAATCATCGGAATATGTCAGACAGTACCTCTTCTTGAATGATAGTTGTTGAGCCAACCATTAGAATTACAAGATGGTTAAAGCATTGTCTAAGGATGAGCTGGTGAAGCTTGTGTATTGGTTGTTCTTGCCTCAACCGATTTTGTGATGATGTAATCACCAAAAAAGATAATGAGCCTTTGCTTGTGGATCATGAGTTATTCCAACTTAATTTACATGTGTGTTTTCCTACCAATTTCTGGCTAAGGCAATAGTGGAAAGAGATTGGATCAATTTACTTGTTCTTGGCTTTTTTGAATGAAATGATGGATCTACTGCTTGCAAATAGCCCTGTTGCAACGACCTCCCTTCTCTTGGAACTTTTTGTGATAATGTTGTGATATTTTCTTGAAAAATGTCTTATCATCGTAATATTATTGAATTTGTAGCCACCTATTGGATTGGTTGGGTGTTATTGCAGTGTTTATGAAAATGCCACAGTAATTAGAGGCTGAAAACTAATTATGCGAACACAGGTTTCAAACCCATTGCTCAAACAAAGAATAAGAGTACCCTCATCACTCCAAGCAGTTTTTGGTATAATCTCTTTAGAAAAATATATACAACTAAACTACCTTATATTAATTTTTTGTTCTTTACTAAACTATTTTTTTCTCATGGTCATTTGTTTTATTTTAGTTTTATTGCTCACTATTCAAATAGTTTATACATTATTTTCCCACATTTTATTTTTTAATTTAAAGTTTATTTAACAATATTTTTCCAATAATATCTCTATAAAAACACAATATTTGCAACTTTCCCAATGGTATCTCCCCTCTATATTATTCCAATAACTACATTTGAAACATTCACAAATGGATGTTAAAGAAACAAAATACAACAAATATATCACATTTGTGAAGAGAGATCAGACATTGGATGGACATGGATCTTGAAACCTTGGTTATAGTTCTCTATTTCATGGCATTGCCAACAGATCAGTTATCTAAACTGTGGAACCATGGAACTCATTTGTTTGGATTGACATAAGCTAATGGTTTTAGCTGGGACTGATCACAAATTTCTAGTTGTTTAGAACCAGATGAACATAGGCCTGTAGAGACTGAGGCTTTTTCTGTTTTATTTTAGAAACATATAATCTATCAGTACATACTATATATTATATGTTTCATGTATAAATACTTCAATAAGTGAAATTATATATATAAAAAAAAAAAATCCCTTTGTGGAAAGCCCCCCTTTTCCAATTTCATTTCTTGAGGCAATGCTCTACACCTTTATTCAATCCAATCCTATCACACGCGCTACTTCCCCTAAATGGATTTTTGTCGCAAGAAAAAATTATGTGATATATAGTCATTAAACTTGAAGGACTTAAAACTTGAGTTAGGATCATTAATCTCGATTAATATCTCATATTCACCTTTCCATGTCCAAACCTCTCTTAGCATCATACACCCATGTGGGCCCAACGAGGGGCATTTGAAAAGCATTTTTCAGCCAAACCCTTAATGTTAATGATATATTTAAAGAAATGCAACTTATTTAATTGTTTGTATCATAATTGGGCAATATAGTTCGACTGCCATTCCAACATAGTGATGCAAATTGTGGAATATGTAATAAAAAAATTTAACGCACTTTACTTACCAAAAAAAAAAAAAAAACAAATTATAGCATACTTTGGCTTGAATTAGTCCGGTCCAAGAGAATCTTTCACTCGGAAACACATGGTGGAGCCGATATTTTGATTCATCCGAGTAAACCATAAAACCAGAACCCCTTATGATGTTTTGGGATTTTTACACCCATCCCAATAATTGGACAATTGGATCGAGTGTACATTTATTTTAGATGGTGAAAACTTATTCGCCCTAGATCAAGTGGGGCTGGTGATGATCGAGCCTCGTCAAGCCTCCAAAGCGGGGCCCGAGGTGGGCCCTACATCTACATTATACCTATTTCGGACTCGACCCATTTCCGGTCCCCTTCAAATACAGGCAAATTATGGCTTCTGTCTTCTTCAGTGCATGAAGATGCGAGATCGATAGATCGATCGGTCGAAAACCCACCAATCTCTTGAAATGACCGAAAAGCCCTCTTCCTCCCTCCTCCCCGCCCGGTTCGCCCTCCTCGCTCTTCTCTCCGCCACCGCCTTCTGCTTCTGGAAATCCCGCCGCCTCCGCCACCTGAAGCTCCTCTCTTCCTCCCAAAACCCTAGAAACCAAACCACTCAAAACCCTAAACCCAAACCCAAGCTCTTCTTCGCATCCCAAACGGGCACCTCCAAAACGCTCGCCCTCCGCCTCTCCGGCCTCCTCTCCTCCCACAATCTCCCCTTCGATCTCCTCGACCCCAACGATTACGAGCCCGAAGATCTCCCCAACGAAACCCTAATCATCCTCGTCGCATCCACCTGGGAGGACGGAAGATCCCCTCCTAATGCCGGATTCCTCGCCCGGTGGCTCGCCGAGAGCGCCGACGACTTCAGAGTCGGATCTCTGATCCTTTCCTGCTGCAGTTTCGCCGTGTTTGGCGTCGGAAGCCGGTCGTATGGTGCGAGCTTCAATGCATTTGCGAAGGAGTTTTCCTGGCGGATGAGAGCGCTTGGTGCAAGAGAGATGTTACCCCTTTGTGAAGGGGATGTGGATGGAGGGGACTTGGATGGGGTTTTTGATCTGTGGAGTAAAAGGTTGTTGGCTGCGTTGGAAGGAAAAGAGGGGAATTCTCCTGGTTCTGTCCTGGAGAATGGTGGTGTGAGTGAGAGTGAGAGCTTCGGTGGATCAGAAGACGATGAAAGCGATGCGGATGAGGAATCAGGTGTTGTTGATTTGGAAGATATTGCTGGGAAAGGTCCTTCAAGGAATTCTGCTAATAAGGGATTGAATTCGAAGTCTGTGGTGAAGCCATTGGCTTCCATGAATGGAGAGGAGAAGGGTGTGAAGGAAATGGTTACTCCAATTATTAGAACTAATTTAGAGAAGCAGGTGAGTCTTTCTGTTGTACATCTGGGGTACTTGTTTGCTGGTATGGTTTTTAAAATAGATTCAGGAAATTTGGGATTTGCAGTAGAATATACTGACATTCTTATCCAGTTTTTCTTCCCTTTAAATTACAATTTTTGCTCTTCTATATTTCAGAACAGAATGCATTTTTAATTATTTTTAGTATGAAAATGATATTTGGAACTTAAGTTGATGCACTCTAGTGGAGTTGAGAAACTCAACAAAAACAAATTTATTTTGGGCCCTGTTTGGATAGGGAAAGTTATGACTGTAATCATTTTTTTCTGTCAGGTTTTTAAATGGAATGGAAAATGCAAATTTTATTTACTTTTAAAAATCTGCCAGTTTATATATATATATATATATCAAAGAATAAAAGATTGTCACTGATATTTTATCTATTGTTATTAATATGTTTGGTTGACTGATCAAAAAAATAAAAAATAAAAAATAGTTTGGTTGGTATACCAATAATTTGGTTAATTGCAAACTACAATCTTAAATGCTCATGTTTGGTTTGTTTTCTACAAAATGCAAAGGTGAGTTATTCTGTTCCTTTAAACAGTAAAACAGGGAAATGTGGATGGGAAAACATACAACAATATGTGTGTCCTTGTGGGCCCACCTCGGATCAGTCACACTCCTCTCCCCCTGAATTAACTATCACCTTAAAATGATACTGATCTGATTGATACAACACTGGATTGAAACACACCATTTTTCCATTAGTCTTCATGGCTATAAAATCCATACCTACAATAATCTGACGAGGCTGAATTTCTGGAACATCTGAAAGGCTTGGAGAGACCTTCATGCCCCCCTACCTGAATGATTGGAATACATCCAAGTTTGCCTGCCCCCTACCCGAATGATTGGAATGCATCCAAGTTGGCCAAGTTAGAGGTTGGCATGTAACTATGTGCATACCAGTTTGTAGGTGAACATAGGCCTATATTTGTGTATGTATCCATGTGTTCATGCTTGTGCATGTCTCAGTGTTCTGTGATTTTTTGAGTCTATTAATGCATATTGAAATGTTGGTACAGTGAGGCCCATTCTGATAAGCATTGGTCTAGAACAATATTTAAAACTAAGTTTTAACACATTCAGTAAAATGACTTGCTCATTTTTTATATTCAATGTTGAACATGGTTTATATTATTTTTTATACTAGTCAACTCATGCATTTAGGTTCCAGAGGGTTTGAGATTTGCAACAAGCTATGATGCCCAGATATGGATATGGATATGGATATGGATATGGATGTGGATATGGATATGGGGATCAGGGAGATGAGGATATGGGGATCAGGGAGATGACTGTGTTCTTGAAAATTTAGGACATGGATGTGGATATGGATATGGATATAGACGTGGGGATCAGGGAGATGACTCATCCTAATTTTTTATTTAGAACATTTCTGAATTAATGAGATTATCACTGTTTATATTTCTTTCTAACATTTTTATATTAAAAAACAAGAAAACTAAGAGAACTATATGAATAAAATGGACTTGATAGGTAGGATATGCAAAACTTGTACCCTAGAAGTATCAAGTATTGATACGAGTGTTGTTAGTCCAACATGGATATGCTGGCATGTACCAAGTATACACATATCAAAGGTGACAAGTACAACAATTTTTTTGTTAAAGAAGTACAACACTTATTTATATTATATGTTAATGATTATTATAGGAGGCTGTTCATATATTATTGTTTTAAACTGAATTCTTGTTTGATTCAAAGTTTCAAGTTCCCCTCAAAATTCTATCTGATAAAAAGGGCCAGGGCCATCAGTTAATTCTCCACTTCGGGTGATTTTGTATGTGCAGGGATATAAAATTATTGGTTCACATAGTGGTGTTAAACTTTGTAGATGGACCAAGTCACAACTTCGAGGGCGTGGGGGTTGCTACAAGCACTCATTTTATGGTATAGAGAGTCATAGGTGATTGTTTTTATCTCATCAGTTGCCTTTTGCTTCATCTTTTGCCAATGATTTAAATATTATGAGTTATTATTGATTGTTTTTTCATCTCACCAATGTGTATTCTCTGTTTGTTAGTTCATTGATAAAAAAAAGTATGTGTTCTTTAGTCTATTGATTCTGCTTTATGATTTATAAAGGGTTTTTTTTTGGGTCCAAATCCAATAATCTAAATGGGGCATCTTTGTTTTGCAATAAGGTTGTACAGTTTTCTACTATATCTCCTATATATGAGGCCCACCTATTGATCAATCCAACTTAGTTGCAATTGCTACACTGCTGTGTATTGATTGGCATTTACTTGAATTGGGCACTAATTTAACCAATACCTTTGTTGGATTGAAATCACAAAAATAATACACTCGTGTGCTGTTAAACTTTGGGCCACTTTTATAGCACATTACATCCACCATATTAACTTTTTTGCCAATCCCCATCCGTGGGTTGATAATGGGTCTCTCACACTCCTTGTGGGACCCATGTGGATGCATGCCAATCATAGGAGTAGGGAGGGATGGTAAAGGTTTGATATGGATTAGGTGAGGACCAAGTATTACTCCAATCATATGATCCCAACTCCGGATTTTATGTTCTCATCGTTTTCTGAGTGCAATATTTGTTTGTGGTTCAATTTAATGGCAGATCAATCAGGTGAGCACCTATTATTATTTCACCCCACCCCCACCCTAATTACTTTGCCTTACCAGTATATCCCCCCACCTCACAGAAAGGCGCTTATTCGCACGGCCCCTACAAACATCATCCCATCAACACACTGTAACGCATGTGTGCAACCTCACTAAGCAGTACCAGTGGTGACCTCCTTGGATAGCCCATTGAGCATTACTTTCAAGTTGCCTCTCACACACTGTTCCAACCAATACAGCCGGACCTGCCTGTTTAGTATAATGGGAATCAGGTACTGTGCATTTAACACCCACAGGTAGTGGCACATTTTTTTTATTGGGACCTGTGGCAGATGTGTACCACTACCTGAAGGGAATGACCACCTGTTAATAGCCCTACTTCTGTGGCCTTGGCATTTGTTTCTTTTCATTCATTCATTCATTTATTTTCAAATTATTATTTCCATGCTAGTTTCTGTGATCCTGTCTAATCTCTCTATGGAACAGGTGCATGGAAGCAACCCCTAGTTTGGCATGCGCCAATAAGTGTGTCTTCTGTTGGAGGCATCATACAAATCCTGTAGGAAAGAGTTGGCAATGGAAGATGGACAATCCGTTGGAGATCGTGAATGCTGCCATAGACCAGCACACAAAAATGATAAAACAAATGAAAGGAGTCCCAGGTGGGTTCAATGGTTCTGGGGCACTGCAAATGCGTTTATCTGCCCATGATGGTGCTAAGATGCATCTCCTAAGAAATTTGTCAAATTACATGTACAAATACTGACCTGTGATGCCCAGATACAGTTGAGGATACGGCATTGTACTTTCTGAACTCCTGGACATGGATACTGATATGTCCTATCCATAACATGATATGTCAGATTTCATATAAAGATTTTATGAAGTTTACTTTTCACTTGTTGTACTCTTCAAAATTAATTAATCATCACTACTTGCAGTCCTTTCTGATCTTTTATTATTATTATTTTGAGTTGTTTTTATAAGAAGCTTTTTGTTCTCTGCAGGAGTTAAGCCGAAGCGTTTATCTGAAGGTCTTGCTCCCAGGCATTGTGCCTTGTCACTTGTTGGTGAGCCCATCATGTATCCAGAGATAAATACACTTGTTGATGAACTGCACAGGAGGCGAATTTCGACCTTTCTTGTTACCAATGCCCAATTCCCTGAAAGGATTAGGATGTTGAGACCTATCACCCAGGTTAGTATGTTTCGTATGTTCTTTGTAGAAATTAGAAAAATCTGTCCAGAAGTGTGATTTAGAAATTCCTTCTGTTTTAGTTTTATATTATAGAGGCATTGACTTCTTTCAGATAATTACAGCTGTATGTGAGTGTAGATGCTGCATCAAAGGATAGCCTGAAGGCAATTGATAGACCACTCTTTGCAGATTTTTGGGAACGCTTCATTGTAAGTGCTCTCTTTCTATACTTTTTTTTGGGTGCCTTATAGTTACTATATTAGATGTGCATTATCCATTGTGTGATAGCTAATGTGTCTATAGCCATTTGGTTATTCTTGTGCATGCCTTTATCCAAAACTCCACTCCTCTTTATATATTATTAAAGAAACAAGGGATGAGTTTCTTAGATAGAATACCATTCAGAAAAAAAAGGGGTTTCTTAGATAGAATGCTCAATGTTGATATGGAGTTAAATGTTCCTAATGAAATGTATTAGGCTTGATATAGCTTCTGCTGTATGAAGACTTACCAGATCTACTAGTATTCCTAGAATAGAAATGAGCTTCAGGTTGCAACAATTAAGGTTTTGAGATGCCTTTAAGAAAAAAGTCGGCAGGTAATATTTAAAAGGGTTTTCTTGGGTACTTGAAGGATACCATAATTGGAATTGGATATAACAATATGGTCAGTCCCTGTACATGAATGGATTTGTTTCACTTTTAACATGAGCAGCAGTCGCATGGAAATTCAAAAAAGAAACATCCGTTTATCACACTCTATGGAATCTTATTTTATGGCACTTGCAACTGCTGGAGGAGCAGAAAGGAGATTCAAATTTAATTTCAGAGTCCTGTCATCGTAAAATGGTCATCCTGGACAGGTGGAAGTTTCAATGAGCCATGGAGTTTTTTTATTATGTTCTAAATGAAATTAAGTTTTGCATAGAGAGTGATGGTTTGTTCCAACAGACTCCTAGAGGGTCAAATTCAGAAAATGTACCTTGAGGGTATCAAGGGAGGAGTTGTTCTTTGGTAGAAGACACTATTATTTATTTTAATCGGGCTGCATTTCATCACCTTAATGGACTGTTATGCTTTACCTTCTTAGTCGTCATCCAGTATTATGAATAATTTCTTCATTCTTTATCTAGAAGGGGAAAAATGACATGTAATACTCTTCTCTACATCTGAAGAAGCAAACACACCTGCCCTTCTCTTACGAGAGAGAAGGAAAAAATATACAAAAATAATATTCACGTCTGATACTCCATTTGTTTAGTTTTGAGTATCTTGTGCTAAGAAATATCAAGGTCTTCCATTGTTCTGTCCAAGTGAGTGAATTTCCTTCCATTATATGTGGTTCATGTGAAGTCTCTTTATGACTATAGTTTGTCACCCAAAAAAATTGACAGCAATAGTGGGGTATTTGTTAGTAAAAGGTGTATCATGAACTTGTAATTTCTCTGAAGTGCACTTTTCTCTGCCACTCTGGTCAACTGATTTCAATTATCTGAGTTGTCAATCTCAAGGCTAATTACTGGCTCATGTTGCAAAACAAATTAATAGGATTCTCTGACGTCTCTCCATGAGAAACAGCAGCGGACTGTTTATCGGCTTACTCTGGTGAAAGGGTGGAATGCGGAGGATATTGATGCATACACCAACTTGCTCAGAATTGGAAAACCGGATTTGATTGAGATCAAGGGTGTTACATACTGTGGCTCGTAAGTTGTTTATTGTTTCATTGTCCATTTTTGGTCCTTGATATGTTTACATCTGTTGTTTAAAAAGAAATAGAAAAAAGAACATATAATGTTTGCAGCTAGCAATGCATTTTGTAGCTCACTTTATCTAGCTTATCATGCAGATCTGCCACTTCAAAGCTGACAATGGAGAATGTCCCCTGGCATTCTGATGTCAAAGCTTTCTCAGAGGCAATGGCTCTCAAATGCAATGGGGAATACGAAATTGCATGTGAGCATGCCCACTCTTGTTGTGTGCTCTTGGCAAGAGTTGACAAGTTCAAAGTCAATGGCCAGTGGTTCACATGGATAGATTATGAAAAATTCCATGACCTGGTAACTCTCCTCGGTTCTTTGAAGATTTCTCCACTAATTGAGTTCATGTTTTCCACGATCCAATTTAACTCTGTTGAGAATGCAGGTGGCATCTGGGCAGCCATTTAGCAGCGAGGATTACATGGCAGCCACACCATCCTGGGCCATCTATGGTGCGGAGGAAGGTGGCTTTGATCCTAATGAGTCTCGCTATAGAAAGGAGCGACGCCATGGAGCAGATGCTCTTCGCAACTAGGAAATTATATTCTTATGTTAGGAAGACCCAACCAAAACTTAGTTGGAACAGAGGTGAATATTGAAAATTTTCATCCATGATATTCATTCTCCCCATCATTTTTCCAAGAGTTTCACCTGTATCTTACTAGTGAGTTGAGTGGTTTTGTATAAACAACAGACAGCATTTAGAAACTTGAATCTCTGACCTGGACATGAGTGATGGTGACTCAAAACTTTGTTGAGTTTACTCACAAAGATTCTCAATTTTGATAAGCGTTTTTTATTCTCTCCCAGAAGGATCACCTGAAAAGATTTTGAGAATCTTACAGTCTATTTCTTTTACGTACCTGATTTTGTTGTGAGTTTCATATCAAGCGCCTCTGGTAAGATTCCAGATGAAACTTTTAATGAAATATTAGTGGCCTGTAATAAAAATAAAAATAGTGGCCATATTTTATGGAAGCTCTTGCCTATTGTGGGTTAACCTCTGTTATAAAATAAAAAATAAAAAAAATTGTGGGTTAACCTCTCTTCATTTGCGATGTGATGCCCCGGTGGTTGGTGGACCTTATCTGGGGGTCGTATTTTTGTTTCTACCGGACGAAGAAATGCTGCATTCCTACCTCTCTCGTGTGAAATCCTTAAAAATCTATTCATTTTATTACCACTCCCTGTTCATCTTCTTGTTATTATTATTATTATTATTTTGCAAGATAGGATGATGGGAGAGTGGGCTATGCAAGAAAACTAAGACAATTTCCTATCCTAAGTCGTACATTTTTCCAATCAGTGGCCTTCAAATTGTTCCCTTCATTCTTCTTTTGTTTCTTGATTCATGTAAATCAGTATTAGCCGCAAGATCACATCATTAAGGCACTTATTCCAATTTGATGGCCGTAATAGATAGATTGATTGGTGATAATTGTAAGGGCTAACTACATAATGTTGCTTATAAATGAAAAAGGTTAATGACCCCATTTTAGGCACAGCGCGATTAGAGCAGTCTCTTAATCTCAATCAAAGAATGTCCCGCGGACTACTTAAAAGCCTACTCACTATCCCGCTATAGGCTTAGTGAGATATTTTGTTGACCGCACATTTAATTGAACGTCCTTACTCTCCCAGTCAAATAATCGGCGATGAAATGACAAATAGTTGTCAGAGCAGTCTTCTTTCCAACCCAACCCTTCTCGTCTTGTCTTGATATCAGAAATGAATGACTGAAAGCCTTGTGCAGTGGTGTTCTCGTTAAATCCTCCTCTGCATGTCTCCTTCCCTGGTTGGAACCTCCTTCTTACCTTGTAAGTATATCAAATGGATTGATTGATTTTAGTAGTAGTTCCCTTCCCTTCATCCAACATATACAGATAAGCATACTGAAGTTCGTGTTTGAAGATCGTATATTGCTTTTTTCTGTGTGCTTGGGATTGAATCTTATTGGAATATATGATATTAGAGAGAGTGTTCTGATGGGTTTTTTACAAGTTGGGTGTTGATAAAGGTGCTTGTGCAAATAGGATTTTATTTGATTTGATACTTCTTTATTGGATTTCTCCCTTTTTTTTTTTTTTTTGGGTTGAATTAGAGTAGGAGATGGCTTCATGGGTTTCTTTCACTTTCACTGGACTATAGAAAAAAGGGGGGGACTTTCTGATTCTGCTTTGTTTTTCTAGAGAAAGCAATATAGAATAGAATAGGGCTCTTCAGCTCCTGTTTTGGGCATATTTCGTTTTTGGGTATTTGATAGTGTAGACATGGGTAAGAAATCGAAGAGAGGAGAAGAGGAAGAAGCAAGCGATCAGAAAATCCAATTGCCAAGGAAGCGAGGTCGGCCGCGTAAAAACGTGATTGAGAAGACAGAGACAGATGGGTCTGAAGATTCTGAAGCGAAGAAGGCAAGAACACATGAAGAGGAGGAAAAGGATAGAGGAATAGAGTCGTCGTCGTTTTCAGGTGGGGCTGATGCTGTGGAAGACAGAGAGGATAAGAAGAAGGAAAAGGAGACTCAGACAAGGAAAGGAAGGCGAAAAGGCCAGCCTCGGAAGAGCAGCTGAATCTTCCATTCCTGGTAAGAACGAGAACAAGAAAAAGAAAAAGGAAGAAAATGGAGTTTTCTTTCTGCTTTTTTTTATTGCTAATGTTTGTTGCAAGGGATTAGGATTGATTTCTTTTCTTTTAACTTTCTTTCTATTTCTACATGCATGCACCTGAGGAAGGTGGATAGAGAAGAATGACTTTCTTCTACTTGTCTTAGTGGATGGTGTCTGCTGTCTTTGGGTTTTAACTTTTGGGTGTGTAAGTGTAACCCAAACAAGAAAAGAGCTGTTTGGAAAAATTCCAGTGAAAAGGTGTAGTAGAAGTAGGAGAAAGTGCTGGGAGCCTGGGAGTCGTGCTCTTGTTTACGACTTTACATGAAAAGTGAAGTCCTTACATGGACATTTTTGTCAAAGAGTTTTGTATCTGTGTGTGTGTGTTACTCTATGTTTTGTGCTAAACTTTTTCATGAAAAAGTTAACAATACGTAATTTTGGGGTTTGAAAGTGGATGCACGGAGAGGTCAGACTAGAGCTGTTTGTTTGCATGGAATTCATTTCATGGTAAAATCTAAAATGGGGGATCCAAGGAAGGATTATTGAAGATTTTGGGAGTGGAGATTTAAATGGAAGGGTATTCTTTTCTCATCTTTCCTTCACATTTATTTTAACGACTTTTAGAAAAAGCAAGTCTTAAAATTACGAAGAACTCAATTAGATAGAAGACACAGATGAGCCTAAAAATATGGGATTCTTCTAGGGTTGACAATGGCTGACGACTCTAGTCTAGGCTAACATGCACAAGTAAAAAAGCTAGGACGCGTCTGTGCCGCGTAAACTTGATGATTCATTCATCTGTCATGCAAATTAGCTATAGGTGCGGAAATCAGTGGTGTCGCGGAGTATCTTATCAATTGTCCTTCTGCTATGTTTTATTTGTTATGCGGAAAAGCTGGCATGATGTTAAGAAAAGGAAATGTCATTTATATGTAACAGCAGGGCCTTTTGACATAATTGTAGTAGTAGACCTCAACAATTTTTTTTCAAAAACCTTTTTTTTTTTAACCAGAAGATCCAAGTGATATCATGGAACGGTGGGTGTATGTAATAGGATTTGATAAATCACATTACATATCTTTCATGCAGTATCTCTGGAAAACAATCTTTCTTTTCTAAATGATGGAACTTGAAAAATGGTGATAGAATGTTTTTTTTACTTTTCACGGAATGTCGTTTTTCGTGTTTTGTAGAAAAAAATTTGGATTGGTAGAATCCCATGAGTTGATAAGATGGGATATGGTGCAAAAATGTTGATTAGAGTCAATGGACTCTAGCGATATTATTTGAATTTTAATTATGAAGTTTGGACAAATCGAATTTAAGGATGACTAATATGTTAAAATCCCATAACAATATTACATCTTAATATTTTTAAAACCCTTCCAAATTATGAAACCTTGAAAATAAAAATGTATCTAATTGTTTTAGAATTTTGTTGTTTTCTACCTTTTCATGCAAATAAAGAAAGTGAAAGCTCCCTCTCTAGATCGAAATCAAAAGGCTTTTTTCCATTTTATTTTTTTTTAAAGAAGTCCATGCCTTCTAATTCATAGTCATAGATCAAACAGCTAACAATATTTATGTGGATAACCATATCTAAAAGCTCTTTCGCATCAGATAGCATATGAGTACAAATTTTGGTTGATCGTATTTCAATACCAATACAGAGTTCCTTGTGTAGGGGTTTGAGTTAGAGGATATGCATTGATCAATTTTTGGTCACTCATTTGCAATTTTATATGGGACCATTGATACTTTGAAAATTGGTCGTTCTTCTCTCTTCCAGAGCTAGAGGTCTTAGTATCGACTCTCGGTTCCCCACTCTTCAGGAATTAAAGGTTCAGTTCGCTTGTGCTACCACTTAGGAGCCATGGGAATTTTATCCGACTTCTCTCTTGTTCCTGAGGAAATAGCACAGTCCAAAAAATTAAAAATCCTCCGTCAACTAAAAGAAAAGATACTTTGAAAATGGCGTGCGATTTGCAAAATGTATTATTTTTGTCATTTGCTAATAGTGGTAGGAAACGACAAAAGCTGGCCCCAGGCAAAAGTATGTAGTAGGAAAAGGCTTCATTGTTCACTTTAGAAGTCTCCTGTTTTTATCAAATATAAAATGCTAAACAACTCAAACCTCAAGGCAGCTCTTAGAAAATATCTGAGAAAAAAAGAAAGTGTCATCTTGGAGTGGAGCCGGAGTTGTCCTCTCCTAATCACAAGAAACTTCATGAAGCAGAACCTAGTAAAATCTAATTTGTTCAAAAATGAAGTGTCTACATCTATAGATTCTTTTCCCCTTTCCCTCTAGTAGAAGTTGGGAGCATTGTGATATTGGTCACAAGTTAAATAGGTTCATCTTAAGATGGATCATATCTGAAACAATTTTTGTTTTCTTGTTTTAATCACTTATGTGCTTGATTGAAGGACAAGGTGTGGGACAATGATCTTAAATAGCTTGGATTTAAAATGTAAGCTTAATAAAAGGATTTGTAGCAATGGGCTGACCCCGAGGATTTCAAACTCAGCTGATCAGGGCAAATGTTGGGCATGTTTGTTTTGCATATAGATTATATAGAAATTTGTGGTCAAATCAATTCCACCAAAGGATTATTAAAGTTTCGAAGATAAAGGATATAAGGTAGTAATGTCGATGAGACTTTGGCTATCCTTGCAGGGTGAAGGTTTGATATCATGGTCAAATCAGATCCACTAAAGGATTATTAAAGAATTGAAGTATGAATGTTTTGAGGGCCTCCTTTGAATAATGAAACAAAAACTTTACGTGGGTGTGGCTTTCGTGTCCATGCAGAGACGAGTGAGTCACTTATCTCATTTTCCAAAAAAATAAAGAACACAACAGGGTCAGATGGACCTTGTTTGTAGTGTCCAAACTATTTGGCACCTTTTCATGCAACGGCTACCTATGGGAAATTTTTTCGTAAAATCCTTTTTTTTTTCTTTTTTATTTCACATAAAAAGGTTAGGTTGAAAATGCCAATAAAGCAGGAAAATATTTGAAGAAAAAAAAAAAGAAAAGGTTGGGACTTTGTTGAAAAACTCCTCTGAAGTCTTTTATTGTTTGCTAGTGGCAGCATGCTTGCCATAAAATACAAGCAATGAAAGATTCGTTTCTTCTATTAATCCGTGACTCCACCAACTTGTTCCACTATTTTTTTTTACTAAAAACTAAAAAAAACGTGTTCCTCTATAATACACGATCCATTCCATCTCACGGGGCCCACTAAAGATCCTTAAATGCATGATGATTGATCAAGTACCAATGATTGGTGTTGATTGCATATTGGTTAATTTTCAAATTAATTTCATCATGGTCATGAATGGAAAGCATGAAAAATAAAAGGGGTCTTTCGTGTAGGGTCACCACTACTTATCGATTTCCACGCCTGGTGACCAAAGTGAAGGTATTTCCCAAGGGTTCTCCACACTACTTCATTTTTGCGACATTGTGGAGTTTTATTGCGATATTGTAAAACTTTATTAGATTATGCTGAGAAAAAAGTGCCCATCGAGCCTTTATCGAGGCAGCTTCATGTGATATTGCATAATCCATTTTGAGATATTGAAAAAATGATCAGTATGCAAGTCACTTGGCGTGCAAATCGACATCTAATGGTGCCTTATAGGAAAAATCCCCAAAATAAATTGTTAAATCTAATTGTTCTAATCTTTTATCAAGAGGACCATCGAGTCTAGATTCTTTGAGTCTTTGCCTTAAACGTGTGAGACCCAACAATGGGCCAGTCTATTGAAAATCCTAGTAGCTCAAAATAAGTGCACTCATCGTGTATGGTATGTCCTAAAACTCTGCTTCAATAAGCTTTGACTCCAACTTCAGATTTATCTTAACATGAGTAAAATGATTAAATAAATATAATTAGTAATGCATAAGAGTGTGTTAATCACATTACTCGTCATATGGTCAATCCGATGGTGGGCTAAACTCTTAATGGAGTAAAGTTTTAGGACTTAATATATACAGTGAGGTCATTCATTATTAGTGGTTTAGGTTTTCAATAGGAGGGTCCATTGTGGATCTCCACTCCTTCAACTTGAGATTTCTTTTAAGCTAGATCCAGACTTTGCGCATGCATTATGTAATTAGAGTGGGCGCCATTAGAAAACTTCATCTTCAAATTCAAGTCTTCAATTGCTTGGACTTACCAGAGAAATTTCTATGTATTTATATAAACCACGGGGAGTGATTCATGACCTTCCATTTCTTCTTCATGTGGGGCTTACTTGTATGCATGACAATCAAAAGGAGGCGGAAAAAAAGATATGTGAATCATGGGGCTATATTTGATGAGTGCAACCCCTTTTACGCTCTCACCCCCATGCAATTTGGCATTTGTTTTAGGGTGCGTTTGTGCACACGTAATGCCTGCCGAGGAAATGTGTGAGACATGGTGCAAGAAAATCCAAGATGAAATTTGTTCATTGCTTATTGCAGCTGGCAAAGGAGTGGAAAAAACCCAATTTTTTCTATAATTTTTCTTCGAAAGCAATGATCGCGTGTTCTTACCTATCTAGATTGGATTTGAGTTTTACAAAAGCAAAAATGACCCTACGCAAATACGTCCTTAATGCTTAACCTCTACTCACCGTCAGATTCAATCTAAAAAAAATCTATGATTAAAATGTCATTAAACTTTAAGTCCTTAAATTAAGGGCTAGCATACTTTGATGAGACTAATTTTTTGCAAGTTATAGACCAAAATGCAAACGACTTGGATCTGGAGCGAAACCATGGTGGACCCATTTTTATAATCTGAATCTAGTTTTAATAAGAAACTTCTTTTACTTGATTCTAGCTACAATTTAGGAAAATGGATCCAAAATAATATGTAATTGAATAAAGATCTTTAAAATTTAATTTTAAATATAAAAGTAGGACTAATAAATAGTACATGATTAAAGTTAAGTAGACTTCCAAATATAAATATAACTCAATCTATATAAGCATTTAAAAACTATATAAATAAATCTTTATAGGAAGATATTCCTATGAGAGATATCTCTCACCTTAAATGAGAGACTAGGAGGGGGCCCTCATATCCATATCCAATGCTAACAACTTAAATGTGAGGGCCCTCACCCCTATCTCTCATATAAAGTGAGAGATATATCTCATAGAAGTATCTGCCCTCTTTATATATGAGTATAATCATTATATATATAAAATAGAATGTTTAAATCCTATGTATGGATTCGGATTTGGATCCGAATTCTAACTTCTCTCCACCTAAAATTAGGGGGATTTTTGGCGGAGGTCCCTGAACATTTAATTTTAAAGACTAAGGTCCACAATAACTTATCGTACCGACGAAAGTCCTCTCATAAAACTGAGGTAGTGAAAAAGACAAAAAAGCCCCTGTATATGTCAACAAAAGCAGACCTCAGACAAATTTATTTGAGTTTTAACAAAACTCAGATAAATTTGCCAAATAAGTTTTACAAGAAATTAACATAAATTTTCAGAAAAACTCAGATAAATTTCTTATTTTTCTGAGTTTGCTGTTAGATAAATTTGTTTTGCTTTTTGTAATGATGTGAAATGAGAATGAAGGGAGGCTAGAGACTTACATATTTGAATAACTAAAGTTAGAGTGATTTTTCAGTCTCTTCATCTGTTATAGTAGTGATAGCGGGCATCAAGATATTTAGCCTAGGCTGTGCCTACAGAGTTGGGTCGATGGCGCTCAATTCCACACCTCAATGTAACCACAAGATGATCCAGTAATTTTAAAAGAAAAGGAAACCACTCAAAAGAGAAATATAATAACATCAGTGTATCCCTTCAAAAGTTTACAATGTATGTCACTGTATAAAAAAAATCGTCTATCAATAACCACTTCTTCATTTGGCACCCGACTCTTTGTCCTCCCAAATTGGAAAAAAAAAAAAAAAAACTCTCCATCCTGAACAAGAGTATGCTTCAGCTCTCTGTAGCCATTTAAAAAAAAAAAAAAGCCTTGACTCGCATAAGACACCTTTCACTAATAATTCCATAGGATTACAAGGGACTTATGATGAACAAGGGCCGACTCTCGATCAACTCCCAAAGATACCCAACATAATTTACATGGCCGGTGAGCTAGAAGAGAACAACCTTAACACCAAAGCGATCATTCCCCTTCCTGAGTTCTGCCAGAAACTCAAATAAATTTGCCAAAAACTCAGATAATTTATCTGAGTTTTTGGCAAATTTATCTGAGTTTTTGTCCAGTTTATCAGAGATTTTGTGTAATTTATCTGAGTTATTGGCAAATTTATCTGGCATTGTACTATTAGAAGCAAATATAAGAAACTGTTATAATTTCCTCCTATCACTAGTATATAACTCTACGAGTAGAAAAAAATAGAAAAATGTAATGCCGAATTCTTTTTGCAAATCACATTAATGGTCTTGAGATTTTAGTTCCATCAATGGAAATCAAAGTATCTTTCCAAAGATAATTTGGTCAGATTTCAACACCTGAAGAATGTTACTATTAAGGAAAATGCAAAAAAAAGCTACTTTAGTCAGATAGAATGCCTACAACATATTTGGCACAGTTCCATATTCTATTAAGATGGATTCTATCGACTTAGCACAACTCAAAATTCTGTTAGTTCTACTTTGTACATCCAAGAATTTTGTGGTGATTAAACTTTTTCTCTTTACTCACAGCTGAAGAGAAGGATTTGAACAAATGGAAATAAATAGATGGATGAGGTTTTGAACACAGAGAAATAAACACATGGATGCATGTGTCTTCCTTTCTTTCATGCAGAGGCAAGCTCCAAATAGTACATAATCCAAGTATACATCATATATTATAGAAATGAATGTTAAAGAAGGTAATGAGAAAAATGTATGACACATAAAAGTGAGAAAAATTTCTGCTAGAAACTCAGATAAATTTGCTTGAGTTCTGCCAGAAACTCAAATAAATTTGTCAAAACTAAGATAATTTATTTGAGTTTCGGCAAATTTATCTGAATTTTTGTCCAGTTTATCAGAGTTTCTGTGAAATTTATCTGAATTCTTGGCAAATTTATCTGAATTTCTTAGAAACTCTGATAAATTATCTAAATTCATATAACTTTTTAGAAGAAGAAGGCTGTTGCTATGTGTAGGCTTCTGCTAACAAGCAGAACAAAATAACCCATAAAACAAAACAGAAAAATCTCATTCCAAACTACTTATTTTCAAAACTCAGATAAATTTTCAAAAACTCAAATAGCAACAATATTCTTGCAAGAAAGAAACAGAAATCCCTTTTTTGTTGTTATGATTGCAAGAGATAAACCTACACAAAACGAAAAAAGCAAAGAAAAAGCAAGACAACAATGGGTTTTTGTGTTATGTAAAACCCGTCGCCGGAGAAGGCTGGGACTGGTCGCGTTTTAATTACCGGGCCATCGCCATCGTGGCTGGTGTAGTCGGAGATGACCGAATTCGATTTGTAGAGTTCTCTAGTGAAGCCCCTCGTTCCTAGAGAAGAAGAAGGAAAGAGTTCTTCGGGACAACAAAGAATGAGATAGAACTTGGCCTAGGAAAGTGGGAGAAAGGGGCAAATTGGTCATGAAAATATATGACGTGGCATATTAGGGACCTTTCACCAAAACATCTTAAGCTGTCTGGACTAGAAACATTAGAAAAAAAGTTGTTGTCCTTAATGTCATAGAAGACCGTGCTCACGTACTATTGGCTAATTTACCCTAATATTAGATTCTACACCCACTTTATTGGAATAATCAAATGTCCATTTGCAAACCTACTTATAAACCTTTTCTTCCATTAATAGAAGTGAGTCCAAGTGGGTGAGTCCAAGGGGGATCCACAAGCAATACCACATATCCTAACTATGCCATATACTCCTAGGTGAAGATTCATCCAATAGCACAAAAAGACACACATCAGTCAATAAACTAATTCTAGCCTTTAATTTCAGATCCTAATAACTATATATTTACGGATCCCGACCCGGATCCCCTCTTTCGTCCGAATAGGATAATTATGTTTGGCCGAATCAGAGAATGCCACGCGCGAGTTGAATGAGGGGCCAAGGAAAGAAAAGGTGCAGCGCCCCCTTATTCGCCCCTCCTGTGGCGGCCCCTGATCTATATATATACTGTGCCCACTATAATATAATCCAACGGTGAATAATCTCCGGGATCAGTGTCGATGGGGACCACTTCGGATTAAATAGAGCTAACTTTATATGAACGGCCTGGATTGAAGTTAGGTGGCCCCACAGACGATACCAAAAGGAGCCACGCGCCAGCAAAGGGACAATACGAGGAAATTGCAAGCAACTTCCAGATACGAACAAAAGACACTCTCAGACCGAACATCTGACCAATCTGAAGAACGAGAGAAGGAAGAAGGAAGAAGAAGAAGAAGAAGAAGAAGAAGAAGAAGGAAGAAGAAGAAGATGACACTAGGGTTGATCAATGCGAACCCTGTGGTTCATGCGAAGAAGGAGAGGATCGCTCGAACTGAAGATCCTAATGCTGATGATGATGCCGTCGATCCTCTCGACGTCTATGATATCCTTTATTTAGATTCGACTCGATTCGATTCGATTTTTGTTTTGATGTGGTTTGTTTAGTTCGTGATGTGAATGCTTGATTTTAGAAGATATGTTGCTATCTTTGACTCCAAGGCGGCAGATTTCGTTAGGGATATTAGAGATCCGGAGCATCCATATTCGCTGGAGCAGCTTAGTGTTTTGTCTGAGGAATCAATTTCTGTGGATGAGAAACTCGGACGGATACTGTAAGCATCAGCTTTTAGTTTAGCCTTTAGCTCTTGATTTCTCTTCGTAACTAGTTTAGTGTCTTAATCTACTGCATACAGTTGCTAATTGGTTATTATCTTTGTAGATCTAGTTGTTATTAATGCTCTATAAATGTCCCTCTTTTAGAAAAAAAACAGTTCTCCCTAAAAAAATGTGATTGAAATTCTGGGACTTGGGTTGATTATAATTTAATTTGAATATTCTGGGTTTTGTATAATTTCAGCAGCAGCTTACAATTTCTGGGTTATTAAACTATGGACATGTGTGTTGAATTATTTATTATGTAAACATGGATTTTATGTTTATTTATTTGTTTTGATATATTTATATATATATTTTTACAGCTGATGGAGATCAGGGTTGTCTAGAAAAAAATCAGATTAGTCTGACTGGGTCAGACAAATCTGAGCTAGGTCAAAATATATTTGTACTAAATTTCTGCACTCCTCCAAGCGTTTAAGAATAAACCCAAAATTGTGGAATTAGATTTGTGTTGCAATGCTAGATTAACATCATCTATGTCAACTTTAACATGCTCAATAAGATTTGTCGTGCGGGTACTCTTCCTTATATATACTTGGGGTTGCCTTTATGCACTGGCCCATTGGGGAAGCCTACTAAATCTTTATGGGACATTGCTGTGAAATGATTTGAGAAATTATCCTTGTGGAAGAGATGTTATCCATTGTTTGGTGGAAGAATAACTCTTCTGAAATCAGGCTTGCAAGTAGTTTAGCTTTACCATTTTCCTCTTACCTCCCATGGGCTAGTGAAATGGTCATTGAATGTTGCCATTTCTCTCCTATATGGAAGGTAGCGCGAAAAATTAAAGACGGAATATATGGTTTGTAACTTTACTGAGCATATGGAAAGGGCTGAAACTACTGTGAGAATTGAAGACCATGAGATACAACAAAGTGATTATTTCCGCTACCTTGGCTTTATAATTAGTAAGGATGGGGAGATTGATGGAGATGCCGAGCATAGGATTAAAGTAGGATGGTTGAAGTGGAGACTTGCTTCGGGAGTGCTTTGTGACCGACGAATGCCAATAAGATTGAAGGGGAAATTTTACAGGACAACGATTAGACCAGCTATAACCTATGGAGCAGAATGTTGACTAATCAAGAAACAACATATGCACAAAATGGATGCCGCAGAGTTGAGAATGTTGAGGTGGATGTGTGGTAAAACGAGGAATGATAGAATTAGAAATGAACGCTTTCGAGAGCATTTAGGGGTAGCAACAATAGGGGATAAAATTAGAGAAACTCGTTTGAGATAGTTTGGGCATGTCCAACGTAGGCCGGTAAGGAAATGTTTGTCCATGAAAGTTGATGGCCCACCAAGGGGAAGGAATAGGCCTAAGAGGACGTGGATGGAGGTAGTAAAGATAGATATGAAGAAGTATAACTTATCTGAGGATTTGGCTCAAGATAGATCGGAATGGAGAAATAGAATTCGTGTAGCCGACCCCAACGTAGTTGGGACGAGGCTTTGATGATGGATGATGGATGGATAGTGATCCTACTTTACCTCTGAATGGCCTATAATACCACATCTCAGAGGCTTCACAAGTGTAGCTGGCTTGGTTTGATAGGGTATTGAAAGGGTTAAGGAGAAGCCCAAACTTTTTATGACTATTGTCAAGGAAGACTATAGTGATGGTTGTAAGTGACAAGGGTAGAATCAAGGACTGACACTATGGGCATGTCAGATCTGGAAGCAAGTTCGCAGTTGGTTACTTTTTTTTTCCATCTTGCTTTTGTATATACACCTCATACTTACAAAGGTGACATTGAAATTGGTATCTTACGACCTGTTTCTTTACAAGCATTTTTGACATGAATTCCACTTGTTTGTGGATTTTGAAACTCCTATCAGAAACTCAATGTTCTTTTGGTGGAATTCCCAATATTCAAGGCAGCCAGAATTCTCAAATGCCAAAAAGGTGGAATTCGAAAATGCTAGACTCTCCAAGAACGTTTCAGAATTTGAGAACTCTGAGAGGTTGGCTGGAATTCTGGGAATGTAACGATCCATGTTGATCTCGTTCTTCAGGCAATTGCTAGAAATTCTAATGTCAGAACCTTCTTCTGCTGTTCTCCCTCTTCATCTCCATGTTTTTTTTTTTTTTTTTTTTTTTAATTCTCTTTTCTCAGTTCTATTGATTGGGGCTTTTCTGGGTTTTGGATTAAATCAGATGAGACTCTAGGGATGCATACAAGTGACAAGGGTAGAATCAAGGATGGACACCGTGGGCACATCAGATCTGGCAGCAAGTTCGCAGTTAGTTACATATTTTTTTTTCCATCTTGCTTTTGTATATATACCCCATACTTACATAGGTGACATTGAAATTGGTATCTTAATGTTGTTGAGCATCTATCTTTGTGATTTAAATGGAGGCATAAGTGACGTATTAGATTGTGGAGGGATAAAGAAGTTAGTGTTGAAAAGGGATATGTGCAGAAGTAGAACCACGAAGCCAATATCATATAGATGTGTGAGGCTGCAATGATGGTGACATGTATCATTGTTATCAGTAGATGTGGACTTTTTGGTACTTTGGAGTAGTTAATTAATATTTTCATTCAATTGAACTATACTAATAATCTATTTGAACTTGTAGGATAACATTTACTCCAACTGTCCAGCACTGTAGTATGGCAACAGTTATTGGCCTGTGTCTCCGAGTTAAGCTCATGCGTTGTTTCCCTCCACATTTCAAGGTAAGATACTGCCTCTAATGCTATCTTGGAATGGTTAAATAAGATCCCATTGGTAAGCTTTTAATCTATTTACCTTTAGTTTTAGAAGTTGCAGAGGCATACCACCTGTCTGTTTGGGGAGTGAGATTGTTGATCAAGGTTCTTACAAAATAACATGATCAAGGTCTTGCTTCTCCTGCAATATCTCTTTTAATCCACGCTGACTGTTTTGAGAAAATAATGCCAGTCTGTGTTTTCCTGTCCACTTGTGTTAACAACAGTGTTGAAAGACTGGTTTTCAGTTTCTGGAATATGATTGCATCAAATCCTATATGTTATCGAGTGGGAAGTTGTAATCTGCGTTCTCCTCTGCAACTTTGCTTCTTAATTCTTAAGTCCCCCTGCAAGTGTATCAGATTGTTCCTTTTTCGGGGGGGGGGGGGGGGGGAAGTGTCTCAGATTGTTTGAATGTTCCCTATGCATGCAGATTCAGCAGTCCAATCCCCTTCCTATGATATGTATACACTGCGAAAGAGGCAACATACACATCATGTGTCATATCTAGCATTCATTTTATGTATAAATTCCATGTGTGTGCCAGATCCATGACATGTCCATGTCGTATCTGAGTATCATTGCCTCCTTATAGCGATTGCTTGAATGTTCAAAAGAGCATCTTGACACATATATCTGTTGTTTAAGGTTAGAGTTGACAACTAACTCAAGTTGTAGCATGTTAACATATGCACCCATGGATTGTGTTTTCACTGCACCAGAAATCCTCAGAGCAGTGTACTGTAGTCTGAATCATAACTGGTTTTGCTAAATTATTCTTCCTGAGGTATCATTAGTTCCTTGGGCTAAACTATTGTCAGGGTGGTCAGGAGGTCTAACTTATGATGCCCCTCATCCTACATGTCAATGGGGCCTCTAATGAAATTAAAAAAAAAAAAAGGGAAAAAAATCAGAATGTTGGGGCGTCTTGCTAAATGATTCTGTGATTGTTGGATTCAACCTTTGCTTGTATTCTGTGTGTTGATTCTGTGATTGTTGGATCCAACCTTTTTGGTTTTTAATAAATTTCTTATTGATCAGTGGGGGGAATGTGTAAGTAGTTTTAGGAGCTTTCACGTGATGTTGAGTTGCAAGAGAGGTCAGGTTGGTCTTGATGTCATTAAGAACCCCAGTGAAATTATAAGTTTGGATTCTCTCATTCTCTTGTATTTTCAACTGAGGGTGGCTTATTCTATTCCTAGTAGAAGCTGTACACAACTGTTGCAAAGTGGAGAGTTTTCCTCTCAATAGAAAATCTCAAAATAGAAAGTATTCAAAATTAAGACTGTATTTCAAAATTAAAAAAATAATGCATAATGCCTAGCTCCAAATATGGTTATGCTCTATGCTCCTCCATTGTGTCATGTCATGATTCATATTCCTCAATTGTGGCATGATTTATGCTCCTTGGTTGTTGTGGATGAAATAGAATCTCCATTACTCCCCCTCGAAACTGGAATGTGGGACTGGCCACAGGACTAGTTTGATTCATTTGATCATGAAACCGAGTTCAAAGCACCGGTTTGGTGAAAATATTGACCAATTAATGTAGTGATGGGAAACGAGTAACCAATGATCCAAGGGCCACCCTTTTTGGACAAAATGATTGTCAATCTTGATGCGTTTTGTGTGACCATGGAAAATTGGATTGACTGTGTGGAGAGTAACTATATTGTCACAGAATAACATGGCTAGGTTCATCATAGAGATGCTAGTATCATGTGGTAAGTACCCAAGCAAAACCAATTTTGTTGCAATTGACACCATGGCCCAATATTCGGCCTCAGTAGATCGTTTCTTGTTACTATGGAACAAACAATTGGCACCAAGATAGGTGCACAAACCAGTTGCAGTATGTCTAGCCATCAGAAAACCAACCCAATCAGCAGCTGAAAGTCATAGAGATCCATGACGTTATTACCCAATATCCAAATATCCAAATACATGGTCCCATTGATGAAGTGTAGGATGTGTCTAACCGTCTGAAAATCACCTATTGTAGATTTTTGCATGTATTCACAAATAGTGTTGACTCTGAAGATGATGTCCAATGTATTGACAGGGAGTGTTTATAGCAAAGGAGATGTCTGGCCTGTGTCAATGTAAGATACTGCAGTGCACCCGCAATGCTTCTGTAGAACATAGGATCAGGGTGGGGTCCTTCCAAGATAATATTAAAGATAGTTTGACAGTCATTGGCATAGTCATTGATTTGTAGGCTTCCATCTAGGATCTAAGATGTAAGTCACGGGCATATTTTACAGGTGTGAGAAAAAGGTCTTGATGTGTCATGCACTTTTGCCTTTCAAAAAGAAAAAAAAAAAAAGATACGTGTCATGCACTTCAATACCAAGGAAGAAATGCAAGGATTGATGTCCTTCATGGCAAATTCACACCCTCAGTGCACAACGAAAGCATCCAGCACAGCATGATTATCATCCTTCACAATGGTATCATCAACATATTGCAACAAGAGGATAATACCGTGGGCAGGTTTGGTAATAAATAGGGAAGAGCTGGCTACAATTTGAAAGAACCCATTTGTGAGAAGAAAAGAGGTAAACCAGTCATACCAAGCTCATGTGGTTTGTTAAGCCCATACAAGGCCCATTTAAGTTAAACGCGAGTGGGGTGAGTTTGATCTAGAAAATCTATGGTTTTGTCCATAAGAACTGATGCTTATGCTAGCCTGTGCAAGAAGGCATTGTTGACATAAAGTTGCCTTTATGGACACCCAATTAACAATATCTTTACTCAAGATTGAATTCTCCCTGGCTTAATAACTGGTCTAAAGTTAAAAAAATAAAAAAAATTCAAATTCCTCTTTTTCTGTTGCATCTTTTAGCAACAAGGCAGGCTTTGAGTGCTCTAGAATGTAATTTTAGCCTTGAGTTTTGTTTTGTAGACCTGTCGACGGCCTACTATGTTCATCAAAGGTAATTTGGGAACCAGTTCCCTCTTGCCATTATTTGCCTCAGTTATAAGTTCCTCCAGCATAGCTACAAACCAGCCAGGACGTTTGGGAGCAGGACCAACACTTTTGGGTTCAATTGGTATATCAGACTGGGCTTTCCAAAGCTACAAATACAATAGTTTTGTTTGGATTGGGTTTGAAGGGGTTGACTTTTACGTTGACGACCATGCACTGCTAATTTTGAACAAGAGATGGAGCTGAATCAAGGAGCATGAATCATATCACAGTTGAGGATCACAAATTGGGGAGGATGAATCTGGAATCACAGGGAGTTGCTGTGGATAGCAACTCTCGCTCCCATACACCCTGCCAGGGATCGATCCATGGCAGGGTGATTTCCAGTTTCCTCTCCTGGCCACTGAGCCAACTGAGGAAAGAAGAAAAAAAAAAAATAGGGAGGATGAATCATGCAACAATTTAAGAACATGAATCATGCCACAATATAGGAGCATGGATCCTGTTCAGATTTGTAGCTAGGCATTATTTTTTAAAACTTTAAAATACTTTTTGAATTTTGAAGACTTTAAGATGTTTCCATTTAGCAGTATTTGAAAAAAATATTGTTTCCTTAATGGAAACTCTCCACTTCTAACAGTTATGTATTTTTTTTTACTATAAATAGAGCAAACTCTCCCTTAATTGAAAATGCAAAAGGAAGAGAGAATTCAGACTTTAAATTTTGTTGGGACACTTTACCTCCTTATTTGTTCGTCATATTCATCATTGACTTCCATTATTTCTTATACCACTTCAAGCCAAGGGAATACCTATATGCTTCGCACTTACGTTGTCATTTTCATGTCAACCAATTGACATAATACTTTTATACCCTTGTATTTCTGGTTTTCTTTCTTGTGCCTTTTGCCTTGTTTTCTCTTTTAATAAAGGTTCCGTTACCGATTAAAAAAAAAAAACAATTTCCTTTTCTGGACGACTCAGAATCTTATCACTTGTGAGAAGCAGGAAGTCAGTGACTTTACCAGTGATAAGACTCCTACACCGGCATGAGAGATCCACTCATTAAGTGCACATCCATTCACCGAATGGATTAGGGAATGCCAACTATCAGGTGTGGACTCAAAACCGATCAGTGGGCAAAGGCATGGATTACAAGCACATTATCTAAAGAAGTGCTTGGTCTACCGTTAGACTCATGACATCTGTCAATGTCTGGAATGCCTTTTGGGGAGACATTTGCTTAAGACTCCCTAGTGTGGGAACTTAAACTGACTCAAGAAATGCATATGATGGAGTGGGGGATCATCAGCCCTCCCTTTTCTTATTTTCATCAATCCAAGCAGATATGTCATCAACTCAATGCAATTGGTAAGCCCTTGAGTGATAAAAGAAAAGGTTTTACTGGTCTTGGCTCCAAATACAGATCCTTTATAACCATGTTGAACCACTTGTACCCTCTTATAGGATATTTGATTAGACACCAACCCATCTATGGCCTTCTAGAGTCAAAAGATCAGAAGGCATAAAAAGAAAAAAAAAAAAAAAAAAAAAAACACCAGAAGGAAGGATAGGGATGGTTTAATTATGGTTGGCAGTGGTCGAACAATTGAGCATCCAAGGCAACTCAACTTGGCAGCTTTCCAGGTTTGACCTTTGTATTCTTGACCACCAGTATAGGAGGCTCGTGAGACTTTGATTCATGGCCTGTTCATCATGAAGTTAGCCAGATAAATGGTATTAATTGCCAATATGGTAACCCCATATTCACATAATCTTTGAGGAAACTATGCAGAGTGTCGGTCAAGGGTCATATATTCTACATTATTGATGTGTAATCCTTCACTATCATTACTACTATTCTGTAGTGTTAAATGACATCGTCAACTGTTTTCATATTATTGTTTTTTAGTTGCTTTTCAAATTTCAATAGATTGTCAGAAACTGCTTCATTTGCTAAATATGCATTGTTGCTTTTATTTATATATCTGGTAGCGCTTTACTGTTTCATGGGTTTTTTATTTCTCTGAGCTTCAGTCTTTTCTTGTTCCTCTTCTTGGAGCAGTTGTCATCCATCTGTTCCATCATTTTGCATCCTCTCTTTGACATGTTAGGTCAATCATTTGTGCAGGTTGACATCTATGTCTCTCCAGGATCTCATGCCAACGAAGAATCAGGTGCTCTAAAGATTGATGGCCATACTTGATCAGATGGTTTTGCTTTGTTTAGCTAGCATTTGAATGGTTCATTTTCATCCCCGCAATCCAGTGACTGATCTCTATCTTCTTATTCTTCTTTTTGGCAGTTAACAAGCAGTTAAATGACAAAGAACGGGTTGCTGCCGCCCTGGAGAATCCCAACCTTCGCCAACTTGTGGATGAGTGCCTCTACTCCAATGAACTTTAACTTAGTATTCTTAAGTTATGCACAACTCTCATTGTACAGAAGTAATGCCTCAAGTCGTCTATTTATCTCTATTTGAGAACTGTGTTGTAGCCAGCGCTGGCTTACTTATTAATCGGCCTTGTTCTATCTTTCTAAACTTCAGCTTCAGTCTTCAAATGAATGCCTGGTTTGTTTCTGTTAGGAGATTATTTCTTTTCCTTTGGCCCTGCTTGAATCCTCAGAACTCAGTTGCTCTGCTCTGTCTCATTAGTTTACTACGATTGGTTTTGGCAAAGAACAAAACTGTCACAGTTTCATGGGTTATCCACATGCATGAACCTTGTTTTGACAAGGACGGACCTATTGCGCTTTAGTAGGAAGATCCAATGAGCCCATTTGTCTGCATGGAATTGAATTCCAAAGAAATCTAATAAATATTCCCAAAGGTAATGGTGTCTTCGCAACAATTCTCACCCACTTGTCAAAATTAATTTCAATTCAAGGTTTAAGCCAAAGATTGTTAGCCGTCTATTGAACTTCAAGTCCTTGGATCTGATGGATAAAATGTCTGAATGAGTTGATTTTAGGTAGCCGGCAAATGTACATTTTTAAAGCTAAACTGGTTTGCAAATGGACACATCAACATGCTTGTGTTTTCATTCTTTTGAGCGGTAACTTGAACCAAAATGGACACCCAAAAGGTTGGGTTAAATGGGTGACCCGCCATACTAAGTGCAAGTTGGGTTAAATGGGTGATCTGTCCTATCTGGGGTGACCTTGGTGTTCGGCTTGTCGATTCTGGGGCAGGCATGGGTTTTAACTTTTAAGATTTTGGGCTGACTTGAGCTAGGGTTTTTGTTGACACTGGCCTGCTATGTCACATTTGTCACTAATTTACATATTGCTTACTAAGAAAATATTTATGACCTTTTTTTTTTTTTTAAAAAATTTTAAAACAAAAACAAACAACAACCGATGTTGAACCCAACTCGACTCATTTCAACTGGGCAAGTTTAATAGTACAAACCATAAAACCATCAAATTGTGGTTATGGGCCGTAGGATGATTAATTAGAACTTTTTGGGGCGAGGGATGGAAGGTTTTTTTTTTTTTTCTCTCTAGTAAATACTCAATCACTTACCCATGTCTCTCGCTATAAGCTCTGCAGTAAAGGATTGATTCCTGATTGTTTGTGTGGAAGGGAGGTGCCTCATCACAGAGTTATCGGTGGATTTGCAGCGAGGGGTTGATCCCTGATCGTTTGTGTGGGACACAAATTGATTAGCAAACCTTTTTTTGCAAAGAAATTGTTATAATATTAGTCTCATTAAATAATCCTGGCTCTTCATTATAGTTATTGGACCATGTATCTTGAAACTCTAATATAATAAAATTCAAGGTGATATTTTGATTAGCTTGAAACTAAAACTTTTACTGAGAGTAGCTGTTGTGCGTGCCACCAAACACTGAGTTGATCAAAAGTAAACCCAGTGGGATGTAAACAAAAAACGCCCACCAAAAAAAGTGGCCTACGTGCAGTGTTTTAGAACTTACATACTCACTGCTAATGCCAGTTATAAGATAAGATTGGGACTAACTGTATAGAAAATCTCATACCAATGGATGTGGTCATCTGTCAATTTTTTATCAAAGACTATCGTGCCTAGATACGACATTGATATGACACAATTTTATGTAATACGATACGATCTGGGCATCATAGATCAAAGGACAAAGTTTCAGGATTTAATTTGGAGGGTCTTACCTTATACACAGTGGTAGTGGATGGTGTATATCCGGGGTTTACCAATGGTCAACTTTAAAGGGGATCGACAGGTTCCACATAAAAAATATATATGTATTACTCTTTCGGTTCGGGTAGTAAACGGGTCGGTTCTGGTCCAGGTTAAACGGGTCAGTTCTGGTCCGGATCCACCCGGAACCGTTTTGGAACTGGTTTCTTGGCTCCAGATTCAGAACCATAACTATATATGGGACGGGTTTGGATCCGAACCCGGATTTAGGTAGAGAATGATATTAAAAAAATATAATTTTTAGAAAAGATTTTCAAAAATTGAGTTAATATGTCGAGTCTGGTTTCCATAGGTCTAAACCAAGGTGGAACTGGATCCGGACCCATTTATTTATCGGGGCCTAAATAAGAATCCAGGCTCAGTTTTTAACGGGTCGGAACCTCCAGGTAATCAGAAAATCGCTTACCCATTTACATCCCTACCATGAGTCCCTTGCCAATGAGAAAATAGCCACTAATTTTTTTTCTAACTGGACCTGAGCTTTTGCGGATAGCTCTTGTTTTTTATTGGATCCACAGGCCTAGAAACCTGCCTATTGGGTCAGTGGGGAGTACAAGCACTAGAGGATCCAGATCCAATATAAAAACTGCATCATTTCTCCTTTCCAATCTTTTTTGGGGTTTTAGGGTTTTAGCTCATTCTCCCTTCTTTCTTCGTTCGCCGTCTACCTTGCTCCATCTACGGTCAGGATCCGTCCAATCTTCATCTCCGTTCGGCTTTGGTACTCTCTCTCTCTCTCTCTCTCTCTCTACATGCAGCTTTCATAGCATCAAATGCATTCTACAGAAAATGCTTTCTTCTCAGGAATACAATAGCATCAGATTTGTCTTAAAAATGCATCTTTATTGAATGATTTGGATCGTTTGATTGGAAAAAGGGAACGGAGAGATTTGATTCATATAGAAACCTGACAGCTGAATCTGTGTAGAATAGTACCCATCTTACTAGAAGCCAGATGATATTTGATTAAGACAGAAATCTGATAGCTTCATTCTGTTGAATAAAACCCAAGATATTGAGAATCTCAAAGTTATTTGTGTCAGATTAATATGACCACTTCTGCAGACATCTCCAACTTGATCCAGTTGATTTACACTTAATTTGAATATTTTTGCTGTTTTGTGGTTGGGTTTAAGATCTCCATCCACAAAGGAAATGGCTTGGACCTGTAGATCCATTAATTAGTCCCTATTGACTTCATTTGTGGGAAAGTTGTATGGCCAGTTTTGTAGACAAATCTGATTTCACCTGTTGATTGATACTCAATTTGGGTATTGTTGTTGTTGCTGTTGTTCTGTGGTAGGGTTTAAGTTCTCTATATCCTAGAGGGAAATGGCTTTTATCTGTAGATCTGCTGTTGCAAGGTCCATTGTTCAGCGTTCTAAAACCCTAGTCTTAGAAAGCCTGCCATCAAAACCTGGACCGGTTTCCATCTCTCATTCCACCACCAGAAGAAGCATAGCGCCTTGCATTTCGAGGTAATCAAAACCCTGACTTCTTTATCTTTTACTTTAACACTTCCCCGTCTGTTTTCGAGCTTATTTGAATTTTCTGTCTCTCCAAGGATTTCATTGGCACTTGGGTGCATGGAATCTCTAATGCCCCTTCACAGTGCTGTCGCATCATCTCGTCTCAAATCCATCCTTGGTGTTGGCTCCAACTCTTGGAGTTGCCTTTCGCAAGGTACTGTTATTTACTCTTTTGCCACTGTTTCTCTTTTGCTGTTGTGTCTAATCCATGCTTGATTTATTGATGCATCTGAAAAGAATGATGATTCTTTTACCACTCAACTCTTTCAAAAGTGGAAACCATTTTTTTTTTTTTTAACATGTTAGCTTGTTTAGATTAGTTTATTTGATGAAGAACCGAAAGCCACTTTAAGATCTTGAGTGTGTGATCAAGCTGGTTATTATTAGGGGCAGAAGGATGTTATATGTGTCTTGTTTGCATTTGGGAGGGGCTTTTCACAAATGGAGCTTTCGCTACCTACACTCCGCTGCTCGCCATGATTACAGCCGTGGCTGCTGTGCAGTAGTTCTTAGGCTAACTAGGAGGGCATTTTAGCAACAGCTACCTTGTATTTGGGGTATGCTCACTGAAACTTGATGGGCTGTATAGGTAGTTATCTAAGTTGCATTTGTGTGTACCAACCATCACTGGCATGTATTCTGGAGAAATGGTTCGGTGACCACTTTTGAAGTGCTTATAGTGATAGCTTCAAAAGCCCTGAATTGCATGAGGAAGGATACTAATATATGCACAAATTAGTTCCAATTTTTCTTTATTTTATTTTCACAAATGGTAATGATATTTTTATTCAAATGTGAAAAATGTATGCATAGGGAGAGGAAAGGAGGAAAAATTGAAAGCATATATTTTGTCCTCTGGTGGAACATTTCAAAAGTAAATATAGAGGGATGAAGTGAAGATGGGCATCCCAATTAAGAATAAAAAAGTACCAGGAATCTAAGCAACATCTCGTTGCCCGTGTAATAGCTTTCTTAGAATAATGTTCGATGATGAGTAGCCCTAGAAATAATTGTCTAATAAGCTCATCAATATTTGCTTAAACCAATGCCTATTTTTATCTTTGATGTCCTATTCTCAAGGTTTAAAATATCGGATGAGACAAGCATATGGACGATGTATTGCTTATTGGTAGTCACCAATATGCTAATTTGTGGGGTATAAGCCAAAACTAAAATTCAAGTGCATTGGCTGATGCACACACACTGGCTTATAACCGTTTCTATGTGGATCTATACATTGTTGTCATTGATAGGTGTCTTACCCTCCCTTGAAGAAAGTTCCTGTATTTTGTGTTATGGAGTCTTTATTATTAATAAAAATGAATCGCTTTATAATATTAGCTGCAGAGGAGTGTCAAATTGTGGTGTTAATGTAGTTGGTATGGTTTTTATTTTGTGGTTGGGTATAATGGTCCTGTACCGTCTCTTGTATTTTCCTCTTGATTAATAAAATCTATTTGTTACCAGGGGGACACATTCCCTTTTCTCTTTGTTGTATCTTGCTCTCTTATCTAGTAAATTTCTGTAGCCATTTAAAAATATCAAGGTTTCTGAAATGTGATCTTTCAATTGTATTCTAGTCTTTAAAGTTTAACCTTCAGATAGTTTAGCCTGGTCTTACATGTACTTTGCTCTGATTCTTTATCTGCCATGAACTTTTAATATTTCTTAACTTTCTTCTATTCATTGAGGCCTTGCAACCATCAATCTCAAACAGACGTCACAGTTTTTTTCTTTATTTTGTTTTAAAAAAATCCCAGTTTGCTTAATCTTTCATTTAATTATGATGGATACCTTATGATGCTTGCTGAATAATTGTCCTGACATGTCTCTTTACTTCATGATATAGGATTTGCAATGCCATTGTGACAAGGCCTTCTGGCTCTATGCAAGGCAGTAAATCTTAGGACTTTTCCCCAACTGAAGGAAGTCATGAACCTCCAAGCCTGGAAATTTTGGATTGTATTAGTGCCCATTTATAAACCAATGTATCAAACAGTTTCGCATGCAGTTTTGGATCCTTTAAATGCCATTTCTTTAATATTATCTTAATCTTTATGATTTTTTCCGTATTCTTTTATTAATAGATACCACTTTCAGTGGTTATATAGATGATTTTGTTAGGTAAATTCCATTACATATCTATTGCTGCAGTGGCATAGAAAGAAATCAAAGAATTTCTAAATGCAGTGGTTTGAATATAAATATGATTGTCATTTGTCACCATCTGCACTTTAGGTTAATAATTGAGGCCTTGTTGGAATGTTAGATTATCTTCTTGAAACTTCACTTGATGTTCGTTACATTAAAATTGGTAAAATTGCTATTATTGTGTCATTCTATTCTTGGGAAATTTGTTCTATTTGAATTCTAGTACCAACATTCTCAATCTGGGTACTTCCATCTGGTTACCTTCTGCTGTACATGTGGGATCTTTGATTAAACAAGACAACTACACTAATAAATAGGAGCAGTATAAAAAAAAAAGAAAGAGGTGAGAATGATTGTAGTCTGGTTTGGGTGCTGCTTCTACTAAAAATTAAAAAAATAAGATTAAAAAAAAAAAAAAAAAAACTACTAATCTGTTTTGAGTTTTCTTATCCAATACTGTTATGCCTCTGTGGATTAATTTCACTACTATGAGAAACAAGAACTCATATCCCAATTGTTACTGGTCATAAAGTGGTTGGTTCACATATAATCAATTTGCCCATTCTTTTCTCATCCTTCTCTTTTGCCTTTCAGTTGTTGTTCTTTCATCACTAGCCTTCTTTCTTCTCATGTGCTTGTTGGGTAGACTACACCTTTTATTTTACTGATTTTCATTCCATATTTCCTTTTCTGCATCTCGTAGACTTTGCTGTGCCTCGGTGATGAAGGTTGAAGGCCAGTTATTTCCACCAAGCCGGCTTGCATTTGAGCAGTTTTTCTTCTGGTTCTTCTACCCAGCATGGCACCATGAAATTGACTCTACAAGAGAGAAAATACCTTCCTATTGTCCTTCAATTTCTGTACTTGAAAATACAACCATGGCAACGTTCCTAGAAATTAGTGAACCTTTTTTTTTTTTGCTTCTCTCCTTTCTGTTATTTGTTTGTTTCCATCTTCTCTCGCTGTCCCCCTATTTTCTATCCCATTAATAGAGTTCTTAATGTTACTTTTGAAAGAAAATCTCACCAGCTTTTCTTAAATGAGAAAGTTTAAGGTCTGATTGGCAAAATAGGGTACAAAATTCTGTCTCCTTAAAAGTCTGTGTTTTGTGAAGCAACAAACCATAATTGTGGTACAAACTCTTTTTTTGCCAGTCAAGTAACCTCTTCACAGAAGACCCCAGATTGCAGGAAGCAAAAAGATTCTGTTTACATGTTTTCGAAAGAACTATCTCCAACTCCATTGTTTTGCATATTCAAAAATAGCATTACTTAAATTTTGGTTGAATGAACTGTAAATTTATTCTTACACTATGAACAAATGTTAGGAACTTATGCTCAGATACTTTTTGAGGGGCTAGTTGCAGACTGTTTTAGTTTCAGGATGTGGCTCTATCAGAATTTTTGTTCTTTAACAGACCTGGGTTCCTAACTGCTCTATTTATGAAATCTGGCATGGCGCCTTCCTGTGTAATGGTACCCACTCCCTTTTGTTTGCTTATGCTGCCACACTGACTAGTGGCTTTCAGTGTAAAACCAAACCTTGAATCCTGCACCCCCTCCATGAAAGAGGCACTGGTTCAGAATATCCACTTCTCTTTCTTTTTTCTAGAAAATTGTGAGGCCTATTGTGCCACGGGGTCTAGTGTACGGGTTAAACATTAATCTAAACAGATTCTTCAAATCAAAGTCTTCAAAATCATGATCCTTAGGAGAGTTTGGTCTCACTTCATTTAGTGGACAAGAATCTCAGTCCTAGTGGAAGACAGTATCTGAATTCTGAAGTAGTGGCTGCTTCCCCTTCTTTTCTAGAAAATTGTGAGGCCTACTGTGCCACCGGGTCTAGTGTGTACAGGTTAAACATTAGTCTAAAGAGATTCTTCCAATCTAAGTCTTAATCATGATCCTTGAGTTTGGTCTCACTTCATTTAGTGGATAAATAAGAATCTCAATCCTAGTGGAAGACAGTATCTGAATTCTGAAGTAGTGGCCAGCACATTTCATTACAGGGAGAATGATCCTCAAATAGATCACTCTGGCTTACTTTTCTCAATCCGAAGTCCAAGTAGTAGATCAACACTTTGGTTCACTTTTCTCAATCAAAATACTAGATCAACTTTCCCTGGCAAGTTGCGGTAGAGTATTACTTACACAAATTAGATTGGTGTTCACAGTTGAACTGAAACACTGTAGATTACATGTTAGAATGAAATATGGTAAATGACATGCAGATGATACTGGTAAAGTATGGGTTAATCATGTTATCTACACCTTTAAATCAATGTGAAATTTTATTTCTAGCAAAGTGATATTTAAACATGCATCTGATCTCTTGGGGGAGGAACTCATCCAACGATTAGGATTGAGCACAAGGAAGATCTGTTCAGATCAACAATTTATGCATTCATGATGAAGTCTAACAGATGCATTTCTTGAAGAAGACCAAATTATGAGGTTCTCTTTATTTTGGTGATAACCAAAGCTCACATCATGCCCTAGGGTTCTGAAGTTCAGGAAAGAAATTAAAAAAAAAAAAAAAAAAACCGAAGAAAGGGACAGAGATAAGATGGAGATGAAGAGAAAAATCATTTGTCCATGGACGGTTGGTGTTCATCTCTGAAAATTGTGAACTCTTTTTCGTTTCCCTTTGCATGGATGATGATGATGATTTTTTTTTTTTTTTGGCTAAATCTCTGTGGATGATGAGTTGCTGAGAATGTGAATAGTTCCAGATGCAACCCATGCTGAGGAGATTTGTGCAAGGTGAGGCCATCAGTTTTAAGTGGGGCCCAACTTAGATTAGTTCAACCTCATCAATCCTCATAGTAAAAAATAATGATAATAATGATTTTATTATTCAAGGCAGCAGCAACGGTATTTATAAACATCGGTTTGTGTGGGTGTAGCAGGTGCTACTTGAGGAATTATTCCTTTTGTTAAATACCTCAGAGATGCACAAGTCATGTTAGAGAGAGAGAGAGAGAGAGAGAGAGAGTTGTAGTGGCACTCAAATACAGGCTTAATGAAAAAGGCTCGACCCAAGCATGCTGTGTTACGGATCCTCCTTTTCTTGTACAACGAAAAGCACCATGGATCCTCCTTTTCTTGTACAATGAAAAGCACCATTCACACTAGAGTGGGAACCACTTTGGCTTGATTGATGCTCTTATCACAATTCACACACCTCCTTGTTTATGTGCACATGGAATTTAGATGTGTAACATACGTGATTATTATTTTCCCTATATGGATCATAGATTCGGTGATGTATCTTTATTAGTAGGGTTGTAAACTGGTCGGTTCCTTCCAGATCCATGGTGGACCCGGAACCGAAATCATTAAAGAAAAGATGGAACCGGAACTAGAACCATATATGGGACGGATCTGGATCCAGGTCCAGATCTAGGTAAAGAATGATATTAAAAAAATTGTGGCTTTTAGGAGAGATTTTCAAAATTTTAGGTAATATGTTGGGTCTCGGGTTTGCGGGTTCGAACCAAGGTGGAACCAGAGCCGGACCCATTTATTTATCGGGGCCTAAATGTGGATTCAGACCCGGTTTTTAACGAGTCGAAATCTCCATGTAATTGAAGAATCGGAACCCATTTACATCCCTACATGTTATGTTACTTTGCAATTTGGGTGTTCCTATATAGCAGCAGAGGTATGTGATATGAGGGGGCAAATCAAGTAAAGGTGAGCCCCACTCAGCGTAAATGAACTAATCACCTACCTTCGTAGTATTGACTAAGGGAGGCCTACACCAAGATGAATAAGTGTGTTTTTCAGGAAATGTAGTCAAATTCAGTGCTTTTTCTTAGGACACTACTCAAAATATCACCGATGAATCAGGTAAGTTTAAAGTGAGTAGGCACAGCCAAGAACCTCAAACTTGGAAAACCTCAGGCGAGCACACCGGTGCTTACAATAAAGTGACCACCGTATGCCTGAATACCATTAAATAGGGATCCCTTGTTAGTCATTGGGTTTGGCACCCATCCGAAAGGGCAGGACTATGGGATGGACTATGTCCTCTTTTAGATGGTGAAAACTTGTGGATCGTCGATCAAGTGATTAGGATGATGATTCAAGCCACAATTACCGTAGCGGGGTCGTTTTAAGTTTCTCCCAGTCCCATCTCCAAGTGGGCTCTACAAGAAACAGTGCTCACCTTTATTTTTTCTCAATTCGGGCCAAAACATAAAAATTCTTTACATGTCCTGTACCCTTTAACAGCATTATCGAACCAAATCAACCTTTGGAGTGAGTCATGGTGGGCAAATCCTTTAACTCGGCCCATTGACATGCCTACTTAGTAGGGAGTCTTCTGCCGCGCGCAGGCTAGCATGTAGTCCAGTTCAAAGGATGCCATCTATTAAGTAACTAATTTACTATAATGCCCCCTCTCTCAACAAATTGACAAAGAGAGCGGCTAAATATACACTGGCTTTTGTTCTATGCACTCGGAAATTTTATTTTACCAAGACACCCATATGGGAAATTACCAAAAAGGATAATTTCTAAAATCTCTACATTTCCCCTTGCTCTCTACACATGACTACCTTTTAGGCGATCTTCCTTCCCTCTCATTCATGTAACCCTCAATTCAATCTTTCTATTGCAACTCCTCATTCTTCCCACACTCCTCTCACTCTTCTCCCACTCTTCTTGTCATTCATCTGTGTTCTTCTTGCCACTCATACCTAAATCTTCATCTTCACCTCATTCATCTCTCATAACTAGTCATTTGTGATTTTTAAGCAATGGACAAGCAAATGGATAAGTAAATGGTGGTTTTCAATGATTTCAACAGCGACAAGCAAATGGAAAAGCAAATGCTATGGATGCAAAAAAAAAAAAAAAATCTCCATTGACGATGAAGGCTCAGCGATTTATTCGACCACCCAGGGCCAAACAAATAAAAGATGTTCAGCTCTATATGGCTGAACAAACTCGATTTTTTTTGCCCTATGTCGCCGAACAAACTCAATTTGTTCGGCCACTTAGGGCCGAACACGTTAGTGGCTGAAAGCCCCGCAAGAGCTAATGAGCAAAATGGTAGAAACACACTAGAAATGTTGAGCTACCTTTGGCCATTTCCAAATTTCTTCTACAAGTTTAGATTGCAGAGATAACATGTGTAGTATTAAAAAAAAATTTGAACCCACTATTAAGGTGACAATTGATGTTCTGGTATTTAATTAACTTTGGTACAAAATGATCATATATCTTAAGGGCATCTATTTTAATATGGACTGTTTGGACTTAATTGGCTGAACAAAATGCTTATGTTTGGACTTGTGCGGCCAAACAAAATGAGTTTGTTCAGTTGAATGCAGCTGAACAAATGAAATCCATCCGGCCCTAAAAGGCCAAACTATCCCAAGAAAGAAAGAAAAAAACCATGTGAATGGAAGGAGAGAGAATGCATCTCTCTAGCCCATTCAAGCATTCTGATGCCAACAAACAACCACTAACGTGAATACATAAAAAAGAATGAAATATGGGGAGATGAACATGGAGCGAATGAGGACATGAGATTTCCTTTGACCTTTTAGAGAAATAGAGTGATGAAAGAGTAAGAGGGTGAGGAAGAAAAAAGAGAATGAGTGGGGGCAAAGAGGAAGAGAGTGAGGGAGTGAAAATGAGGGTGAAAGAGAGGGATTTGAGAGTGAGTGATGGTGAGAGCCATTGGAGAGTGAGGGGGAAGGAGGAGTGTCAATGGAGGAAGTATAGGTGAGGGTATTTTGGGAAGTTCAAGGTGTACAGAGAGTAAGTGTAATGAGTTTAGAGAATAACAGTGTACATAGAGCAAAATTTAGTGTGCACGTAGCAACTTTTATTGACAAAATCAACCGTAATATTCTTGTGCCCATTCAGGCCTTATAGGTTTTTTTTTTTTTTTTTCAAATGACCATATTCTCCTCCAATATCTTTTCATGCATAATTGATGGGCTCAAAAGCCCAAACCAATGTTGGTTGGGCTTTGACGATTAGGCGCTTGTCAAAATCAGACAAGACCATGGGGCTTATCAATGATGATTGTGCCAAAAAAAGGAGTGCTACCATTAAATCTTAAAAGAGCTATGCCCATAATCCATCTACAGAACACAAAATAAAAAATATTATTAGTTCATTGATAGTGACTGAGGGTATACATTTCTTAGATAAATCTCCTGATATTCATCCCCTTCAAACTTTAGACAAGGAAAAGTAAAACAGTAAAAGCTCTTTTACCAGGAGACTTGTATCTATCTGTCCAAATCATGAAAATACCAGGAGACTTATTTTACACAACTTAAATTCACATTAGCCCTGCTATTTGTCCCGGGTTCTGGATCCAACGCCCCCCAAGGGTGTGTTTGTCCCGGGTTCGGTCCAGAACCCGGGACAAATAGACTTTCTCAATTCACATTCGATTGCTTGTTTTCAGTTGTGGAATGACAATAATTGAGAAATAACAAAAAAATCCCTTGAAAAATCTTTCTTTTCCACTAATCTCATTGACAAGTTAGTCATCACATTCAATTTTTTAAACTCTCTCCTACTATAAATCCATGAAAAGTGATTTATCGTCAATTTTAAACTTATCAAGAAAGAAGCGACAAACAAATAAAGGGCATATCCAAATTCCATATCCATTCCTCGATTGTTGCTCAGGTAATTAGAGAAAGCGCACGAGCTCAAATTCTTATATAATAAGATAAGAAAAATTGAAAATCCACATACAATAGAAATACTTATGGGTTGTTTAAGTTGTAATTCAAATGGTTAGTACATATGTGTGCGTCAAAATGGGTGAGTTAAAGTCTTTCAACCTAGCAAATGAAAAAAAAAAAAAAAAAAGATGCATTTTGAAGAAACACATATCACATGATAAGTTGGGCTCATGTAGTCAGGTACCTTTTAAAAAGCAAACCAAGCATTTTGTTGCTAAATCCATGAAAACTACATGCTTCCCAACTTCTTAAGAAAATCAAAAAACAAAAACAAAGAAACAAAAGGAACATGCAATGAAAACTCCCAACTGGCATCCTTTATAGAGATAATTAGCGAAAGGTCCTTCATATAGAACTTGTAAGGCCTCCAGTCCACCAACTTTTCTCCTAAGGCCTGTAGTCCATGCAGCTTGGACATATTTGGATGAGAGGTCCCTAGACACGTCACTTCATGGAGAGAGGTCCCTGGACACGCCACCTCATACATTTTAATGACTGATTTGCCCTTTTAACTGATTAGGCATAAAATTTCAAAATTTTAAATTTTAAATCTTCCATTCTCCCTCTTCTTCTTCTTGTATCCAGACTTCTGCACGTGAATCTTGTTGCAGGAACAGGAGACTCATATCAGAGGGTTGATCGAAGAAGAAGAAGAGAGGTGAAGATCGATAGATCTGTTGGAGGGCCACGGTTCTCTCGTCAAGAGAAAAAAGATCCTCGTGTTGTAGAGAAATGGTGAAGAAGAAGAGGAAGCAACTTCGCTGCTGCCGTCAATCGAAGAAGAAGAAGCAACTCCGCTGCCGTGACTGAGGAAGAAGAAGACCGGAAGGGATCTTAGAGGGCGTGACAGATCGCAGATCTGGAAAGGAAGAAGCAGGAAACCGGAGTTAGAGAGAGACGATCACCGGGTGGTCCACACGAGTTGCTGATCGCTGCTGCGTATCGCCGGAGTTGATCGGAAGATTTGGTGTCGCCTGCTGCCACCGGAACCACGCGTCACCGTCGCTGACCAGAGGGAGAAGCGTTTGGAGATGAGAAATCGCAGCCAAGCTTCGATTTGGGTTCTGTTTTCAGCTGGGCCCCACCTCGCCATGAACAGACGCCGGAGATTCTCTTCGTCGGAGTCGCCTCTGCGTGTGACCGGAGAAGAGCCACAGCCCCTGCTGTGGCCGAAGCAAGGAAGGAAGAAGAAGTCAGTTTTGGTTTTTGAACCAGAACAGAAGAACGAAGAAGAAGGGAGTTTTGGGTTGGGTCCAGTCCAGGTCGGCCCGACCCGTTTGCAGAAGAAGCCCAGTAGCCAGCCAGTTGATTTGGATAGAGAGCAAGGAAAGGTGAGGGAGAGGAGAGAGAAGAGCTTAGATGCAGGCTTTATAGAGAAGGAAATTTATCTGATTTTTTGTCAAATTGAGCTGAGTTTCTGTTAAATTTATCTGAGTTTCTGTCAAATTTATCTGAGTTTTTATCAAATTTATCTGAGTTTCTGTAAAATTTATCTGAGTTTTTATCAAATTTTTCTGAGTTTCTATTAAATTTATCTGAGTTTTTATCAAATTTATCTGAGTTTCTGTCAAATTTATCTGAGTTCTGAACAAATCTATCTGAGTTTTTGACTATTTATTTGAGTTTTGGAACAAATTTATGTTAGTTCTAAACAAATCCATCTGAGTTTTTGGAAAATTTATTTGATTTTTTTAAAAATATAGCCAACTTTCTGACAAATTATCTCCATTTTGAAAATTTTAACTGAGTTTTTGAATGAATATTTCTTTGTTTTTTGGCAAATTTATTTGTATTTTCTTATATCTATTTGTGTTTTTGAATTTTATTTGTGTCTTTTAAAATTTATTTGTACCTTTTGAAATAATTTTAACTGAGTTTTGACAAAAATACTTGAGTTTTTGAAATTTTTTTCTGAAATTTGGAAAATTGGTTTATCTTAGTTTTGGAAAATGTATTTTCATTTTTTTAAATTTATTTGCATTTTTTAATTTTATTTACGTATTTTGGATTTTATTTGCGTCCTTTGAAATTCATTTGCGTTTTTTGAAATTTATTTACATTTTTTAATTTTATTTATGTATTTTGGATTTTATTTACGTCCTTTGAAATTCATTTGCGTCTTTTGAAATTTATTTGCATTTTCTGAATTTTCTTTGGATCTTTTGAGATTTATTTGAGTCTTTTGAAATTTACTTATAGTTTCTAAAATTTATTTTGATCTTTTTAAACTTATTTTTGTTTTTTTTAAATTTATTGCCTATTTTTATAATTTATTGCGATTTTTGAAATTATTGCATTTTTTAAATTTATTTGAGTTATTTTGAAATTTATTTGTGTGTTTTTAGAATTTATTTGAAAATCTCATGATTCCATTAATCGTGGCCCATTGAATGATAGTTGACTATTATTAAGGGATATCCCATTAATTATAGGATATGATTTAAAGAAAGGGTAAATTAGACATATCAGGTATGGAAATCTGTTAGAGGACTTTTGGCTGCATGACTTTTTTTTATGGATTGTTTGCAATAAAGTCATACTTTGAGGGATCTCTCGTCGAATCCCTCTTTTTTATATGGTGGAGTAATTAATTAGTAACTGCTTTGAGAGGAACAGGGGCATTTCTGTAATTTAGTCAGTGTCTTTCATTTCGTTTTCAACCAATCGAAACGTACGTTACGTTCTGGACAGAAAGGTTGGTTGGTGAAAGGAGAGTATTTTGCAGAGAGTCGGCATGGCCATGGCTATGGCCTTCTTATTTTCAGCTCTCGCACACGTAAGATCGCAATCCTTTTCGGACATAACCTCGTGAACGTGAATTCTGTGGATAAGATTGATAAAGGAGATTTCTTTACCAAGAGAGAGAAGAAAAGCAATAAAAAAAACTAGAGGTTCCTTGTTCATGTATGCATAGATAGAGATTTGTTGCCCCACCACCACGTGAACATGGGAGACAGAGAAAACCCAGTAAGAAAAATCCGATTTTGATATGATTTCCTCAGTTGGGTCGGCCTCAAATCTTGTTTTCCTGTTGATTTGATTGAATTTCCCAACTTGGGTCGCTTTGAGAATTTTGTTTTCTTCTTGGTTTTGGTTGGATTTTTTTGGAATTAGGGTCTTTCCTTTGTTTATATTGATTGAATTTCCGGACTAGTGTGGTGCTTAGAAATTGTTGATTTCTTAATTTTGATTGAATTTGCAGATTTGGGTCGTCCTTAAAATTCTTGTTTTTACTCTTAATTTTCTTGAATCAGAAAGGTTGGAATTGGATTCTCTAACAGATGGCTTTTGGTGTGAGAAAGCGATCTGAGAAGTGATCAGATTAGCCATTTGTTTGTTGATGATTGTGATTTTGAGAGATTTGTGGATGAGAGGTGTTTGTGTTTGAGGTTAATTTCCTGTCTGCTACATAAATGAATATGGTGGGGTTTTTTTTTTCCCGGGTTTTTATGGCTTTGAAAGAGATGGGAGGAAAAATGGAAAGAGGAAGGACGGAGGGAGCCTTGGTTTTTGGCAGGTTATGTGACGTTGTGTGATGGTCGATTGCTGGCTATTTTGTTGGAATCTGGTGCCTTTTCTTCTGATCGTTTCTGTAAATATTTCGGATAATAGAAGGTAGATGTTTCTTACACATCTTTTCCATCTAAACATGAAGGAAAGGGAAGAGAAGGAAAGGAAAAGAGAGTCTTTTGCTAGGATTTAGATACTGGTCGGTTCTTTGCTAAAATTTCCTCTTCTTCTTCTTCTTCTTCTTTTTTGTGTGGCCTTTTTTTTTTCAACATATTGAGTGCATCTTCTGCAATTGTGAGAGAGAACAATAGAACGTCCTGTGCAGCTTCTTTGAGCTGTGTTTCTTTCAGTTTTTGTTCATTAAAATTTGGGCTTGTCTGTTTACTTGAAGTGGATTTTCTCCTTCTCTTCCTCAATTGCATGGATCCTTCCCTTTACTTGTTTTTCTCCCTTTGCTGAACTGGGTTTCTTTTCTCCCTTTAATTGGGTTTAATCCTTTGTTCTCCTTTCCTTCCATTCTCCTTAATTATTTTTGGTACTTGCATTTTTCTTGTAGGTTTTTGTTTCACTGGACCTTTTTTTTTCTTCTGAGTTTATACTGGTTTCTTCTATACCTGTTATTTTCTGCTTTGTTTGTGTGGGGTTCTTAGTTCTTATTCATTTGGACCGGGTTTCTTCTTCTTTGGTGATTGTGGGTTTGGGTAGGTGGATGGCTAGGTGGGTGGGTGGGTGATTGGATTTTATCTGTTCTTTTGATGTTGATATATAGTAGTCTTTCTTGGTTCTTGCCTTTTGTTTGTATTTTCTGTATGTGATGATATATTAGAGTATGGCATCTTGCATTGATTACTTGAACAGGGTCTTTATAATGTTGAAACTGTTCTATGATTTTTGGCAGATTTTTTGTATCCTAGAATTCCGGAATTCGGATCTTCTATTGTTGGTGTTTCAAAATCCATCATCTGTGTTGATGTGAAAGGATATCAGCTAGGAAGATTTTACTCCAGTTATGGAGTACGAGCCTCTGAATGGAGACAATTTGACTGATCCTGGCCGAAAGATTGCCAGACAACCCACTTACCAGCCCAAGTTATCTCCTTGGTTTGATCTGAGGGTTTTCTATGTCAGAGTTAGCAATTGTGAGGTTGATGAATTGACCCCAGAATTTCTCACTCTCAACCATATCCCTCTTAACCCTGATGCCCTCCTGGAAGTGAATGGGAGAAGAAGTAGCAGTTACTCTGACAGCTTCTCGTCACTGTTAAGGAGAGATAGAGTTGATAAGAAATCCGAGGAAGCCACGTTTGTGAGCACTGACAGTATAAGGATGACAGGGAGTGTGAAATTTGAGGTCTATGATAGAGATGATTTGTTACTCACTGGAGTCTTGGAAATGTGTAATGGTAATGGTTTTAACAATGGGGAATCAAAAAACCACAGCAAGCGATGGAGCATGAAATGTCAGTCAGCAGTGGCTGGCAGTGCAGGGTTCTTGAGGGGGAAGCAATATATGGGTTCTGAATCAATTGTGCCAACGGTGGAGGTTTATGTCACTGGTTGTTTTGCAGGAACTCCTATTATCTTGACTAAGACTCTCCAGCTCATTGTTAGGAGGAAGCATGTTAGGAAGGGGATGCTGGATTCAATCCCAGAGTATGAGACAACTGCAACCAAGACGGATGTACCTTCTGAGCTTGCTTTACAGGTACTCAATAACAAAGAGTGCTCAATTTTCAGTCCAATTGTGCATGCAATTTGTGAATATCCCTTATCGTTATTTGGATTGTCGAATGAACTATATAAATTGCCTGATTCATTATGCTTTAACCACCTCTTTCAAATTTCCATGCCTTGACATGCTCCCTTATCTTTGGACATGTCCATTGGTGATGGACAAACATGGCAGAGGACTTTCGTTTCATTAGAAAAGCTTTAGCATGGCACATATTACAAGGATGAAGAATATTATGTGTGTGGGTATAAAATTTTCCATAAAATATTACTTTTTTCAGAATTTCCTTCTAGGTTCTACCTGAACCTGATACGGCTGCCATTTTCTTATCATCACTTTTCTATTTAGTTTTTAACCTCATGCATTGGTACTTTATCTAGATCTGGGACTAAGCAGAAAGGCACTCACTTGTTTTTGTGCTTTACTGGCTCTATAATTAAAGAGAGCCCTTCGATCATAAGGTCAGATTCTCTATTTGAGGCCTAAAGAAAAGAATGGCATACTTATTATGTAAGCTTAAAAAGATCTGTTTTATTACTTCTTAAGTAGGCGTGTTTTGTAATTTTCTCTTAAATAGTTCCAAAGTAAAGTGTGTGGCTTAGAATTCAGATTATGTTTTTGGTTAAGAGAGGTGGGATAGTAGGATTTGAGAGACCCATTCATTATGTTTGTTGTATGTTGACTTTATAAGCAAAAGAGAATGCCACAGAGATGGCCCATGTCTTGCATAAGATGCTTTATCTTCTTTCTAGCTCCACATGAAATCCTCCCTTACTGGCCTTCTTGGACTAAAAGCTTGGGACTCATGGTTTGTCTTATAGGGTCTTTTGCATGACTATGGATTTGAATTCTCTCCTTATTCCTTCTCCCTGAGGATTCTTGGAGAGTGAGATTTTGCAATTGTTTCATTCCATCCTTTGTATAGTTGTGTTGCAGTTTGGACTAGGTGAGACTGACCTAGTTGTTCTTTCATTTTGTCTTTTAGAAGGTCAATCTAGATAGATCTTATGTTTTAGTCTTTCTTCTTGCTCAATCCACTCCCCTCTTTGGATTTGCATGTTATTTTCTTAAAAAACGGCTATATCTTGTAGTTGCTTTTAGTTTAATTATCTCTTCTGCCTTTTGGATAAAAATATTTTGATAGTAAACCAAGAAAAGGACATCAGGGCAAATGGATTTTAAGCTCTTTTTTTTTTTTTTATTAAAAGAAACACCATTGTATTTCTTTATTCCTTCAGTTAGGAGATCAGTGTAGACTCATTTATCTAGTGGTACACGACGGGATGTGTCAGTGTCGGCGCCTAGTGTCCTTTTCTCTTTAGTATGAAGACCATGGATGGGGTAGGGGCATTCTCATGTTTATCATTATACCTTGGGGCTCAGTGTGTTTTCCTCCTCCACTTTGTCATTCTCATCCTGTGCCAACCCCTAGCGGATAAAGAAGGATTATATCAGACTAGCAAACCAGCCATTGAAAAAGCTTGCTAAACCAAATTTGAGGTCTATCATGAGAAAAGTAGCATTCAACCAACCCCAATGGATAAGGCTTTGATTACAATGATGATCTTTGCAGCACAAAAAGATTAATTATAAAAGTTTGTGAGAGCATTGGAGAACAGGCATCAACTCTTGACATGTATAAAATAGAGGTTAATAGAATTCATTTAGACTCGCCTGAATCCAGAAGTTGTACACAAATCATCTGTCTGTCCAATCCTGACTATTGGGATCATTGTCTCCCTAAACCTTGGAAAACTTCAATACTGATGCCAGATAACATGGTTACACCACAGAACCCTCCAAACAAAATTCTCAACCATGTTTTCAACGATTTGACTGTCTATCTTTTCTTGTTCTGACTTGTATAATATTTGTACTGTTCCGTGCAAGAGAGCTGTTAAAATGGAACCTAAACAGATCAAAACATGTGGATTGACTGGATAAATATCTCAGAAGATAAACCCTTACTAACAAATTCTCCATATATTTATATAATGGATTTTTATTCCCATCTCACCACAGACTAGTGAGCTCAAGTTATTATATTATTATAAGTTTCATGCATTTTCCCCGTTTCTTTTCCTCTCAAATTTGCCTTTTGCGTGCGGCTTTATTTCCTTTTGCATATGCTTGCAGCTGGCAGAATTCCGAGACTACAAAACTGAGAACAATGATGAAGTTGAAGACTACAACAGTCTCTACTCGAGGGCTGAATACATGGAAAATGAGGATGGGGAACTTTCTTGGTTTAATGCGGGCGTGAGGGTGGGAGTTGGCATTGGCCTTGGCATTTGCCTTGGCGTCGGAATAGGGGTTGGCTTGCTAGTCCGAACATATCAAGCAACCACCCGAAACTTCAAGAGGCGGCTATAGTCCCTCATCCATGAAGTACGGCTAACTAACTGGTGTTCTCTGAGATAATCCCCTTTGCGAAATGGTTCTTTTCTTTATGTAGCTGTCACAACCATCTCCATTATGTTTGTGAAGTGTGAAGTGTGTTGTATTCAGGCAGTGAAGTTTTGTTCATGAAAGTAAAAGCCGAGATCTCTTCAGATGGGTGTTTCAATTTTTTCTTATTGCATTCGGTACTTTTAGTCCCAATTCTCTACTCCGCTTGTCCTTGCACACACAAATAAACACAGATTCGCTAGATGTCATAGCTAGTTTTGCTCCCCGGCCCCATTAGTCACTGATTTCCACGCCTTGTGACCAAAGTCGAGATATTTCCCAAGACATTCTCCCTACTGCTCCATTTTTACAATAGTGACAAAACTTTATTGCGATATTGCAGAACTTCATTGGATTATTGGAAACGGGGCATTGAAATACAAAGTAAAAGGTGCAGTTTTATATGACACCGCATAATTCAATACAAATTTTGTGATATTGCAATAATGTAGTACGGAGAACTTTTTGGGGGAATCTCTACTTCGGTCATCAGGTGCGGAACCGACGGCTAATGGTGACCGTATAAGGAAACCCCCAAAAATCAATTGGTTGCGTCTGCTCTGTTTTCATTAGAATGTCAGATGATTCTTTTTCAATTCTCTCTTTCTTAGTTTTTATTAGAAGGGAACTGATTTATGATTACTGCTATTATAAGAGATCTACCACTGTGGAGGTAGCGTGTTACGCCATACATACAGTGCTATTAGTACATGTAAGTATTCTCAGTTTGCTAGGGTTATATGGCTATTTATTACTTTCAGTTGTGACTTGAAAATACATGGTGAATAAAAGAGAATGCAGTTATTGTCCATATTTGAGAGACTATGGCTATTTATTACTTTCAGTTGTGACTTATTGTCCATATTTGAGAGACTATGGCCATTTATTACTTTCAGTTGTGACTTGAAAATACATGGTGAATAAAGAGAATGCGGTTATTTGTCCAAATTTGAGAGAATATGGTTTTGTACATGTGCCATTCACTGTGAGGGTCATCGTTTTGTATGTGTCATTCACTGTGAGGGTCATCATTTTGGACCTGTGAATACATACATACATTCTATATCTCACACTTCATGAATTGAAAGAGTGCCCCATTTTGGCTAACCAGCCTTTAATATGCCAAAAGATCTCTTTGGAAGAGAGAGAGAGAGAGAGAGAGAGAGAGTTATGACTCTCTTAAGTCCAACTATGGGGGCTTCAAATCAAGGGTTATGATGATCAGATGGGGATGAATTTGGCTCTTCCCAACCCTTCATAATGACTCTTGTACTTCCCTCTCGCAACTTGCTTGGTATGCAAAAAAGGCCAACGCTATTTGCTGATAATGAACCACAACACCCTTGAAGTTCCAACACATGCATCGAGACACGGCAGATGCTTGAGAGACAGTTTTGGACGCAAGTTGGTCCACCACTAATCAAAGAAATGGAAATGGAATAGTCTATGCAAGGATAAGGATGATTAGTGTGCAGTTTAAAGTGCCACTTGAGAAAAAACTCCCTAGATCAGAACCTAATTCAGAGACGTCCTATCTTTAGGTACTATTATCAAAACTAAACAATTCATAGAATGGCACAGGAAGAAATAGGGGAGAACCATATACAGGAAGGAGCATAAGCCATATATATGCAAATGAAATACAATAAACTATCCTGCTTTTAACTGTTCAAGGTTAAAATGGAACAGGTATTCCAGCTTCTGTTAATAAAATGATACGTAGTAAAAACCAGATCAGTTCATACCCTCGGGTGATCCTTCCATACACCCATCTACAGTTTCATGAGTAGGAAAATTCTTAAGCTCCACAGAAATGTAATGTAGTAGCATTATTACTATCTAGTTTTGAAAATTGGGGCTTGATCAGTTGCCTTGGCTGGTTACAAGCACTGGTTCTGGAGCCACTTCTGCACCCAAATGACCATTGCTGGTGCAGGTTAATTTTTTATCTAAACCCCAGAAGCTAGTGGCTTTTACATCATCCTGAGCCATCAAGCTTGAGAACTCCTCATGGTCATAATGCGAAACAACTTTCCCTCCAAACTCAGTAGGAAGGATCTCAACATCGAAGTACTGCCGCATTAGCTCAATGCTCTCTTCATTCTTTGGATACACGAATTTCACCTTCTGGAATGTTTTTGTATCCAGGAAATATTTCACTATCTGCAAATCCAGAGAGTTAGGCAACCTGGTTAATATAGAAAATGCAGAAAGAGAGCAGTGCTGTTTCATTTCCAGTTGCACATATCTAAGTAGAGCACCATGATTTGACAGATTTCAACCGTCAAACATGAGAAGCAAATAAAACCCACCATAGCATTCTTGTTCTTTGAAATAGTTCAATCCCTTAGAACAAGTTTCAAAATTTGACTTGGAAGAAATAACAAAAGCTCGCCAACTTTCTATATGACAATCAGCCTTAAACTTTCTTTGCTTTTATATCTTTTACTAATTAGAGTCTGGCCAAACTAAACTAATCCATTAGTTTCAATATTAATTCCTATTTTGAAGTTTCAAAACAATGTTGATAAATACCAACTCCTCACTTATGAACAAGGAAAAGAGAACCTTGGTAATTGGTTTAGAAAGGGTTCTCCACCACCACTGCCATCATCATCGACGTAACCTTTAATCTAGGATCAAACTCTTTTACTCATGAGTAAGAGTTCATTCCAAACTCATCACTTAAAAACCGAACCAAGCTACTCTCTCTCTCTCTCTATATATATATAATATATATATATAGAGAGAGAGAGAGTAGGGCTCTCCTAAGCTGCGGCTTATCTTTGCTGGTCCCACAAATCAAATTTGATTATATCTATTTTTTGCATGATGGAAAGAGAAAATTCAATTTTGATTGGATTTATCTTGATTTTGGAGACGATCATCATGTAAAAAACAACGATAATCGACTTTGATTTGTGAGACCAGCACTGTTTCAGCTTAGAATAAGCTAAGCTTTAGTTGAGGAGAGAAGCGAGAGCTGGGCCATATATATATATATATATATATATATATGGAGAATATTCATGTGCATCAATCCATTGCCATAAGGTGAGAGACACTTACATAATTGGAAATATTCATGTGCAAAAGAGGAAAAGCTATATATGATCATATGCATAACAAGAATGTTCATGTGTAAAGAGGGAAAGCGATGCACATGAATGTCCCCCTATATATATATATATATCCTGCCAATAGATCAAATGCAAAGTTTTGGCTTTGTTACTAGAGAAAGCAAGTACTGCTCTTTTTTGACTGATTCTAGAAGACCCTTGGAAAAGGATAATAAAATGGAGATATATTAATCCCCAATCCCAATTTGATCGTCAAGGGAAAAGCATTTGCAGTTATACCCAACAGCAAGACCTTCATTTATTTTGTTTACTTCCAAGATTATTTTCTTTAATGAAAAAAAAAAAAGAAGCAAAGGTAGTAAGTGGCAAGCCAAAAATAATAGGGTGTGTTGATATGAGGAATGTTTTCTTTTAAATTACATTTTCTATCATTGTGATTTTTTTTTTTTTGTCAAGGAAAAACATACCTTCCAAAAAGTTTCAAAGATCCTGGGAGGATTGTAGAGAAACGCCATAGCAAGCCTCTCCGGATAGTGATTCTGTAATATGTTTACGGTTTCACGGGCAGTCTTGACGGGTACAGAGTTTGTCAATGACCATCCAGTGAAGTCTATCAACCACATCATCTGCTCTTGACCCTCAGGTAGGTTAAGAATTGCATTCTCTATGAGATACACTAGATGGCGAAGCTGATTGTCATGTGATGTGGTGTTCTGCATTAGAAAAGCGAGAGAAAAGAATTGTGTTTACATAGGCAACAGCTACCGACACAACTCCATTAAAACTTCCAGAAATAATTCATAAAAACCTGTTTTCCTGGTCTCAATATAAGAACAGTCCTCCCATGCCGATCGTGAAAATTTGCTCTGTACACTTTCCCAGTTTCACCTTCATTTGCTACTTCATGCTGCGGGAAAAGTATTGTTATTTCACTACAAGTTTATGGTTCAATATCTAGAGAAGGAAGTGCTGCATCCTTTATAACTTAAAAAAGTGCAAGTTCTTGGGGTCATTAGGCCGGCTACCTATGAAAAGAAATGAGATTTTAATACAATGTATTTATGATTACACTGAAAGATCTTATCAGAATCAATTACTTCAAGCAGCTAATATCGGTAAACAACGAATAGATTAAACTCCAAAACTCTTTGTTTATCAGAAACAAGTGTGAAAGGATAGGATCGATCATGGGGGGCCCATGTGGGCCCCACAAGGAGGCCTTCTCTTTTCAAAACAGCATGTGTATAAAAATCTCTAGCCAATATATAAATGATGAAACATAAAAGGAAAAAAAGTGAATGAGAGGATTGTTCTGTGAGATTAAAACTTTAATGAACTATCCATTGACCTAGGTTGGGGAAGCATACCCAGCGGATTTCTTCAGGCTTAAAGGTCGCCCTCCACTTCAATGTATCTTCTAACATCTTTTTTGATTTGTCCAAATTCCAGTTCCGAGCTTCCAAATATCTCCTCAAGCACGCATCATTGCAGAATTGTAAACTAAGTCCAGATAATGGTCCAATAGCATTTTTGAGTTCAGTCACCTGGTTATAGAATAAAGAGATGCAGCCTTTTCAAATATATCATCGTGATAAATACAAGTAATGGAACTAAATTGTCTTCTCACAAACAACTTAATAAAACCAACAAGAAATGGGCAACTGCAAGTTCATGGTGCCAAAAATTAAATTGGAAATCAAATTATGTTCATACAAAGGACAAACTATACAAGGGCACAAATATTACACATGATTTTAGATTTCATAAAGCAACATTTAAGGTGCCATCACAGCATTGCCCTTTGAAATGAACAGTTTGATGTAACCAGGGCCTTTATTTTCAAACTCACAAGGAAATGAATGCCTTCTGTTATTCATGCACAACCAATGTAGGTAGTATAAATGGAATGAATAAGATATGTGCATCAACAGATCAAGTCTAAGAATATGCATATTAATACTACTATGAAAACGAATCACATACCATTTATTAGTTGAGTGTTATTAAGGATATCATGTTCTAACATCAACCAGATTTTTCTACCGAAAAAAGAAGAAGAAGAAGGATATCATGTTCAGAGTATTCTGACAAACATTTTGCTCTATACAGAAATAGAAAGACCAAAATGAGGCTGCAAAACAAATCAGATGACTTCCCATTGTGTTTATCACTACTACAAACTTCTATTAATGTAAATTTAATCAATGTCGTAAGAGACATTATCAGCAGTTCTCATACTGATCAATTGTATAAACACTGTAGAGGAATACACTGATCCAGCTATAATAAGCCTTCTCAAATTAAACTATTCTACTTATGTAATCATAACTCAACTAGTCCATGAAATTTAATTGGGCAAAATAAAACACTAGTGCATCTACAACTTTTGAGTTTACCTTTGCTTCTTGGTGCATAGCATCATTCTCCTCAGGATCAGGAGCATTATGCCATCTTCGGAACATGGTGATCACTATCTAAATCTGCAAAGTAATCTAATTTACAGAAAGTAAGACTTGGAATCTAACTTAAAAAGAAAGCGTTTAAACAAATGCATAGAATTGATTCTAAATTAAAAGCCCTTTAAATGACATGGACTGGAGAACTTCTACCCAGTAAATGGATGCACTACACATTTATGCTATTAGATGATATAACGGTTGAGTATTAACTTGCAAAAATATGGATAAAAAAACTGAAGAAATTAGATTATGACTAGGAAAACATAATATCGTTCATCAAGGGATTGTACCAAGAAAAATTCAAAACATTAGTCGCGCCTAGAATACTTCCCTCCCAGTTCAATTTTGCACAGTAAACAAAGACATAGAGGGCATGTCAGAGGCCATATGAAAGTCCTAAAGGGTATTCTCTGTTTATACACCTATGAATCTTTAAAATGGTGGTTTCTGAAATAATCTCATTAAAGAATTGGGCAGTGGGTCTGTTCCATCCTAGATCGAAAGAAAAGGTCTTTTATTTGGAATTGCAATCCATTTCATGAATTGGGTGATTTCAGATCAGACCTCTTTCCATTGCACGCTAGTTATACATACATTTCAGGACCCCGATACTAAAACAAAGTTCCCTATAAGGAGATGCATAACCAATACACTTGTGGTTATGATAGCGTCTCTTTCTTGGATAGTTAAATAGTCTGCACACTGCCGGATGATTTTGATCATACAACAAGAAAAGTCAACTCCCAGTTTGGGTTCTTCCATCTGAGTAGCTAAGAAAGTATTGCCTTCTTTCTTTTCTTTGTTTTTTTGGTAGAAGAAGGTACTGCCTGTTAATTCTGTTAATAGATTTACCAGAATGTTAGAAAACCAAGATCTAATTTTTCTCATCTCTCAAATCATTTCTCCACATATAGAGTCAAAAAACTCTAGGGGGAATCTTTACTGAGACGTAACAAAACAAATACGTCCTATAAAGAAAGAACACAAAAAACTGCAACAAGATCACTTCTCCCTTGCCCAGAATTCCACCCCACAATCACAGAACAGCAGAAAAGAAAAAGATAGAGACAGAAAGACAAATTATAAAGCAGAAGAACAATTGAAGGAGCTCTAATGTCGCAAACAACCAGGAAATTTTGAACTTAAAAATATTGACTTTGCCAAAATATCTTAGAAAAGAGAAGTTGGAAAAGAAATCAAGGTGTGAGAGGAAGTGGGGAGTGGTTATACCTAGCAGTAGAGAGAGAGAGAGAGAGAGAGAGAGAGATTACTCTACTTGTTCTTGTATGCTTTGATGTTGTTGCCAAAAGTGAGAAAGCTGAGAAATCTAGTGAGAAGATTTTGGAGTAGTTAAAGGGTTGTGTTTGTCTAATCCACACACAATAAAAACATCTTATTTTACTAGAAGCAAGAATCATGTGGAAGAGAGAGAGAAGGGGGGTCAAGAGAAGATCTTTTCAGCCGTGCATGCTTTTGGATTGGTTGCCTTTTTCCCTCCTTTAAAGGCTTTAAAAGGACGCCAATTGAAGCTGACACGTTTGGCTCAACAGCTTTAATTCTGTGTGTCTCTGTCTCTGTCTCTGGTCTTCTTCAGACAAGAAGTCTCTCCCCCTAGTAACACTCTACATATCGGTTCTTTACTTCTTTAGACCATGAAATCTATAAGATGGGAAATTTAATATATAACAATAGCATTTGATAATCAGAAAATCTCGGTCAACCACTGTTGATTGTCGTGCGAATGGCTAATTTTCAGTGATCACAAAGTTTACTCTGTAACTTGGTAGTTGGGGCTTTTGTTTTGATAATATAAATTGGACATGAAATGGGAAGATTACTATTTATAAAATTTAGAAAAAAAAAGTAAATATTCAAAAACTATCTTCTTTTTATTTGTAAATAAATCATCAGGGCCCATAATCATCTTAGGAAAGTGAGGATTGCATTTATTTCTCCACCTTATATCCATTACATATATGAGTCTTTAATAAGAATTTTTTATTTTTTATTTTTACCCGTATCCCCCGGGCCTGAAGGGGTTAGTATACGTAAAAATCCAAAATGTATATTGTTATTTGTAAATCCCAAAAAAAAGGAGGTAGTTAAACGTGAATTCTTTGTAAATTCTTATCTGGATTTCTTCACCTTAATATGCATGGTTAAGCCGAGCTCAAACCTTGTGTTAGGGGCTCTTTGCTAGTCTGTTGGCAACTCGAACTCAAGCTTAATTTAGTGCTATCAATCCTAGTTTGACTTAAACCCTCGAACAAGCTGATCTAAGCAACTTAGCTTGAGCTCGATGGCTTGTTTAAGGTACAAGCCAAGTTCAACCTAGCTCATTTAAGAATCACTGTTTCTTTAATTGGATGAGATCAAGGCCTGCTAGCAAAATGGTCTGGGCTTGGACAATCATCCATCTAAGCAAATGTCAGCCCATTGGCATTCCAATCTACAAGCACACATTCTAAATCATAGTATTCCTGTGAAGACCACCCAAATAAAAGAGAAGGGTTGTGTCAAGTTGGCTGTAAGCACAACATGAATTCTTAAAAATATTATCATGTGATGGAAGAACTAAAATTTATGTAGCTGTTCGAGCATAATTAGGATAAGACTTTGACGAGGATGATGATGAATATCAGTGAAACGAAAACAGGGTCATGCAGCCAACATATGGACGAGCCTAGTGAGGATACATGGTTGGGAAAATTCAAAGTGCAATCAGTGGGGACCTCTATAGATGGAAGCTTCTTATGTGGGGTGGGTAACCCTTTCCTGGTTGTGGAAACCTCCATTGCAATCTGCCGTGAGGGAGGGGCTAGATTTATAGGAATGTCTAGAATCTTGGAAATCAAAGATTGCCCACGGTTTTCAAACCAATATCACAGAGCACAAGTCAATAGAGAATTATGGTCCGTAGACGCCTGTTAAATGCTGGTCAAGCGAAAGCACTATTTTTCTGCACCCTATATAGAAATTGATGGCTCTTACTGCGACTTTACCACAAATTATTGGGAACGCCAATGACCCAATTCCTGGTTTGCAGCTGAGTCAAGGTCTCCTCTTATGATGAAAGAGGTAAGATTTGAAGGAAAGGCTTCATAGGGATAGTTGGGCGGATGAATTTTCTAACAAGAAATTGTTTTGCCCTCTTTTTAGGAGTGCCATTTTTTTTTTTTTTTCTAATAGATTGGGACAGCTAAGAATGCGTTTTGACTCCTAGATTTATAGAAAGTTAGAAATTTTATTATTATTATTATTTTTTTTTTTTTTTTAAGAAAGGTCCCCCCCACCCCCCACAAAAAAAAAAAGAAGCCTGGGGCGGGATTCAAGCCCACAACGTAGGGAGCAAACCCACATCTTTTGCCAACTTAGAAAGACAGCATTTGAGGTTTATAGGATTCCTTCAACACATTCCCCATTACATAAGAATAATATTTTTATTTATTTATTTATTTATGTATTTATTTTTGACAAGCACAAAACTAAAAGTATATTGAGAAAAAAGAAACTGCACGGTTACAAAGACAAGGGTGGAAAAGGCAAAAAGAAAACTTGAAATTGAAATGATCAAGAACTTCATGCAATGCAATCAATTTGGATCTACACACCTCCAATTTTGCTAGCGAACTGTTTATATAGTCGGATTATCCTGGAAATATTGACGATGAACCAGATGCAGATCTCATAATTTCTATCGCCACAAGAGTTTAGGTAGAAATTACCAAAGCAATAAGACAGCCCTCAAGGGTCAAATCATTTTATTGCTCTCCTTACTGGGGGATTTGGACATCATTAGATAATCTGGAATCTTCTGAGTCCGGACTTGTCAAATATGGAATGCAACCGTATAGCTGATCACCTAGCTAAAGCTCAGGCCCCTCCTACTATACTGTTTAAATCTTCTTTAACATTTCACATCCAAGCTCTATGCTTGCAGGAGAGATACAGTACAGGAATACAGTATTATTAAGGGAAATTTTCAAAATAGGGCTCAATTTTTTCTCAGATTTCAACTCAGGACGGTCAAAAACTTATATTTCAAAACAGGATTTAAGTTTTCCAAATTAATTTCAAATTTTTTTTCTCCAGTTTTATGAAAATACCCAAAATGCCGTTTTTTCCTTCCATTTCTGCAACTTCACCTTCCAATCTGTGTGATAGGCATTGGCGAGCATGTTGGGGATAGGTTGACGGCACCGTAGACGACCATTCTGTCGGGTTTTCTCAAGCAGATTGTAAACCCCTACAGAAAGCTCCAGCCATTAATTAGCATATGGCTTGGGTAGGGCGCACAGATAGATTGGCTGCTTCACAACCATCAAATCAATCAAGGAATCGATGGTGATGATAAGATCCAACGGGTAGGAGTGGGCCACACCTTTTGGAGAGGAGATCATTCTGAAGGTGGAATTGAGGATCATGAGCAACGATTCGCTTTTGGGTCTCGCCCACTTGAAGCCCAAATCGCCCTTACCAATCAACTTTTTATATCCGTTCGTCATTGGTAACACTAGGATGCACAACGTTTCCATACTGGTCTTTGTCGATTTGCTGGGATCATGAAGTGGATTGTCGGCAAAATAGTGAATGGAGGAAAAAGAAAAGCTGGGGTATAAGACTGATAGGTTGTGCAGAGTTTAGTTGATTGTGGCTCCTGTTAGAGAAGAGGGGTGTTTGGAGGGAAGAAGAGGACAAGGATAGGAAGAGAGGATGGATGGATTCTGGAAGGGCATTTTAAAATAAAATGAGAGGAGACTTATCTGAAAATCTTATTCTTGCCGAATGTCCTCATCTGAAATCAATATGGAAAACTTGAGTCCCATTTTGAAATGTAATTTCTTATTGTCCTGATCTGAAATTCGAGGAGAACTTGAGCCCTCTATTGAAATTTTTCCTAACAAGAATCATTTCTTCAGCATCTTCAGATTTTGATGATGGTTCAATGTGCTTTTCACAACAGAATACTTCTCTTTTGCTAAGAGACAATTGTTTAAACGTTAGATGTTTTGGTTGGTCCCATGTTTGTAATTGTCTGGTTCTTTTGCTGTTTCAGCTTTTGGTTTATGTGGAGTTTGTTTCATCAATGTTAGATGTTTTGGATGGTCCCATGTTTGTATTTGTCTGGTTCTTTTGCCGTCTCAGCTTTTGGTTTATGTGGAGTTTGTTTCATCTTTTGTATTTACTCTTTGTTAGTGTATATAAATATATATATATATATATATATATAGGGAACATTCATGTGCGTCCATCCCTCACCATAGGATGAGGGCATTTTTCCTTTTTTGCACATGAATCCCCCTTTTGTACTTCACCATATGTACTTGAAATCCCCCTTTTGTACTTAAAAATTTTCATTTATGAAAGCATCCCTCACCCTATAATGAGGGATGGATGCACATGAATACTCTCCACATACATACATACATACATACATACATATATATATATATATATATATAATCATCCTCACTAGAATAAAAAAGAAAGAAACAAGACCACTAGAGAGAAGGCTTGTACAATATCTGCCATCTTCAAATAGTGGAGTCCACCTTCATGCCAAACCTACAGCTTAAAAGTCCACCTAAATAAATAATAGTTCTAGGCAGAACTGCAAAAACAATTTGGCTCCTCCACTTAATGCCAAAACTTTTGTCTAGCTAGAATCACCAAAAAGATTCCATAACTTTTAATTGTTCATCCTACCTAAAAGGATCAAATTCCCCAATGCACCACCACCTATCCGAAGAACTGATGTAAAATAGAATAATATCAAAAAATATATTCAATATTATTTGCCCCGACATAATCTCACCATGTTAGGCACATAAAGTTTTGGCCCCAATTCGATAAAAATTATCTTGCCAGACCAATTTACAAGGTGAAAGAGAGAACCTACAACCTACAATCAAACCATACGAGGCAAACCTGAAAGAAATCACACAGAACATTTAGATAGAATATGACCGTGTATCCAGGATTTTCAATTTACATCATATATATATATATATATATATATAAAACTCTTTATGGACCTTAAAAAGCCCAATACAATTACCAAAATACCCCTAATCCAAAACCTGATCAAGACTAACCTAATGGATCGACCGGTTAACTCTGAATACCAAATAATGAAATATAGATCCAATAATAATATCCACATTTGATTGAAGTCCATAAAACTCAAGTGCCATGGAAGATAACTGTCATCGTCTTCAATTTGCTATATTTCATTAACAGGTAAAATCTTGTACTCACTCTCATTGAAAGACATCGATCAAGTCTAAGCAAAGCTCCAACCTGTTTGTATCAGAAAAGATAACTAAAGATTTAATAATGAAATGTCCCTTGCAACTTTTTTTTTTTTTTTTCCGTATAATGTTTTCTTTATTTTCCTATATTGTTTTCGAAGCTTGCAGACCAATTTTGTGTGTACAAGCAAAAACATTCAAACCAAATAAACCAAACACATAAGAGACAAATCATACAAAGAAATTTGAGTGGTTCAATAGTGCACCTACGTCAACCGACAGAAAAGTCTTGATCTCTTTAAAAGTTACATTATTTATATAACTACAAGGTTCAGCACCTACATCCACAAGCAAATAGAATTCTCAATCTCTTTAAGTAACATCATTACGTCCACCGACAGAAAAGTCTTGATCTCTTTAAAAGTCACATTATTTACGTAACTACGTGGTTCAGCACCTACATCCACAAGCAAATAGAACTCTCAATCTCTCTTAAGTTACATCATTTATATAAGTCTCATACCCTAATCCAAAAGAAAGTTCGATACAATTACCAAAATAACTGTAACCTGGATCCCATCACTAGCTAACCCAATGGATCAGTCCAGCTAACCTAGAAAGCAAGATATAGACCCAGCAGAAAATATAGCAACCAACCAAACATTAATGCTGCAAACCTAAACTACAACCCACACCTCAATGGTTAAGGCAATGTTGGAAATATTGTTATCATCGGGGGTTCCGTTGGCAAGGATAAGAGTTGGGATAATTTAAATAAGGGTTTTATTCAAGTGAGAACAGTTCTCACAAACGTTGTGAGAAATCTCATTCCAACCATTGAATCGTGCAAATGATCGAACAGATGTAAATATAGCATATTTAACTGAACATTTAGGATGGCCCGCCCATTTTTTTCATTTCCCTCTCTTGTTTCGGCTTCCTCTATCCTTTCTCCCCTCAATCTCTCTCCCACCTTCCTCCATAGCCCACGGCATTTTGGGTTCCTCCCTCCCACCCCATCTCCCTCCCTCTCTCCCTCTCATCTGTTTCAGCTTCCTCTCTCCTGGCCAACTCCGCAAATGGCTATGCATCTTCCTCACCTGTCACGGATCCCCAGAGACTCACTCCAACTTCCAGGCTGACGGTGAGTGCTTCAAAACGTTGTGACGACAATGGCTATCTGAGACTCTTTCACATTCTCTATCCTTTTCTCGCCTTCTCTTTCTCACCCAAGGCGTCTCTTCTTCCAAAGCATCATCCACACTCCCTCACATTCGATTTTCCCTCTAAATGAGGGCAAACCCTAAACCCCTAAATCTTTGTATCCTAAACCCCAAATCCTAAGGATTACAAGAAGCCCCAATATCCTAAATCCCCAAATCGCTAAGCACTCAAATTCCCCGACCCTAAATCCCTAAATTTCTATTCCCCAAAGGCCTAAATCGCCCAAATCTCATAAACAATAAATCGATGCCCCTAACCCAACCTTGATTACAATTATGGGGTGATTTGTGATTCTCTGTTTTGCACGCTTAAGAAGACAATGGAGTGGTGGTTTTCAAATTGGATCATTTGTTGTAATTGTGGTGGGGCACGTATTTTGATTAATGAAATTGAGATGAATGTTGTGGTTGGAATGAAATTGAATTCTTTCTATTTGAGCACGAAATGGAATGGTATTTGTTTTTGGAATGGAAATGGATATTGTGATTAGAAATGAAATTGAATTCTAGAATGGAATGAAATGGATTTTGACACAATGGAATGAATTTAGAACCAGGTTTCACACAGGACATATGGTTGACTTGCACAGGTGGGGAATGGAAGGATGTTGGAACATTAGTTGTGAAATGCATAACAAAACTAGGTTCACATATTAGAGCAATCAAGACCTGAGTACTCTGTTGACTGTGGATAGCTCACTGTACTCAGGACTTCTCTTTCCATAATAAGATCCCATTTTAATAGAAAAAAAACTAAACATCAACCCAATGCTTGACATTGAAATCTGCTTCTTGTTGCTATGCCATGTATCCATTTGTTTAAATACTAAACATAATTCTGATAATTGCAGAGAACCTAATTGGATGAACCCATTTTTTTTCTAAGACCAATTAATCAAATGATAAGGCCTGGTTACAACATTTGAAACACTTTCATTACAGTCAAATGAACTAGAAAAACACCATTTACAAGTTGTCAATGGAATAACTTGAAACCAAAGTGAAATGTTGCAACAGGGGCTTCTACATTGACAATCCCCATTGGATGAGGATTCCATTCTAATAGCACACCACAGTTGTGTAGCATGTTTCATCAAAAGATGTCCCGGTTAGTATAGATGTCTATTATAACACTCAAACAAACCAATTGCTAGAACATTTAATGGCACATCCATTCTAATGGCACATCCATTGCTAGAACATTTCATCCGAACAGACCAGAATGTCACAGCTCCATTGCTGTAACATTTAATTCACTTCCATTACAACATTCAGGCACCAACATCCAATTACAATATTTAAGTCCAACAATTCCATTCCATTCTGAAAAATCTCTATTCAAACAAATCCATTCCAACAAAGAAAAACATTATAACATGCCGTGGGCAGCAACACCCTTTACATTCAAACATCCATTCAAACCCTTTTACATGACAACATAACCCCCATCAACACTACCACGTCCAATAGCCAATTCTAACAGTGAAACTATGTCAGCAACTGCCAACCACTGCTTCATGAAATGGGGTCTCCAATCCGACTTGAGGTTTTTCAGTGTTGAGGAGAGACAGAAGAGAGACCTTTTGGGAGGTTTTTTTTTTTTTTTTTTCCCCACTTAAATAAGCTATGATCCATAGTCTCATAATCTCATGGGAGAGAGGAAGGGGAAACATAAGGGAGGGAGACGAGAGAGAGATTTGGGGCCGGAGATAGGAAGTCGGCCTTTCGTTGGGTTTCTTTTCAGTTAAAGGGGAGGGGTAAATGGGTCGGGCAACGGATGGAGGCAGGAGAGAGGGATGGGAGACGGAAGAGAGATTTGGGGTGGGCGAGAGAAAACCAAATGCCGCAGGCGACAGAGGGAGGCAGGTGCCAAAGGGAAGGTAGACGGGAGAGAGGAAGCGAAAACGGGAGAGAAATGAAAAAAATTGGCCACGCCATCCCAAATTTTCACTTAAATATGATATGTTTTCAGCTGTTGGATCATTTGCTCTATGCAACGGCTGAGATGAGACTTCTCACAATGTTGTGAGAACTATTCTCACTTGAAAAAAACCCTTTAAATAATCCTAATTGGGAGATTTTAAAAAAATGTCAATAACAACCAACAAAATTTGAAACAAATTAAAAGTCATATGCAGCAAATAGCCACATAAGCAATTTGTTTTGTGAGACATTTCTACCATGGCTTCCCAATTTGCCACCCGGACTAGATTCAAGCCTTCTAACTCTAGAAGTCCATCAACTTTTTATTTATTCCCAATTATTAGAGGTATTGAAGTCGAATAAAGTTCAAAACACCTAACATGTATAGACCCATATGACAAGTAGGACTAATTGCAACTATGAAAAGGAAGAAACAGAATATTACTCATATATATTAAATCCGTGTATATAATATAGAAGGAAGGACACCTAGAAGAAGTAGATGAAAATCCATAAAATGTGGTGCGCACGTTATGAAGTGTAAATCAACAATAAACAAACAAACGACAAAGAAAATACATGAGATTTACGTGGTTCGACAATGTGCCTACATTTAAGGATTGAGAACTCACGATCTCTTTCTATAAAATACAATCCTCGGTATAAGATTTACAAGCTCCATCATATAAATATATATATATATATATATATAACTTTCTCTTTTTTAGACCCCAAAAGAGCCTAACACAATTAATAAAATACCCCTAACCCAAAACTTGATCCCTGACTAACCCAATAAACCTACTTTGGGTTAATCCATTTAGGGTTCGAGGAAATTTTAGTCATTTGTACCTAGCTTTCTTAGGCTTAAGAAAGAAGTACTATATATTTGATGTAATTATAATCCTAATCCTAAGAGAAGAAAACAGAAAAAAAAAAAAGAATAATAAAAAATCTCTCTTTCACATAGACATAGGCACACTACCGAACCACATAAATTTGTGTTCTTCATCTAATTGTTTTATTGGACTTGCTTATGCATCCATATGTGCTTCGTTCACAGGTTTCTCTGCACTCTTAAGTGTTATCAAAGCAAGGCGAAGACCAATCGAGCTGTAGAATTGAACCCCCCTTAATTGTCATTTTGAATATGCATCGTGAGGTACGTTGCAGTCTTTTGTGTTGGTACAGTGTAAACTTCGTTCACAGGTTTCTCTACATTCTTAACAAGTGTTATCAAAGGAAGTTGAAGATCAATTAGGGTGTATGATTGAACCCCTTAATTGTCATTTTGAAATATGCACAGTGAGGAGGTACGTTGTAGTCTTCAGTGTTGGTACTCTAATGAGCAAGGAAGAAGGATCCCATTCATCACCAATCTCATTGCATTGATCATAGCAGCAGGAGTTGTCGATTATGGATGCTCACTGCAAACTAAGACATAAAAGAGGAACGAATGGCACTCAAGATCTAAACTAGATCCATTCATTTCTATTTTTTAAAAACACAGAAGATGGAGCTGATTCAGTAATGAAGAGAGGAGAGAGGCTCAAGCACTGCTTAGAAAAAAAAAACAGGAGCGATCTCAATTTTCTTATTGCAAAATAGGAAACAGGGAGAGAATCAAGATAAACTAGCTCTGTACCGGCCACACTTGATGCCCAACCACCACTGCTTAGGAAAAAATGGGAGTGATCTGAATATTTCTTATTGCAAAATAGGAAACGGAGAGAATCAAGGTAAACTAGCTCTGTACAGGCCACGCGATGCCCAACAACCACTAAAATCTGCTTTATGGCAACTTCGAATGTCATGCAAGCACAGCAGTTGCTACAACGGCACCAACCACTATCTCTGCCTAGTACTATGAAGAGCTAGACTCATATCAAGCCCACCAAATACAGTACCCAATGAGCAGAAAAGCATTTGCATTAGATTTTAATTTCAAATCTTAAAATCTTCATGAATTCTAAGAGAATTCTAAAAAAATTAAAAAAATCCTAACCGATAGATCTAATTTTCTGTACTAATGATTCATGATCCAAAACATTTAATTATTTAATTAGTTAAAAGCATGATGATGTTTACTTACACATCTAAAATCTTCATGCATTGTAAGAAATTTGTAGGGACAAAAAGCCCAAAAAAACCAAACACATTTAAAACCATTAGATGTACTCATTTACAAATGTGAAAATGGTGACTGTCAAACATGTAATGTGATACACAACTAACATTTGCACATGTAACATTTCCATATGTAAAAATCATTTTCCTATCTCAATGACCCCTTAGACTATAAATGCACTGCAAAAAGTGGAAGTCATAAAGGTAGTCAAAGGAGCAATTGTTGTCATGAAAGCTCAAATGGTAAGAAAACTCTAGGTTTGCCGAAAATCCAGTTACAAGTAAAACAACTTCAAAGAAAAGGAAACAATCAGCTCTGATGGAACTAAATGGGGCAAAATCATCAGAAGACAGTGCAATAGATTCTTCCAAGATGCATCTAGCACTTGACCAAAATTGAGAGAGAGAGAGAGAGAGAGAGAGAGAGCGAGCTTCAGGTCAAAGGAAAAGTTAGGGAAAAAAGTTTCGGATGCATGCAAGGACAGCAACAAATGGAGAATATCATTTCAATAGAATAAGACATGGGAGTTCAAATTGCAAGAACCAAAACACATACATTGTGGACACACCCTAGGTTAGCAGGATGCAAGGCCTGAGTCAAATCATAAGGGGTTGAGGGAGCATACCCTTTCAGCAAGGTATAGGAGGATGAAAAAATTATATGTTATCATCAAGGTGACTTGAGTTCTACAAAATACAAGTCAAGGTGGAACTGTTGGATTATATCTTGTATTCTGAGTTACCCAACCCACATCCATTAATTAGAATCCATTTTGAGTTTGAGATATTTTTAATCATTTGCACCAGGGCTTTCTTCAAGTGAATAGAAAGGTTTGCTCTGCTGAGGAAACAATGAAGAAAGAATATATGTACAAAAGCAGTAGTATTATCTTCTAAGATTTAAGTTGTCTCCAGCAATATCTTCTAAGATTCAAGTTTTCTCCAGCAAAATCAATGAGAGTGGTGTTCATATGTAAGCTAGAAAAGAAAGCCAATGTCCAGGCTCTTGAACACAATTCCTCAGCCTATGGCGAAAAAGAACTTGCACCGCAAATTTAAATAAACTGCATGTGCTATATAGTTCTTAACATGCCAGTAGGGAAGTATAGACACTTTATATTGACAGCAAGTAGATTTGTGTCCACCATCCAAACTATTATCAAGCCCATCATACCAATGGTTTAGATAGTGGATCTGTGCACATTTTTATCCATTATCCAAATTATCATCAAGCTCATCATAGAACTCTTCAAACACAAGGGCAAAGCATCTATATTTTCTCAACCCTATAAACTTTTGGAAGAAAGAATCTAAAGATGATCTGCTTGTATACTCGTATCTTGATCCCACTACATTGCTTTTAATGTAAACTAGTGATGGGTGAGCTCTCAGATCAATATGAAAATGGTTATTGAGAATGCCAATGAAAAGGGATAAAGTAGTAGCTAACACCCAACTTAAATCTGGATTTCCAGATTGCTGATTAAAGAGATACATCTCAAGGCATTTCATCAAGGGGGGGAAGGGCAAACCTATATTCATTTGCATCTTAAGCTGATTGGTTAACAAGAAACATGTTGAAGCAATCTCAGTTGAAAAATGAGAGAAGACCATCAATAGCAAATGGACGTGGTTAACTTCAATGTCCAAGAGGGAAGGATTTTAATTTTAATTTTTTTATTTTTTCAACCCAGCTAAGAGGCTCAGGACCCATGAGAGACCCCAGCCCTGGGGAAAGAAGCCTGCTCCCACAGGAAGAGGAACCCAGGGATCAAACCCTAGGTAGTTCGGCAAGAAGCAGGGTACCCCCAACCAGGCAACCTAACACTTCTCACCTAACTGCCCAGGGTTCGATCCCTGGGTTCTTCTTCCTACAGGAGCAGGCTTCTTTCCCCATGGCTGGGGCTTCTAAACCTGTTGGAACAGGCTTCTTTCTCTATGGCTAGGATCCTTCATGGCCCTTGCTTTGACTAGGTACATAAATGGACTCATATGTCCAATTAGAGGAGATGTGCCGCGAAAGTCCAAATCCTCTATCCATCAGTGGGGTCCACTTCTAAAATCCAAATCACTCAAAATAAATGATGTCCCTATAGATCCAGGCCAAATTTAAATCTGACCAAAGTAATCACATGTAAATTATGTGAGTGAGGAATCACAAATTATACAAGTGATCCATCTAGGTCAACTAGATGAAGACAAATTTGGCTCAAAGTCAGTATATAAAGACATTTGCTTTGAGTGGCCTGAACTTTACAAGAGGAAATTTGATGGATAAGTAAGCCTAACCGCACAAGGATGTCAAAGAGAATCAATTATTTACTTACATTGCAAAAAAAAAAGAAAGAAGAAAAAAGGACACATGTCTATCATGCATATATTTACTTTTTAGAATACATTAATTTTCTACTCTATTATTTTTTTTATAATGACATTAGGAGTTTCTAATAAAAGAATAAAAAAAGGGGACCTCTATCAATATGCAGCAAGAACTGTTGCCTTGGTGCTCTTCTCCCTTGTTTTATATCAATAAAACAATACACCAAAACAATTTTGAATAAACTCTATAAATATTAAATTTTATTTTAAAACCTTAGAATGGTGAATATGACTTTGCCAACTAATGCTAAATTCAGAATAACTCATTCACTCTTTCATATATAATAATAGACAAGAGAATGACATCAAAGAGTTACTGGTGGAATGATGTGTAAACTATATTTTCATGTTCCAAGGTGAAAACTACCTTACAAGATTTTCACAGAAATGTCCAAATTACAGACAGAAACTAAAGTAAAAAAAATTTTGTAAGTTAAACCTCCATCGTGAGATAGTTTTGAATCGAAGAAATGAAGATATAGAGAACAAACCTTACTACCAAACAACCCATCATTTGATGTTATGATTTTACCTAGAATAGTATATAAAAATTAATTAAAATAAAGATAGAACACCATTGTTGTGATGATCATCCTAAAGTTTTAAAATATAATTTGTAACTTTCTAAAACTTATTTAAAGCTACTTTAGACCAATATATCAATTTTAAAGTTTATAATATAATGTTAAATACTTTCAAATTTTAAATAAGAAAATAATAGAACGACCTCCCAAGTTGGCAGGTTTCGACATCTTGGCTTCTGAGTCAGTTGTGACGCTTAGTCATGGTATAGAGCCTGCACTTGCCATTTACACCTCTCCGCATGAGAACCCATACAACCACTATTTATTACCCTTTTGAAATTACTTTCTTCTAACAGCCATTGATTCCCATCGTATTTAACTAATATATAAAATATTTTTGCTACATTTTAATATTAGATTAATTTGAAACTAAATTCATTTAACAAATATTTTACCAAACACATCACCATAAAAAAATGAAATTGAGACAGGGTCGCACAAAAGTTTCAATTCAGATGGCTAAGGTGCTATCAATGTTGCCTGCCATCCATCCCAACACTCAGGGGCCACTTTGCAAAATAAATATGAAATTTCAAAAACTTTGGGGGTTCCATGGCCACGATTAACATGCATAGACATCCTTCAAAATATACATACACCTCCCAAAAAAAAAAAAAAAAAAAACAACCATATATTGGTCTGGGTCAGGATTAATCAATTAAATTTTGCATATTTTGGATATTTCAATCTTAGATGTAGAAAATTAGAACAAATGAAAAGACAATAACAACAAATAACATTAGAAAAAATATAATATCAAACAAAACAATCTCAATAGAAAGCCTAAGCATATACCAGAAGAATACTACAGAGCATACCTCATGCTACCATCTCCATATCACTCATGGCAGAAGTCTTGAGCCCTCTTGGGGTTGTGTAAGTATTCTGTGAAAGGATTCCGACAGAAAAAAAAAAAGGAACTACAATAATATGAAAGGATCACTAAAAAAGCAAGTTTAATGATTACCTTCAGGATCTGTTTGGTTGAGAACCTAGAAGGAATGGAATTAACAAGCAGCCAAGAAATTGAGAATATCAAAAAACCATATTGTAGTCAACCCCTCTTTTCACAAATGAGGAAAAATTAAGTGCAAAAGCATATGATGAAATGGAAAAAACAAAACCACAAAAATTTGTAAAAATGGAATTTCATCCAACTGGACAAGATGGAAAAAAACCCACATTTCTAAAACATCAATTTCTCACCAAACAGGAGAATTCATATAATTCCTCAACCAAACAAACTCCTCTTCTGGAATGGGTGTGCAGACCATATTCATCAAAAAAAAAAAAAAAAAAAAGAAAAAAGGTTGCCATGTATAAGAAACCTTTAATGCAACATTAGCAATTTCCCTCACATGTGGATACCCAGTTCCAACCAGCCCCCTCGGAATCAAAAATCCCACCCCTTGTAAGGAAAGAATATGCACAACATCCGCACTTTTACATTGTCTTTCCAGCACTTGTTACATCAACAAGCACCACAGAGGAAGAAAAACCAAGGTCCCCTTTGGTAATACGTGAGGAATCTTTGGATTTTGAGGATTCCTCACTTCCCCTGGAACATTAACTTTCCAGGGAATATACATAAAGACAGGAGACAAAAAAAAAAAGGGAGTCAACAGAGGACACGAGAAGGGAGAACCCAGGCTACAGCCCCCATGAGATCTATCTACCCTAAGAACAGAAAACGGAGAACTTCATTTAGGGTTTTTGACCTGCCATGCAAGCGCACCTGACATGGCAAAGGTCAGAGATCACATAGATCCACTGCCACAAGCCCTCTTTTGTTGTTAATTCATACCTACATTGCTATCAGCCTAATCAAGATCAAAAAACCTTGTCAGTTTCACAAGTTTTTTCAATTTTTACTCCAAACTACTTTCCTTTGAAGCCAAAAAGAAGATCTGATGATGGAACGCAGAAATCTCCATGGATCTGAGTAAAAAAACTTCCACATAAACGATCTGCTGCAACAGATGACAAGCGTTAGTGCTTAAATACAACAAAAAGATGAAAACCTTCGTGGAATCACTGAGCGGGACAACGATTCAGCCAAAAACACGAAAGAAAACCAAAAGGACAAAAACAGCAAAGATAAGGGAGGAGAAGCTCAACCTGAGACAAAACCATTACAGATGGAAATGAACAAGATAAAGAGGAAGCCCTAATTTATAGAAACTCTGCAAGAAACCTACGGTTGTGATAAGTCCTACTGGTTGAATGAATGGTAGATATGGCGACACGTGGAGGTTATTGTTTCTGAAATAAGTGGAGGCCATCTGTACTCATTATCAATTAATAATCATGATTTGGACAAATCTGAACCGTTGGAAATAGATGAGTCCCAAATAAATCTATTTCAGTTCAAGCAGGAAAAAAATCTATTTCAGATGGAGTTGGTTGAAAATAGACTGTTTGGCAAATAGACGGTTTGGAAAAACAAGTGTTTCTAAAAGAGTTTATTTATTACAAGAGCATTTGATTAGACCTAAATCCTTTTTTTTTTTTTTTTTTTTTTTTTTTTTTTTTTTTTTGCTCTATTGGAGAGTTTCCCCTTTTAGGTTGGACTAATTCCTCCGGGCCCGGAGAAAAGCCAGGTAAACTCGCATGTATCCTCAGTATAGTGTGTGGTAGTACATTTTCGAGCCCACAACTTCCGAATGTAAACCGTAATCTAAGCTAACTAAATTACCTTTTGAGGTTAGCTTAGACCTACCTCGAAAGATTCATTTGTTAAATGCTAAAATATGATTTTATTATAAGAGCATTTCTAGTTGGAAACGTACTCAAACTCTATTGAAAACTCATTTTTTTATTTGGTAGTTTGCTTATAACTTCTTTTATATAAAGTCTTACATTTTTTTTTATTTTTTATTTATAACAGAAGGTGTTATAGTTCTTTGGACCAAAATAATCCCTACATACCTAAAAAAAGCTTTTTGCCCCAGTGTAGTAGCGCAGTTTCTAACCATGATCGTTGGCCAACTAAACTACCCATCGGGATTATATAGAGTCAAATATAGAAGACATCATATCAGCTTATCTTAATTGATGCAATTGAGCTTTAATCTTTAAGCTAAAATAATTAGAAAATCATTTTAAAGCTTATTGGCCTAACCTGGTCGGACTTGATGTGGCCCTAATGTCAGTAGATCATCTTTTATGGGTCATTTGGTTTCTGCTATTTGGTCTTTAATGTGCCCATGAGTTCAGAATTGATCTTCGGATTAGGAAACACATATAGACATTAGCTTTAGTATAATTATATCTTGGACGCAGTGTGCCTATTAAGTGTTAACTCATTGCTAATTTGGTCCACTAAGTAGGGGGTGGAAAATGCCTTCAATTTTGACTCTGGTTTATATATCCCAACTAAAAAGTTATATTTATTTTATTTTAATCCTATTTATAGTCTATGCATTAATTTTTTTTCTCTACTCTCTCTTACTTTGATTTAATAAAAAATTAATCATTCAGCTTCCTATTTTAAACTTTTTGAATAAATGAGTAACTTTCAAAATGAGAAATCTCTCAATTTCTGCAACTTTGAAAGGGTTACTAGTGGATTCAAACCACCACATCTCAAATAAGATTCGAGCACTCTTTGTTTTGCTCGGCTAATTTGGCACTTTACTAATATAGTAAATCAAGTAAAATTTTCATTTTTCAGACAAAATATCACATCAAAAACACTTTAATTCCAACCTCCCTCAATCTTTTTAAAAAAAGAGTCAAAAAGCAACAACTTTTACCCACTAAAATACAAAAAAAAAAAATTCCACTTACCCATAAAAAGTCACAGAAATTATATAACAACCAACTAAAAATAAAATATCATCATAATCTACTTATATTTTATTCTTTCTTCAAAATTAACTTTACTTCACTTTTCTCAAATAGTAGAGTTGCCAAACTGACCTTCTAAGAAACCCACATTAGAACTTTGGCTCAGAGATTACTTCATATGCACTGTCCTTTCTCACGTTGGGAGAGCTAGCTTTACTCATCCACTTGTTTAACCAAAACCCTGACAACCAAAGTAAAAGTAAGAGACTTTTTTTTGGTGTCTAGAACTTCACTCATCCACTTGTTTGACGACCAAAGATGATAAGGTTAGATTTTTCACTTCCGGGACTACTTTACCATTAAAATAAAAACGGTAATCCGAGCTACCACCCACTTTACCTCAACGTCGTTTGGTTGACAAGAAAGGGTGAAAAAACCAACTCTTCAACCACCACCACCCACTTTGTCTCATACTTAGATAGCCATCAAAATCTTTTGCCCAATAAGAATGAAGTAATCCATGATAAAGTAAACCCAAGACCCAAAGGTTTACAACTCTCACCACTCTTATCAAACTAATTAACTTCGCTCGAATCACCTTAGCAGGGAAACATTAAAAAAAAAAAAAAAAAAGGAAGACCATTCAAAATATCCAAAAATTAACGAATTGACTCCATCAGCAGAACCATTCCATTACAATTTCAACAACAAAAGTTTGTAATTTTACCAAAAACTACAATTCCATTGAAATATCCAATGAATGGGTTTTACAATGAAAACGTTCACTCCCACGTCCAGTTAAGAATAATAAGGAACTAGCGCAAAAACCCGTGCCCACCACGGGTACGTCCATGTATTGTAAATTAAAAAATATTCATAGATTAAGAAGGTTACAAGAATACCTCTTTTCATAGATCAAATTGCATAAAATAGAAATAGAAAAAGAAAATTTAAAATTGAAAAGTAACAGAGAAGATAGTAAAAAAAGAGAGTTTTTATAGAAAGGATGAAGTGAAAATTCAAAATGTTGCGAGAGGCATTTACGTAAGTAGACATGTGAAGAAAATGTGTGGATAACTGTTGGTCAAAATTACAACTGACATTCAAAATTAAATCCAAAATCCTTGGCTTTAATATATTATAATTTTAGGATTTAATACATAAGGACACTTACTGGGATTATGGGGATTGAGGAATCAAGGGTTTTAGAGCTTTGAGAAATTAAAATTTAACTGCAACAAGAAGCTTCAGGTGGACAGGATTATGACCAAAAGAGAGCCCAACAAGAAGGACGTCCTTATTATCTGTTTGTTCCCATGTAATACTCATCATAGCCACATGGTGTGCAACCCTATTCGATGGCAAAGAATGGAGTTCTCACGAAGGTACTGAAAATTTCTAACCTTTATATCACTCTTTATCTCAATCAACTTTTCCATTGTTGAAGCATCTACTTCACCTTTTAAAGTAGAGGTGAAATAAAGGTCAGATGAAGAAAATAAGAGTTAAAACATGCAATAAGGTGAAATGAGAGCATGGAAAAGTACAAGCCTTCTGTACTGAATTTATTTCACAACACAAAATTTTTATTAAGTACAGAAAAAGCTCCTTGCGATAAAATTTGTGGTAGAAAAAATAGCTTCTATATTATATTAAACTTCACATACTATCACAATTTTTTGTGATAAGGGGAAAAATAGAGGCAAAGTTAGAAATGACACATTATAAGTCAAACTTCCCACTCCACTTTTCTCACCCAAACATGGTAAAATTAAAAACAAAGTCACATCTCAACTTTCCACCATAAAAACATAATAATAATTGTAAAGTTGAACCAAAGATCATTTTTTTCCTCATTTTACCATGTTTGGCTAAGAAAATAGAGTGAAAATATAACGTATAACCGCCATTTTTTTTTTACCACAAATTTTACCTCCACTTGACAATTTTTCACAACAAACTTTACCACAAGTCACTTTTTCTTTACATCATAAAATTTAGTCTGATAAAGTAAACCCAAGACCAAAAGCAACTCTTACCGATCTATTTCTCTTTACCTCCAACGAGATAAAACACATATATTACTTCCACCACATACTTTATCTCACTTAAATTATTAAGAAACATGCTCTAAGGTTCTCCTCATTTACATGCAAAATAGGCACACAAAGATTACATGTATTGTTACTGGTTTCTCCTGAGACGCCACCAACCAAGGACATGGACTGAACTCTAAATTGAGAGTAAACATACCACCACATTTCCCTCTCTACAAATAAAGATGCAAAAGGACCACAAGTAAACATGGAAGCTTAAAACATATAAACACAACAGTGGTGTTAAAACACCAATATCAGAGCATACTCATTAAAACAGAAAAAAATAATGCAGTAATGATAAATAAACACTAGAGCAGAAACAAAAAGGCAATATAGAACGCACAAAAAATTAGGGATTTTGTCGGTATAAGTATTCAAAGACCCTTTTTTTTAGGGGCATTTGATCGGAGGTCCCTAAACTTTGGTTTTTATTGGAAACGGTCCACGTGTTTTTTTCGTAGAGCCAAAGGTCCCTTTTTCAAGTTTTAAACAGTTAAAAAGTCTATAATGCCCCTCTTAATACACTCTGTACAGTATACACAAAAAGAAAAACCGATTTCGTTAAGAGTTTCATTTGGAGAAAAAAAAAATGGAGAAAATCCGCCAATTTTGTGAAGATTATTTCACTGTATTAATTAAGGATTACGATAGATAAGAGAAAGAAAATAGGGAAAACTAATTCAAAGAAAGATAAATCATCCAGAAAATCTGCACATGGGACTGGGTAAAACTCAAATAAATTTATCTGAGAAGGACAAATCATCCAGACGCACATGGGACTGGGCAAAACTTGAAAATTTTTTTTCAAACTCAGATAAATTTGTTCCAAACTCAGATAAACTTAGTCCAAACTCGGACAAATTTGTTTCAAACTCAAATAATTTTTTTCCAAACTCAGATAAATTTGTTCGAAACTCAGAAAAATTGTTCAAAACTCAAATAAATTTATCTGAGTTTTTGTCCAGTTTATCAGTGTCTGGAAAATTTATCCGAGTTCTTGGCAAATTTATTTGAATTTCTTAGAAACTCTGATAAATTTTCTAAACTTAGATAAGTTTTTCAGAAGAAGCAACCTGCAGCTATGTGATAGGCTCCTGCTAACGGGTCAAAACAAAACAACCCAGAAAATGAAACAGCAAAATCTCCTTCCAAACTATTTATTTTCCAAAAGCCCCACAAAAATTTCAGACGGACTTACACGAAACGGAAAAGAGAAAGAAAAGGAAAAGACAGCGACGGGTATTTGTGTGTTATGCAGAACCTGTCGCCGGAGAAGGCTCGGACTGGTAGCGTTTTCATCGCTGGGCCGTCACCACTGTAGCTAGTGTAGTTGGAGATGGTCGACTTCGATCTGTAGAGCTCTTTGGTGAAGTCCCTCGTTCACAGAGAAGAAGACAGAAGGGATTCTCCGGGACAACAGCGAATGATAGAGAAAGGGGCAAATTCACAATTTTATGCTCAAACCATTGAAAGGGGCAAATTCGTCATGAAAATATACGATGTGACATATTAGAGGCCTCTCACCAAAATATCTCCAGCTGTATGGATTATAGACATTATAGAAAAAGTTGTGAGACGGGAGGCCCTAGAAGACCGTGCTTAGAGACTTGTGGCTAATTTACCCTTTTTTTTATTGCCACACAACGATTGCCATTTTAAAATACCTGCAGAACAATGCATACAACAAAGAACATCGGAAAAAAAAAAAAAAAAAAAAAAAAAAAGAAGGCAATTGCCCTTATTTTTGTGCACACAATGGTTGACTTTTCTTTTTTAAAATCCAAGTTGCAGTGAGAGAGAGAGAGACTCTTACTGCAAACTTTCTTATTCCTTTCACATTTTCTTTTTACATCAATTTCACCTTACCATCTGCCCCAAAATATGACACTAACGAGATCTCACAAGGTGTAAAACAACACATTCTTCTCGTACCCAGTTGCAAGGCGCTACAGAATTTACAGCACACAAACTGAAATATGAAAAAAATACATGTATACTCCCTACAATACAAAAATTAGCTCCTACCCAAACTAAAACAATATTCTAAATCCAATATAGCCCCACAATATACTCCAACACAATACAAGATACTTGCATGAAATGACAACAGATTGACTCACTGAACATATGATTTTTTTTTATGCCACCCATGAAGGAAGTGAGAAGAAACGACCCACACAAATAAATACAAAATTGGAATCACAGAAGAAGAAAAAAAAAACAACCAGAGTGAAGGTAGCAGTGTAAAAATTTACAATTAAATGAGATGGAAAGATTGGAAGTAATACTAGTATAATAAAAAGAGGACAGGATTCAGAAAGCAGGACTCTTGAGTTTTAAAAGTGCCAGAACTGCATAATCAACTAATCCCACACACTATATGCCTCAGAAATTTGGATGCATGAAAAAATAAAGGGAAAATAGCAGAATACCTACCTAGGCTTTGGTCATTTTGTAGAGTACCCCCCTACACTTTGGTATTTTTTACTAAACTTACTTGTAGTTTTAATTAACATGCAATATTAACGGCATAGGTCGTATCAATGGTGTTTGGTGCATACTCTCGGCAAATTACTTACCCAAATAGACTTATTTGCCCTTGAACCTAACCCATCAAGCACATAACATGAAAAATAATGAAAGACATTGAATTTTTCAAAGAAGAAGAGTAGAACATCAGCTACATTAAAAAGAATAAAAATAAAATGGAAAAAAAAGAGGGGATAATAGCTAGCACAGAGTAGATGGGAGGAAACCCAGATGGGGAAATGGGGTTCTTGGTGATGATCAATGCTGGTGCCGACCTCCAAACGTCAGTGCCGGTGCTGATCTCCAAGACGTGGCTGCGGAGCGCATTTGGGTGATTCCTCGGCTCCAACACGTAGAACTACAAATTAAATTTTCCCAACAATGAAGAGAAGTAAAGCGCTGTGTAAAACTACAAATTCAGTTCTCCACTTCGATTTCTGATCCTCGTTGTTTCACATTAATTTCTTCCATTCCCACATCTGCATCAAAACAGAAGAAATGCCAGCTCGTGTCGTGAAAAGCCCTAAAGAAATCCTCACAAACTGTATCAATCCCAACCTCCGCTGCAAACCTTCTCGTCTCCAACACGTACCATGAATACTTCCCACCCACTGAACACTTAAATTCCGATACAAAGCTGTGGTATCGCTCGAAGCTATTACCAAACACCACCATCCGATTCAACTGCTCCGGCCTCCAATTAGCCTCCAGCAGATTGTTGTAGAGCTCCACCTCGCAATGCGGCATGAAGAACAACATTGGCCTCTCCCCCACCCTCCGCCCCTGCTCGTCGACCTTTAGCACCGTGCACCCCAGCGCCTCCCATCACCCTCAATTCGACCTTCGATATGATGGAATCGAACACCTCGATCCGTCCTTCGATCACCGAATCAAACCGCCTCGAGAGGAGGATCGCCATAGAGAGCTGGAGGCGTGGAGGCTCATAGGAATCGATGCTACCGATGCCGTAGATGACCATTTGCATCTTTTTCTGAGATTGGGAGGAGAGAGTTTTGGAGAAGTTGGAGAGGAGTTGTGGAGTTTGGATCTGGGCGACGAGAGTGCGGTATTAGGAGGAACATTCGAGATTTGTGAGGGTAAGTTGCATTTTCTTCAGGAGTTTGGATTCTTCGATTTGGGGGTTTGTTTGGGAGTGGATGATAGGGGGTGATGGCTTTGGTTCTAAGGTTGTATGAGGTTTTGAATTTTGGGTGCCATGCCGATGGCGGCGAGGGAGGACGAACGTCCATTCCCCACCATCGGGAGCCGCTGCCATTTATTTTCTAAGCGGGGAGATTCGGAATGTGTCATTCTTGGTGATGATGATGGGTGGCGAAGAAGAACGTAGCTACAAGCGAAAGAGGAAAAAATGAACAAAAAAAGGCCAAGAGACATCTTATATATGGAGGGGTAAATTCGTCATTCCCTATTTTCCATCACGGCCGTCTCTGTTTGCATTGTGATTTAAAATACAACAAGTAGGTTTAGTACAAAATACTAAAGTACATGAGGTACTCTGCAAAATGACCAAAGTACAGGTAGGTATTCTGCTGTTTTCCCAAAAATAAATGCCCATTGGCAATCAACAGAGTGAAATAGTAAGCAAATGAAATACAACATCTCTCTAGTAATCATTTTGTTGAGTTATGGTCTAATTGCTTGAGATGAAATTCCTAGGTATTTACAATAAAATAGGGCCCATTTGCTTGCAAGGACCACTAATTCAAGGAATTTATGATAAAATTGTTAGAAACATGTGAAGGATAAGAAGGTTTCCTTGACCCTCAATTAACATCATTACTTAGTCTCCAAGAATCCCCATCTTCTAAATATAGGCCGAGATACTTGGAGACCCTTAAATAGCCAAGGTATCACTTGAGGGGTAAGGAAACCCTCTCATAAAGCTTAGGTCAACCTTTCATTCAAGTTAAGAAAGACCCTCCTCTCCACAGTGGGTTGGGCCAGGCCCCAATCTGTATTTACTAGTTGCCAACACACAGGCAAACTCATCAAAAATAAGCAAAATACACTTCAAATAGTATTTATGAGATTGACACTGCACTATGTATTTTCAAGTTTTCTATGAGTTCAACTCGCGCTACACACACTGCAACAGCAAGCTATTAGCATACATCATCATGCCTAATTTTATTTTGTTACAACTTACAGGTTAAAGAATATAAGGGTTTGCTTGCTTGCTTGCTTGAAATGGAATTCTAAGGATATTGAATAATGAACCACATCTTTTGTGGTAACCTGAATTCCGAAGGGAAGGAATATTGCAAAGCTCTACTTCCCACAGGCTTAAGTGGTAATGGAGATTAAAATTTTCAATCTCCACCATCCACAAAGTGAGACCCCCTGAATTAAAGGCGCCCACCGAAAATCCCACACATGATATTTACATATTTTACATTCAATCTAGTATATAAAGTGTGCAGAATTTTGGTGAGCGCCTTTAATTCAGGGGTCACGCTTTGTGAACGATAAGGATGGAAAAAAACCTACTTCAATCACACACCGCCACTTAGCATAAAAGCTTGTCATTCATTGACAAACTATATATATACTAGTTTGCTGCCATAAAGGGAAGTTAGATATTTACAACCTGAAGGGTGAGGTGAAGCACCAGAGGTAAAGGGATGGCCCAAGCTGGCACTTCAAGACAAGTTTGTGCAGAATTATGCAGTGCCTGGAAAAGCAATTCCTACCTCTTTATATAGAAAGAGATGGTTTTTTCTCTGAAAAGGAATAAATAATTAAAACTTTTTATCCTTTTGCATGACAAAGGACTGCAACAAACCGCCCAACAAGTAACAGCAAAGGTTTTTTCTTCCATGCAGCACTAGTAAGAACCCTAACTGCAATAAGACTGTTAGGCTTGCACATGATTGTTGTTTCATAAAACAAGAGAAAGGACATATACACAATAGGAATAATTATTAAAATGAAATTTTAACAATTTTTTTTTTTATAGTCTATAAATGGTCTATTTAATTCCTTTAATATTAGAAGAAAAAATTTAATTTAGGCAGATCAAAATTTTCTAAGGCCATGATTTTCCAATAAAGATACTAGTAACAATCAACCAAGCAAATTTAAGACAAATCACATACCTCTGTAAACATGAATGAAGAGTTTTTCTTGACCTTTTTAGGGTTTAAACTTCTTCAAAGGATCTGGATCCCCAATAGCACTAGCATAAGGAAGCTGATTTTCAAATTACTGCATGTTCTACTTCTGTGGGCATAATGACAAATACCAGATCCAATAGGATTTTAAGATCTGATTCATCTATACCCAAAGATTAGATGAAAAAGATTTGTGTGATCTCTTTTACATCTGCTAGGCACATAAGCACAAGAACCAGTGACAGAATACTATTTTGACAAAAAAAACGAAAGAAAGAAGAACAAAGGGACAAAGGAGATCGGCAAGCAATATTACAGAGCAAGTTGAATCGGCAAAAATACCAAACGAACAAAGGAGAAACGTGAAAAAAGCAGCCCTAAAGAAGGTATAATAGGAAGCCCTAATTTTATTGAAGGGCTTGAGGATATCTACGGCTGCGATGAGTTCATGCTTTATAGGTTGGAGATGGACGGTACAAAAGAGACACGGAAAGTAGAGCAGCGTTGTCGAGATGGTAAAAGGAATCAAAAAACTTTCTCAACTTTTTTATAATTTTGTCCTCACGATACATCTTGGGATTGGAGCCATTCGAAATTAACGTGCCAGTTAAGTGAGACCGCACATATTACATATCTCTCCTGTAATTTTCTGGTGAAATAGTGTTTTTTTTTTTTGGCGTTTAGTAGATTAAAGTTTTTTTTTAAATTAAAAATGAGAAAATTTTGAAAATATATGCTTTTAATGTGACCTTTTGACTAAAAATAAAAACTTTACATTACTTTTACTTTGATAGGAAATTCCCAAACGGGCCCTAAGATTTTTCTTATTAATTTCTTTAAAGATATGGTATTTTATTGTAGTAGCATAACTTTTTTATATGGAAAGAAATTTAAGGCAAAAGGGGGCCCTTGTCTTGCGCATGAAATTACTTTCTAAGATAATATTTCCATAGTAACAAATAGGAGAGCTCTTAATGCTGCTAAGGCTTTAATGTCGCCAGCTTCATCCACTCCATTTTGCTCATCGCCATATCCTTGAATAATGTAATATAATTTATTTTTTTTAAATGAGATATTATAAGATGCTTTCTAAATTATCCAAACACATTTTTTTTTATGAATAGATTATAATCTAAACTAATAGATAATATAACAAAATTTCTTAAAATATCTTGTTTTCAAACACCCCATATATTAAGAAAATATATATACTTTTAAAGTATAAATAACAGATTATTAACGAGAAGTGGATTCCACTGAAAAAAGGGTATCTTACCTTCACTTCACATGCCCTAACATTTTATTTATTTATTTACTTAAAGCCACTTTGATACTTTAAATTTGGAGACCCAGGTATTAACCATGTGTGGCCACCATGCCAGGTAAAATACCAAATGGCCAACACTACTTAACCATGAGCGTGATCGCTATGACCTGACCTATTAGAGATATAAATATTTAGATCCAATTTAGTCATTTCAGCCACACAGATTTACTCAAAAGAAACTATTAAAAAAGATATAACATAAACAAATTTGTGGTGCAAAAATACAAAAAAAAAAAAAGAAAAAAAAGAGCGCTTTTTACGAAATATAGAACTCTTGAAATGAGGGTTTTTTTTTTTTTTTTTTTCTGAGGCAATTAAGATATTAATAAAAAGTTGATATATAATATACAAGATGATGAATATCATATCCCAAATTCCCAATACTTGAGCAGATATTGGGATGCTTCGGAAAGCAAGCCTGAAAAAAATAGGAGAGCATCTGCAAACAGCTTCAATATGACTTAAGAGCCTGTTTATTGCTTCGAATATAGGAGTTGAATGAGTATATATTCATACTCTAAAGGGGTTAAAAATGAAGATCAAAATCCTAGGGAAGATGGAAAATGAATAACCAACCCTCTCCCTAATCATCCAAATCCTCGGAATATCAAGGTTCCACCTACATCACTACTTCATCACTGACCTCTTTAACAAAATTCTCATGTATTATAGCCCAGTTGGTCAAGGAAATGGGTGTGTGGGTGACAAGTTGGACACCCAACGTATCTCAAGTGAAAATACAGGCCCTAAACACTTACACAATATAAGAGACTACTGATACAGGGACAGGCAAGTTGAGCAAAGCATTGGGGACTAGTTCGTCTGCATAATAATGTAAATTTGAAGAAATGAATACCCGGCCAACACCCTCCTAGTAATTCAAATCCTAGAAAAGTGAGTGCTATTATGGCATTTACGTCCCTACCACCTGACTTAGGTTAAAAATTCCCAATCACTCTGTCCAAACAAACAGCCCTAGGTACTCATAAAATTAACTTAGCAAATAAGATAACAAGAAGAATTAGCTTAACATTGATGAAATAAAATTGTAAGATCCTAAGACCTGACATGGCATCTGCAGGAACATCCATCTCATCATCTTGGCATTGTCCTGCACTCCGGTTACCTGAAAATTTAGAGCTGTAACTAAATATACCCAAGATTAAATATCAAATGGCAAAACTGCATTTGGAGATCTGAGGGAACTGGATTTATGGGTTGTTCTTGTTCATTCTGGCAGATCACGAGGCAAACAGACGAGAAGTAAACATGGAAGTTTAACATGGAATATGGTAATGATAAAAAGAAGGAAAAATATAAAGAAAAGCTACAGAGCACGAGAAAAAAAAGAAGTTTACAAAGTTATGATGAGCCAGGCTGATATCAGTTATTCCCATGTGCCATCATCACAATTAGCAAATAATGCATACATCCAATCCAGCAATCATTGAACATTTTTTATTTCCTTGGTTCAACAGCAATAAAATCCTCCTCCAGCCCTCAGAAATCAACAGCAAGCAGAAGTAAACATCTATAAAAGTTTGACCCATCCCCTTCTCCTCGCAAATCATGAATGAACTTCAAAACAATTACCCAGTAACCAGCACTATAGAATTTGTCAAGGTAGGAGTGTAAAATTCACAGTTAATTTGAGGTGGAAGCCTCGAAAGAAAACCAGTGTAATAAAATGAGCACAGAGGCTTAAGGAAACAGAACACTAGAATTTTAAACTTGCCAGATGGGTGATCAATGAATCCCAAACACTATATGCCTCTTAAACCTTGACACCTGGTACATTAAATGTCTACTGAAATAGCAAACTACAAGCATATTTTCATATTGTTGTGTTACAGAAACTCCAAGGAAATCATAACAAAGTGTGGGCTCAGGTTGCTAATAGTTGTAAATATGCAGTGGCTGAGTATATACAAAACTTTTAAGTATTTACAAAAGTTCTGTCACTCCAGTTGGCTGAGTATATACCAGTTTGTCACTAGTCATGGCAAACAGCATATGCAAGTACTAACTCTCTGTGGCAAGATTTTACAAGTGCGATAAAATATGCTGCAATAGCAAGCCATTAGCACATCATTTTGTTACAGAATAAACTAGTAGGGTCTGGTCGCTTAAAATGAAATTACTAGGAGTTTTGAAGATGGGCCTGTTTGTCTAATTCACAGTAAAATAGCTCTAACGACAAAAACTCTGCAAAGCTGTGCAGAAAATTTACAATTCAAAGGGCATGAGGCAGAGTGAGATTTTCAATCTCCAGAGTCCACAAAGCAAAACCCCTAAATTAGAGGCACAAACCGCAAATCCCACCAAAAAGCAAGAATATGATGGGAATCCAACAAATAGGCCTTGTGTGGGATTACAATGAACGCCTTTAATTCAGAGGTCCCGCTTTGTGAGCAACTTGAATTAAAAATCCCGCTTCAATACCGCACTACCCAACCCCACTATACAAATTTGCCAGTCAAGTCAGTGAAACTGTTAATACCAGTTTGTGACCATAATAGAAAGACATTTACAACTTTGCCACTCGAGAATGGTGTGAAATAATAAGTCGCTGAAGGGCTACAGTTGAGGTGAAGCACAGGAGTAAAGGGAATGGCTATTTTAATTCAATGGTCAATTGAAAAAGACCCAGTCATTATCCTTGCCCAATATGGGGCCGAGTTTGTGCCGAATTCTGCAATGCAGGCCATGAAGCAATGCCTGCCCTTCACATCAAAAAATGGTTTCCAGGGGGATCATGGTAAAAACAGGTGAACTCATTTCCAATTTTTCCCATCAGAAAGCACAGCACCAAACACGCAGACATAGAAAGAGGCTTTTTCTTGCAAAATAGGAAACCCACAGCATTGCATAGATGTGGGCCCTAAAGGTTTTGTTAGGTGAAAGGAAGTTTCTCGCAACTGGGATCAGATAGATAGGTTCCATACAACATTTTCAAGAGTATTAGCTTTCCCAAGTAGTCCTGTACACACTTGAACATTATTGCTGTTTGAAAAAATTAAGGAAGAAAAAAACATAAACAAAAATACCAAAATATACCAGGAACAATTTTTTATAGTCCACATAGTGTATATCCAGTGCACTGAATTATAAGAAGCCATACCTATGACACTGAACCACATACGATCATCTCAGACACACCCAATAGCAAATCAAACCAAATTACCCGAGAGCGTGAAAGGATTCAGTTCCTTCTAACTCACACATAAGGATGCTGCTTTCGGAATAGGGCAAGGTATAGTTCTGTGGGCACAGAAACTACCAGATCCAATAGGATTTTAAATTCTGATTCATCTATGCCCTATGATAAGATGAACAAGATTTGTGTGGTCTTATTGTATATGGTAGACCCATGACCCCAGGAACTAGCCAAGACACCAATATTTTGAAACAGTGCAAATAGATGATAAACTATTTGGTAATACCTCTCTATTTTAAGGTTGTCTAGATCACATGAGAAATCTCCAGTAGCTTTCTTCTTATTGCTATTGCGGACATTGAGTGGCAGGTATTGGTGATTGATCGGATAATAAAAAAAATCAAGGATAAAAAAACAAAACAAAACAAAAGAGTAGGAACTGCGGACATGAGAGAGAGAACACAAGGGAGAGTGTCCATTCCATCTCCCCTGAGAACAAAAAGAAAATCTTTGTTAGGCATTTTGGCCTGCCATGCAAGCACACCTGACATGACGAAGGTCAGATGACAGAATCAATTGCCACAAACCTATGAGCCTATCACAACTGAAATAGATATATACAAGCCGCAGCGAAACAGCAATGTGACAGTGACTGTGACAGTGCAAGAAACATCTCACCATAAGTCCATAACCATTTTGGACCAGCCATTAAAGTTCCAGCACCAAGAGAAGAATAAAACTATCAGACAACCACTGGTAGCTTGCAAAATACACGGAGCACAAGTAATCAGCTGAACATATGCAACCACCCAAACTAGAAACAATTGTGAGGCTCTCTACATATCCTGAAACCATCATCAATCAGTAAATATAGCATACATCCAATGTCCTCAGACGACCAGCAATCCAATAATTGCAGTGATCATCCACGAAATCAACATCATCAAAAGCTTAGCAACCAGTTGCATCTCCTCACAAACCATGAATGAACATCAAAACAATAACCCAGTTGCCAGGCACAATAGAATTTTCACAACATGAACTGAAATTGTAAATAGGACATGTGCACTTTTTTTTTTTTTTTTTGTTAATGGCTACTTTCATTAAAAAAGGAGCAAGCAGTAGTCCAAATCGAATATAGCTCTGCATATACTCCAACAGATTGGCTCACTGAACAATTGACATTTTTTATGCCATTAATAAGGGAAGTAAAAAAAGAAACAACCCATAGGGAACAAAAAACAAGATTGGAATCACAAAAGCAGAAAACATCCATAGCAAAGGTAGCAGTGTAAAATTAGCAATAAACTGAGACAGAAAGATTCCAAGCCATAACATTGTAGTAAAACGAGCACATGGTTAAAAAGCAGAACTCTCGAATTTTAAAGGTGCCGAAAGCTAGTGACCAATGAATTCAAAAACCATACGCCTCTCGAGTTTAGATAGATGGCAAACTAGATGTCCATGTGCAGATCTCTCCAATAATTTCATTTTGTTATATTAGTTCTGCTTGCTTGAGATTAAATTCGAAGGAGTTCATAATAAAATAAGGAACCATTTGTTTGCATGAAAAATAAATTCACAAAATTCATGACAAAATTGTACAGGACATGGAATACTGAAGAGGTTACTAGTTGCCAATGCACAGCGGCAAACTCATAAAAACTAAGCAAAATGCAGTGCAAATAATATTTATGAGTTTGACAATGCACAATATATTTTAAGTTTTAGATGAGTTCAACTCGTGATACAAAAACACGAAATCACAAGTTATATTAGCAGACAACATCTTGCCTAATTCCATTTTGTCACAGGTTGAAGACTATTAGGGTCTGTTTGCTTGTTTGAAATGGAATTACTACGACTTTAGATTAATGGACTTGTTCATTTGCAAGGACATGAATTCCCAGGGATTCATGGTGAAACAGCTCCAACGAAGGAATACTGTAGAGCTGTGTAGAAATTTACAGGTTAGCCACTTCACATAGGCACAAGAAGCGGTGGAGATTGAAATTTTTAATCACCACCATCCACAAAGCGGGAGCCCCTAAATTAAAGGGGCTCGCCAAAAATCCCACACAAGGTACTAATTATTTATTTAATTTGATATATAAAACTGTGCGAAGTTTTGATGAGCACCTTTAATTCAGGAGTCACGCTTTGTGAATGATAAGGATAGAAAAAGTCATTTCAATCACACATCACCAATCGGTATACAAGTTGCCACTGAGTCTGACGGACTATATATATATATATATATATATTTATAGCATTTTCCCATCGCGAAGGGGAGTTTTTTTTTTTTTTTCTTGTTGTGTGGTGGTGGTAGAATACCATGAAGGGGAGTCAGATATTTACAAGTTCACCACTCAAGATGGCATGTAACAGTGGCGTGAAAGGCAGAGAAGCACCAGAGTTAAAGGGACAGACTGTCATTATCCTCGCCGATCCTGGCACTTAATCATGTCAGCCTTACCCAATAGCAAGTTAAGTCAAATTACATAATTCTCTTAAACGACTGAAGAGTGTTGTGATCAGTTTAGGGTTTAAAATAGTTCAAAAGATGCTGATTTTCAAAAAAGAAAAGGGGGCATGATATAGTTCTGTAACACAATGAAACTACCAGAAGCAATAGGATTTTACGATCTGATTCATCTATGACCAAAGATCAGATGAAAAAGATTCATGTGGTCTCCTTACATCTGGTAGGCTACTTTGCCATGACAAATATTTTGAAACAATATAAATTAATGAAAACTATTTGGTAATACATTTCTCTTTTGAAAATTGTCCCAATCACATGAGAGATTACCGGTAGCTTTCTTCTAATTGGCATTGCAGACACGTCTTTCTGTTGAGAGGCAGGATTTGGTGATTGAATGCATACAGTCAGAAGAAGAAGGAGAAGGAAGGGGTGGGGTGGGAGGGAGAATGATCATCAGCAAACTTTGTACACTTTTAAGTTAACGTTCATAACTTTTGTTATTCCATGATTTTAATTTATTGATTCTCTTTACACGTAGTACATTTCATTAAAGACCTACAAAATTATTTAAAAACACAATCAGTATTCTTTTCTTCTCTGAAAACACCATATATCTTTATGCAACTGAATTGAATTTTCTTTTAAAGAATTTTAATGGTTTTCTCCCTCATTTTAGATATTTAAGTCAAATGAAGAGTATATTTTAAAGATAATAATGGAAGTTTCAGGTATGATAGATCTCTAATCAATTTTAAAAGATGATATTCTTTACTAGATTAATTCTTAATGCATGAAACATGGCATATTTCTTTGATTACTTCAAAGTTAAATGGCCTTCATCATTATGAATGTTGGTGCTATGTATTTAAACCAAAAGTGTGTATGTGATTTTTTTGCTTTTTAGCGTAGAGAAAAGGCATGCAGAAGCAGAGAAGAAATATCCACATGGGATTTAAGTATATGCATCACCATTGAAATTTGCACTATTAGTCTCTTTTAGTTTCATGCTCAAAGAATTAACTAAAACTTTTTTCGAAACCCTAACCCAAATCTTTCTATCATCGAGACCCTTACAGGTTGCATTGTCTTCAAAACCCTAACCCCAATCCTTGTTCAATCCACAAGGGAAGAAACCCTAAATGCGGATAGAAAGAGAAAGGGTCTCTTACAAAACCCTAACAATGCGAGTCAGGATTTGGTGAGGGAAAACCCCACGGTGACCATGAGTGGACCATTTACAGTCCGCCACGTCATCGCGGGCAGCCTGCCATGGATGCAGGCACCCTGTTATGCACGCGAGCACCCTGCCATGCATCCGGGCAAGGGCTGCCCGCGGTGACGTGGCGGACCCTAAGTGGTTCACTCAGGGTCACTATGTGTAAAGCCACTTTAGAGGATCCCGATTCTAACAATGCTGATGAACCAAATAATCAACATTGGTTTTAGTTATGCTCTAACTATAATTAGAGAGATGTGCACGTGTAATACATCAACACGGTTTGGCAATTTATTATAATTAGAGCATAACTAAAACTTTTAGAACTGTACATGTGCACATCTCAACAGAATAGCCCCACCAATACAATTGCATACAGCTAAATGCTCAAGTATACAAAAGATAAGCAAAAGCAAATACCTTAGAACTAATCTATACGAACACTAAAACATCTGACTTAAATAACTTAAAAGCATAAACAAAAAATACTCTAAATAAAATAAAGAAAGTGGGCTGGGCCTGAGTGGAGCACTGAGGGTCACCGTGTGTAAGGCCACTTAGAGGATCCCAATTCTAACAATGCTGGTGGACCAAATAATCAACATTGGTTTTAGTTATGCTCTAGTTATAATTAGAGAGATGTGCATGTGTAATACATCAGCACAGTTTGGCAATTTATTGTAATTAGAGCTAGGGTTGCAAACGGGTATCCAATTCTCCGATTACCCAGAAGTTCCGACCCGCAAAAAACCGAGTCTGGAATCTATTTTAGGTTCCGATTCATAAACGGGTCTGAGGAACGAAACCTAATTTAGGATCCGATTGATAAACAGATCCAGTTCCGGTTCCGGGTCCATATAGGTTCCGACCCGTTGACCCGGGACCTGGCATATGTCTTTAATATTGCAATTTGTACTTTAAAACCAACTCTTTTGGGGCATTTTTATATATAATACTGGATGTGTAGACTTGATGCATTGTTATAAGTTGAATGATATCCTTATTTTTTTAAGAAAAAATGAAGAATAAAGAGAAAATAGAATCAATTTTGGAACTAGATTCAAAACCTCTAGGTGGACCCGGTGCCGGAACCGGATCCGGGTTTTCTTATCGAAACCAGGGCCGGAACCAACAAAGCTGTTTCCGATTCAAAACCGAAACCGGAACCGTAATTTACAAACGGGTCTGGGTCCACTATGGTTTCGATCCAAAACCATCCCATTTGCAACCCTAATTAGAGCATAACTAAAACTTTTAGATCTGCACATGTGCACATCTCAACAGAATAGCCCCACCAATACAATTGCATACAGCTAAATGCTCAAGTATACAAAAGATAAGCAAAAGCAAATACCTTAGAACTAATCTATACGAACACTAAAACATCTAACTTAAATAACCTAAAAACATAAACAAAAAAATACTCTAAATAAAATAAAGAAAGTGGGCTGGGCCAAAATAAATTATCAACCAAATGGGGACCACACAGGTCTCTCCTAAATAAATTATCAAACTTAATTATGCTTTTCTTTTACATTGCTATGCATGCAATTCCAATGCAAGATTTGACATATATACTTATGCCTAGTGGAAAAAAAAAATGAGAAAAAACTAAGGCATGAAATCAATGGGCACACACTAGGTTTCATGAAATCAGTTTTTTTTTCTTTTTTCACAAAATGTGAAAGCATGGATCGAATCATTGCAATGAAACTACTTACATCACATTCTAATTAGAGCATAACTAAATATGTCTTGAGTTTAAACATGATAGTGCTTAGGATCATGGTCATTTAGGAGGAATTCAGTCACTGGAATCAATCTTAAAACAAGCAGATCGAAACGTTAAAAAAAGACACATGACCTGAGTGGGGCCCACTGGCGTATGGTGATGGGGGCTAGTGTGATCTGAAGTGAAAATATCGACTATGAGTAGGAGATCGGCGAGGCGAGCAATCAAAACGAAAAGGACGACGATACGATGCGGCGAAGATTCGAACAAAAACGGACGGAAGAAAAGGAAAGGAGCAAGCCCTAATTTAGTGAAGGTCCACAGGAGAGGAAAGCTACGGTTGTGAAAAGTTACAAAGTTGGAGATCGACGAAAGGAAACAAAACACGTGGCAGTGACATCACACCTAATCTCTACTCAGGCAGTGGTAGGCAATCCAACGGCCGTTGTTATGTAGGCGTTTCTATTACGATAAGTATTTGGGACATAGCAAGATTGAGAGAGTAAGTTAGAAGAATTGAAATCTTTATGATGAGTTATCAAATTTCTGTGTAATGGAATCCTCAATAATTCTGTAGATGTATGTAACTTTACTGAACCACGTAAAATCTCTTCAGTCGTGTAATTGCCCGTGGTTGATTGTGTGACCTCAATTCTCATTCGGATATTTTCCACTAAGTCAGATGTAAAGAAGTAGCACTTCTTTTCTTAGGTTTAGCCAAATTTACTTGCAGGGTTTTATTAGAATTTAAGGGCACGTTTGTGTAACACTTTTATACAGAAAAGTGAACGGTTTTCTCCGAAAAATCATTTTTATGAATTTGGATCGGAGCAATTTCATGAAAACAGTTTCCTTTTTCTTCAACATTTTCCTTGTAAATTGTGGAAATTGATTTTCTACAAGGGGTATGGAAACTCCGTTTCATCAGAAAACTCATCACTCCTATACAATCTCATTTTCCTGCTTGTCACCCTCATTCCGAATTTTTAAATCTTATAATTCTTGTATTCATGCATGCTCTAACGATATTTCACGAATCATACAATATTTTTAGCCATCTTCTGTAGCCCTGCATGCATCGTGGGTTAACCTTTGGCTTGATCAAATTTATTTATTCACACAGCTAACTCCATTAGGCACTGATCTAACCAGTCAAAATTTCACATAAATACATACATACGACAAACATAATACATGTGTCATTTTTAAGAAAGACTACGCCCATGTTTGGCATCTCTATTTCATGCCTCTATTTCTCTATATGTCTAAATCGGACAGAGGTTTGAACAATTAGAGCGTTTGGCACAAGATTTTAGACTCTTTCCGCTGTAGACATTTAGAGCCGAATCCTCTAAAATCCAAATGCTCCAAAAGTAGGCATATGAGAAATAGAGCTTTTGGGTCTTAAAATATAGAGGCAATGTATTTAAAATAAATTCGTGTGTTACCGAATGCATATTTTTTATTCTAGCCTCCTTTTTATGGCTCTTTTTCTAATGGATCTATTTTAGATGGATCTATAAAAAAAAAGAATAGAAATACCAAACAAGCCCTACATCATTCATAAATAATATAGACCCATCTAAATACATCAAATGGGGGAAAATCAGATTTGAGGGACTCTTAGAGGTTTCTAAATCCCAACAGGACAAATGTGAGTGGTGCAAAAATTTGGATAAAAGAACCTGCATAACACAAGATGAGTGTCAATTTTGGATAGTGCTAATTTACAAACAGACTCTACTGAGATGAGGATTACATAGACCGGAATTCTAAAAAAGAAACAGGCTCCTGGGCTCTAGGGGCTGTAATATGAATCCGAGGGCGGCCTTTTGCCAATACCCATCCAAAGCAGCCTATACAAGCTGGTTTAGATTATTAGATTGAAAAAAAAGACGGAGTAGAAAAAAGGAGCGTTTTTGAAATGGGGTAGTGTGTGTGAAAAAATTAGATTGACTCAACATAAAAAGTAAAAAAAGAGTGGAAAAAAAGGACATTTTTGAAGTGGGGGCAAAAAAGTGGATGTAATGACATGCATGGATAAAAAGAATTAAATCAACACCCAGTATCAGTTCTCATGCATATAAAAATATATAGAATTGCATATTAGTGTTTCTTTGTTTTATATAATTATTTTCATAGGAACCAATAAGAGTTCAAAATTATAAAAATTGTCAAATTTGACTATACGAGTACCAAATTCTAAAAAATCAGCATCTAAATAGGTGATCTTTGGAGTCATTTAACACGCAATACCCATACGTCTATGTTTGACTTGAAAAAACGAGTGAATGCTTCACCTCCTAAAATGTTGACCCAGCCAAACCAATGCCTAAATTTAGGCAAGCAAAAAGGGATTCTTCGTTCTTGTCCATCACCAAGAAATTTCCAACCCAAAAATATTCAAATAATCAATACCCAAAAATATTCAAATAATCAATATTATTGATGAAAGCTCTATAAAAGTATTTTTAAAAGTAGTCACAGACTCACTTTAAAAAAAATGAAAAATGAAAAAAAGACTCCCCACCTTCGAGACCAGTATAGGTCACTGTACTCAAAGATGGAGAAAAGACTCACAAAAATAAAAAGAAAACAATAAAAGAAACAAACAAATCTAGTCAAGATTCACAAAAATATTAAAAATAATAAAATAAAATAAAAAACAACAAAATCTAGACCATTGGAACAAAGATTCCTCATTGGGGATTTATATAATTGATGATTACACATTGATATTGATGTATATCAATGCATAGAACTGAGAAAAATAAGATTCAGCGTGCAAATCCACTTAAGTGAGGATTTTCAAATCTTGTAAGGGGTGGTTAGATCTAAAAATCCTAACAAATGAAGATTTTTATTCATCCAAATCCTCAGGAACTTACAATTGTCAAACATGAATTTGCTACAACTTTAGGAAAATCGAAAATCTTTTCCCCTAAGATTTGGTTGCTAAACATGTGACAATTTAGGGCTTGTTTGGCAGCTCCACACGTGACAATTTAGGGCTTGTTTGGCAGCTCCACACTTAGAATCAAGTAAAATAAAGCCCCAATTTCTATTAAAAAAATATCTCACAAAAACACTTTAATTCAAAATCCCCACCATATTTATAAAAAAAAAAAATCAAAAAATAACCTCATTTATCCACTAAAAGACAAAAAAAAAACTCCATTTTTCAATAAAAAAAATCAAAAAAATTCCAACACAAACAACTAACAACAAAACACTATTATAACCCACTTATATTTTATTATTTTCTCAAAATAGCTCTTGCTCCACTCAACTCAAGGCCCCCAAACAGATGCAAAAGTGCCTTTTTGATACAATGTCATAAGTGGATCCTGGTGGATTCGAACCACCAACCTCCGAAATACAATTTGAGCGCTCTTCCACTTTTGAGCTTAAGGATCCATCACTTTCCAAATGAAATACGATAAAAAGAACTATAATTCAACTTACTTAACAAAATAAATATTATTAAAAGAAAAATAGTAGGAAAAATGGAAGCCCCACCGCCGCAGCCAAGAACTTCTTTGATCTCAAGGAGTCTATCTCGGTTGCTTTCTCACTATGAAAAATAGTAGGCAAGGGTTTTTTTTTTTTTTTTTTTTGGCACATATACAAAGAAGCCACTACATATCACCATGGCATGGCGCATTAGCCCTTGTTCTAGTAAAATATCTATATCCACATTTTTTAAAGTTCTAGCAAATCTCTGCAACCATGAGATTTTATTTTACTTTTTTTTCAGGCAGTTGGAATAAGATTTTCGAATTTGATGGATCCCGGGGCTGTGCAAACCCAACTCGACCATATTCTATTTCGAGATTCCGCAAAAAACGTTTTATCTGCTTTTCCAGCAACAGAAAAGTAGAACAAACTTTTTCCCCACCTCTATCAAATTTGAAGGACAGATAGCAATGTAAGTTATATATCAAGTTGCAATCTAGAGTTAAAAGAACAAAATGGTCACCCAATGGCTTGCTGATTCCCAACGGACATATGTTTTCACACATATATAGCCAAAAGGACAAATCACACCTATTACATAGTAATGGGAGAATTAACTTTCCAGCAAACCGATCTAGAGGGAATTAGCTTCCAGCAAACCGGGGCTGGAACCAACCCATTTTGCCCAGCAGAGATAACCCATCCACTCTTCAAGTTTACAGGGATACAATTGCCGAAAAACCAAAAATGAAATAAAACAAAGAAGAAATAAAGGCATAGATCATGAACATGAAAAGTATGCATAATAAAAACTCCTGGAGATACTACTACATATGATAGAACATAACAGAGTTCAAAATACCAACAAAAACCATTAAAAGGAAAAGGTACAAGATCATACTGAAAAATAAGGACCCCAAAATCCGGCACAGGTAGAGCCTGCATGCATAGCCCACAAATAAATCCCAGGAAGATTGCCAACCATAGGCCATGGCAGGTTCAGCTGCTTGAAGCGAAGAAGAAAAGCCAGTAACACCAATCTACAGAAGCTACACAAAAAACAATTCTTACAGGGGACAAGTTTAAAGATATCAACCAGGAACATACATCAAACGTTATATTGAAGCATTTCCTCATATGCAAATATACTTGTGGGAAAATAAAATAACACATAGATTACAAAACAAATATAATAAGCTGTACACAATTACCAATTAACCCACATTACCAGCAAATCTCTGAAAACGTGATTTTTTTTTTTTAGAAATTCTCCGCAAAATGTGACTTGATCACATCCTATATATCATGTCAGGAGAGATGTGTGACTCCTGGTGAATCCGACCCCATTCCTTCCAAGGCCTGAAAGAAGAGCAATTACTAATGACCTTGATGAAACAAAGAATCAAATGGCATTTCACTGGAACAACCATTGCAAACAACCATCGCGCAATTACCCACAAGATTCAGCAGACTTGGAGACATTTATCTGAGACTCAGCAACCACCCACAGCGACAAAAACTGTTAAGGCTTGTAAAACTTGCAGAAAACAAAGGAGGGAACTGAACCACAACCTCTTGCCTCCCTCCATTCCCTCTTGATTAGCTCCTCTCCTCCAAGACATCAGCATCACTCCAACGATATAATGGATAAACTAAAATAAACAATTACCCAATAACACTAGAGAATTGTACATACTCTCGCCTAAACAACTGCATACAGCTTAATCATATACAACAAGATGCTCTCAACCATACCAAAAAAAAAAAAAAAATCTCACACAATATTTGATATATTGTGTCCAAGAACAATACAAAAGATAATCAAACAAACATTGTTGGACAACCAACTATATATTGAAATAAAGAAATTTGGAATCTCATGCATTATAATAAGACACCAACCCACAACATATTTACTTTTGGCCTGCGACTATGTATATAATGAATAATGAATTTTAGGCGATTATGAATTGGGCAATTTGGAATAAGAAAAAGGTGTGATATGTATCAGACGTGCATTGATTCAATAAATCCCATAATGCATGAAAATGATTTTCCACCTTTGCAAAGAAATGCGATAAAATGGGCCAGTGAGAGAACAATTTTCTTGCAATGATACAAGTTGACTCTCTCATTTTTCCCTCTGGACATATTTTAGGGTCCTGTAAGCAGGAGATAATATCCTAATACTCTGATAGAAAGTAGCACAATCCATAAAAGTATACTTTGGATATAATATCGCTGACTAACATATGGTAGCTGCAATGAAAATACTAAGGTGCTTGGAATGAATGACGGTCGGTTAGATGTTGGAATGAATTTAATCGACTAATACTAGCGCTTATAATCAATAGGACCAATCAGGTCTAGGTTTCTCTGGTTTCTTTGCCTCTAGTTTGCCCATGGAGGGGAACTACCAGGTTGGTCAACTCTTCAGGACAACGCATATCAATTAATGAATAGGTTATAGAATTATTCAAGTGCATCTATCCCTCACTATGTGTGGTGAGGGACACCCCTTTTTGGGAAGTTTCAAGTACAAAAGGGCTTTTCCAAAAAGGGTATCCCTCACCACGGTAAGGGATAGATGCACTTGAATTGTGTGGTGAGGGATAGATGCACTTGAATATTTTCCGATAGAATTTTGGAGGAAAAAACGACGACCTGTTTCTGCAATGACATGAATCCTCATATAAGGATTTCTTTCTGCAATGAAACGATTCCATAGCAAAGTAGAGGAAAATCATTTCACTACATTGTAGCACAAAACAGGAGTGCTAAACAAAAAATCAGAAGAAATTTACTCTATATCGCAGGATCCTCTGATCACGCAAAATAACAGTAAAAATTCGGTCCCCTATACCATGCTACTTGTGGAATGAATCGATACACAACAACGACAACAAGAACTTAAGCCCACAACTCTCTTTGTGCCCAACCAATTCCATTGTAACATGCATCACCAATGTTTTGAAATTATCTGAACACCATTGCGCTATTAATCAGAATTCAATCGCACAATGATATCGCAGCATTCTCCACAAATTTCAGCAGATAGATGATCCGGTACTAACAGAAAATTAGTCAAATACCCAATTGCATGAATAAAGGTTGGAAAATCATATTGTTCCAATTGTGTATGGAGGGAGCTGAACTAAGGCAATGGACTGAGCAGGGCCAAATGAGTGAAAAAGGACATCATACTTGCAACCAGACTTCTTTTTTTATAAAGTGATAAACTCGAGCTCTTGGAACGAACTTTCTTTTATTGAGTTTTTGCTTTGTAAAAGTGCTATGACCAATTTGAATTTCGTCAAGGTTGTTGAATGAACCTAGCATGATTTATATAAATAAACTTCAAGCACGATGGTAAGTACCTTTATAGGATTGATTGATGCCATGATAAAAACGAGAGATTTCTGTCGTAGCTTGACTTCTGCTCGGGTTCGCAAACGTGATGTCGAGTTGCAGATATTGCTAATCAAATGCACAGAAAGAAAAGAGAGAGAGGGAAAAGGAAATGAAAGACAGGACACAGAGGAAGGGGGGAGAACCCAGGCAAAAGTGCCCGTGCGAACTCCCCCGAGAACCAAAAAAACGACAATTTTATTAGGCTTTTTTGACCTGCCATGCGAGCGCACCCAACATGGCAAAGGTCGGAGGATGACATAGATCCATTGCCCACAAGCCTCTCTCTCGCTCAATCCATACCTACATCTCTACCAGCTTCATTACATAACAAGCTTTTCCTCGATCTTCACACCAAACTACTTTCCTTTATATCCATACATAGCAGATCTGATGAAAGATCAGTAAAAAAAAAACCCATGGATCTGACGAGATCGTCGATAAGAACGCCATAATGCAACGGACCTTGAGAAAGAAGCCTCGTTGCCTCTAATAGACCCCACAATCTGCGAAACTGGAATCGCCTCCATCGCCGACGGCTTAAAAACAGAAACCAAAAGGAAGAAATATTGCAATAGCGAGCACCAAACCCTAAGTTATACAAAATCGATTCAAACCTATGTCAAATCGAGAAACAGAAAGATCATTAAAAAACAACAGAAGATAAAAAGAGATTTCAGAAATCTAGTTCTATTTTAGAATACGATTCCCAGAGAAACAAAGTCGAGATACCTTAGATCTGCAGCAAAAGAATTGACCTTCAAAGGGTGAAGGGCAAATCAGAAGAAAAAAAAAAGGAACATCAGTACGTAGATCTCCAAGCGATTAATACGAAAAACACGAAGGAATAGCAAAAGGACGAAAGAACCAAAGCAGATCTGCAAAAATCAAAAACAGAAAAACAAGATATCACGCACCAGACAAGGCAGACAAACGAGAAACAAATGAGGAAACCCTAATTTATAGAAGGGATGAATGAAAGCCACGGTCATGTTTAAGTCTATCAGTTGGAGATCGACGGAAGATAATGAAACACGTGGCGATGACATTAGGCGGTGGTGCGAAATCAACGGTTCTGATTGTTTGTGATGCAAATCTAAGAAGTTTCCGTCGTACGCGTGGTTCTCACGCACCATCGCACGGTCCTTATTGAGTCCGGTTCACTTATTAAATTTGTTATAATTTTAGGCGTGAGTGGACCAATAACACTCTATCGTATCATCCAAATATCTAGGTGATTTTTTTTATCTGATTTCAACTTTTTAAACTTCAAAATCACCTAAATTCTTAAATGACGTGACGGAGTATTATTAGTCTACTCACGGTAAATATGTAACAAATGCGATAGGTTATCCGAACTCGTCCTTATTTGGAATTCAGATCATCTATCGTATTTGATGTACTTTCACCGTAAGTGTAACAATAACACTCCGCCAAGTCATTTAAAAATGTAGGAGATTCTTTTCATTTGATTTAAACTTTTTAAACTTTAAAATCACCTAAATTTTTGGATGACATGGCGGAGTATTATTAGTCCACTCACGGTGAATGTATAACAAACGCGATGGGTGATCCAAACTCCCTTATTTTTCGTCACGTGGAACACCTTAAACAAATTTATTTGATTCGAAACAACTTCCTTCTCCAAAAGTCTTCATACTGCTGTGTCAAAGGGCCGTGTCAAGGACGGGCGAAATCAATTATGCGAGCCACGCTAAAGTTGGGCTAAAATCCATGGAAGGCCTATACTGGCTAGGATTTTCCCCTAATTACAAAACAGTATAACACCCTCGTTCAGCGCGGTCGCATTATAAATTAAAAAACTCTTACATTAACAAGATTATGTGGAGTATCTCTTTTTTTAATCCATTAAGTAGGTTTCATAAATGATAATAGAAAAATGGGACATAAAGAGAGCAGAAGAGATGGGTAGAGCAGGAGATGTGTTAATGAGATAAGGATGTAAGTGCGTAGTTATATAGAGAGAATGTGAAATATCTTAGATATAAGAGGATAATTATACAGAGAGAACGTAAAACAATTTAATAAAGAAAATGTAACTGTCAGTCAATACTATAATTGATGGTCAAAATTAGGTCCAAAACCTTCCAGCTTTAATATATTATAATTGGCCTCATTTGTAATGCATGTAGTTGTAATCTAAAGGTAATCAAATGTACGGGTTATTTCCATCGCAATGGTCTATCATATATTAAGTCCGAGAGTTTGGATCCTCTGTTGTGCTGGAATCCTTTTTGGATCCTTTGTGAACTCCGTCGTGGGGCCTACTTAAAGAAATTTAGGACCATTCAAGATTTATGTGATCCCTTCTACTGATGCAACCTTAAGTTTCAGTTCAGATGGAATGGGTCCCGCCAAAAATTAAGCAACATGACGAAGACCTAATAAACATTGATGTGGCATCGTTGCTAGCGTTTCAATCATAATGCTCAACTATAAAGTGGGACCCACTTCTTTTGATTTGAAACTTGAGATATGTGATTGGAGGGGGCGCGATTTATCTTGAACGGTTTGGTTGATCTCTTTGTAAGCCCCACAATAAGGTTCCAAGAGAGTATTACATGGTTCCATGTAACAGCTGGGACAGAGGATCCAGTCCCATGTATTCGTTCATAGTTCACACCCATCTAACATTTTGATGTTCAAACAAATAAAACTTTAAGAACATGTTTGGTAACAGGTGAGGAGTCCACAGATTTGATGATTCTTCACTACCACTATAACAATGATTCCTCATTTGGTATTTGTACATTTGATGATTTAACATTGATATTGGTTTGTACGATGCATATAGTTGAGAAAAATAGGGTTCGGCGTGCAAATCTACTCGTGAGGATTTTTAAATCTTATAGGGGGTGGTCGGATCTGAAAATCCTAACAAAATAAATATTTCCATTCGTTTAAGTTCTCAAAGATTTACAATTGTCAAATATGAATTTATAACAATTTTAGGGAAACCGAAAATCTTTTGCCTAAAAGATTTGGTTGCCGAATGTGAACTAAAAAAACAAAAGGAAAACACTTAACTCTCAATACTAAGTACTAGTTGAGAAATGTGCAAAGATAAATTAATAGTATTTTACTTTATTAATCACCGTAATCAAGGAGTAGCATTAATAATAAAAATAAAAATAAAAACAACAATCACACAAATATAATAAAGCGAGCCTTGATTTGTTGTAACACAATTAGAATTCACAGAAGGGAAAAACAAATATTAAAAATATATATAATAAAGAAATATAACGCAAGAATTTCAAACCAATTCCACCGAGTCTTAAGACACTTTCAAAATAAAATCTAATCAATGTCTTGATAATGGAACCCCGAAAAGATCCCCCACCCCCAAATGCTCATTTAGGCATTTTCTAAAAGAAATTGCGTGGTTTGAAGCATACCACGCCACTTAAATCCATATTTCTTACATTGATGATCACATTACGAGAAGTTGAGCAAAAGAATTTTGATATTAGTTCCTAGTAACGCCTATAGATTTTTTCTCTTGAAAGTTAGAAAACGGTTGGTGAGCAATTCACAAAAAAAAAAGGCCTTATTCTTATCCTTATTAAGCCACGTGAGCAACGTGAGCATCTTCATCCATGTCTTACAAACACCTCTTCCTGTGCTTTTCTTTGAAACAATTCTTTTAGAAGATATGCCATTTCCCTTTTCAAATGCCCTTTTTCTTCTTTTTCTTTAAAACTCAATGAAGAACTATTGGATTTGGCAAGACATAGAAGAGAAAAGGAGAGATAAAACTTGAAAGGGAATTTGCATAAGTGGTTATCACAATCAAAGGGGTGTACAGAAAAGAGGAGAGAAGAGACACCCAAATTTCAAAATGAAGAAAAATATCAGAAAAGGAGAAACCCATAACGAGAAAAGCAGAGAACAAGGTCTCAGAAAAAAAATGGGTAAGAAAATTAAAGAGATAAATAGAGAGAGAGGAAAAACCCAAGTTTGAAAACCCAAAATATATAAAAAGAGGAGTACCCATGAAGAGAAAGTATGAAAACAGGGTTAGAGAGAGAGACAATAGAGGTAAACAATGTATATATATATATATATATAGTTGGATTAAATTAAATATTAACCTGAGCATGAGCATCATCGCACGGGCCTAAATGATAGTTTGTTCTTATCATCCATTCCAAAAATTATAGAGAACTAAATCCATTTAGGGAAAAAACTTGCTTTATGATGTGCCTACATATTATTAAAATAAACCCGCATTTCTAATATTTTTAAAAATTTTAGGTTGCAGAGATTTTTTTTTTCTTTTAATGGATTTAAATGACTTTGAATACACAATATAACTTGTTTAAGTTTTAATCTTTATCAGCCCAACCTTAAAAGATCTCTAATACAAAAGAGCAGCCAGCCTAGCTTATCTTTTCTTTCCCTTGAAGCAAAGTTCTAATTTGTAAATAAGCTCAAAAGTTAGAAAAGCAATTAAAAACTTATCAAATGGTCTAAATACGCAAATAAACTTAAATCACAAAGCAAACAAAATTAAACAATGCTTCCGCAGCAACTAGAGCAAGCAAACAGGACCAACGCGTATTATACACACTACAACATGCCAAGATGAAACCAAACAAAAATTCAAATTCTTTGAATAAATTCCATCTTTCTTTATTTGTTCATCTTGGTACTACAATTCTTTGAACTATTTTATTTATTTTTCATTTTTTTTTCTTCTTGGTACAGTTCGTTTTCAGATAAAATCTAGGTAAATATAAGATGTTCCAGTGACGACCTTACTAATAATATTTTTATGACTACACAACGGCAGGATGTATTCAGAAGCAATTGCAGGAAGGACAAACAGCGTGTAAATTACATAAACATAACATTACTAACATCATCTTAAAAAATAAAGCAACGTTATCAGCGGATCCTGGTGGATTCGAACCACCAACCTCCCAAATAACACTTTTGAGCGCTCTTCCCATTTTGAGCTTAAGGATCCTCTCATATCATTTAATAATTTAATAATTTAGAACTGATTTTGAACCACCGGCCGAACAACTAACAAAATATTATTGGAAGTAAGTTTTCACACTTGTGGATTGTTAGAAAATCCATTATAATTACATGAAATTCATCTCTCTCTCTCTCTCTCTCTCATTTTACCATGAGGCAAGCCAAAATATACCCTACGGAAATTTTCAGTAAAGGAAAATATATTCTTATCCCCAAAAAGAAAATAATGGAGACCATATCCACTTTTACTTGATCGGCTAAATTATCAGCAATCGCGTACTCTATTTTTTACTAAAAAAAATACAATTGACCTCGGGTTCTTTTTCCAGAAATCTATCTGTTATAAGATTCTTAACACGAATGATAATAGATAAACAAAGGTTCTTATCAAGAAGCACGGGCACAACCCATACCGGGACGGGTCGGGTCGGGTCGGGTTTCAGACAACTTGCTCCTGCGAGGAGGGACTTCTGTGGGCATGCGAACATCTATTGTCTAAGGGTTGAACAAAAAAAAAAAAAAAAAAAAGAGAAAAAAAGAAAAGATATAGATGGACCATATAACATAAAAAGAGAAACAAAATTTTTAACCAAATATTGAAAGTTGCTGCACAAAAAGACAAGTGACTTTTCTCTGGAAATTAAAAAAAAAAAAAAAAAAACACCAGATCCAATCCTCAAGGATCATGCAAAAAAACCAAAAAGAAGAAGAAGAAAAAGATAAAGAGGTCATTAGAGAGAAAAGCTTTACTAGAAGGCTCTAAAGCCCAACACGAATCTCAAGCACGCTCCACACGTAAAGAGAAAGGATACATTAATTACCTCAAAACAGAGTTCGAAAATTAAAAAAAAAAAAAGACAAATAAATTATTCCCAACAAGAAATAATGGTGCAGCCCTGAGAATACGGCACCTTCTATAGAAGCACAAGGGTTGAATACATGTGCAATTTCCCATTCCATTCCTTCCATGGTTTGATTACACCGTTCATCTACTACCCACACTAATTTTTACATATATATATATATATATATATATAAAAACCTCCTACGAAAATCACAAGAAATTGAACACACTTGAGACGGGAAAAAAAAACCGAGACCACTTCTGCAATATCAATCAATACGAAATATATGACCGAATATAAACAAATGACACATTTAAAAGAATACTCTAGGAAAAGCAAATTGCAGAAATATGATAAGTATTATTACCAATCGGCCCACTACCTTCAAGGGATATTTCAAAAAAGCAGATAATTTCATGGAATCTGGAATAACATTGTTCAGTGCTTTCGGTAGAAAGTGATGAAAGGCCCGAACAACGACGACCTGCAACATCTTGGAAGAGAATAACTCGCGACATCACCACTACAACCAAGTGTACAAAAGGCGACCAGTTAGGAGAGAAGCAATCACTTACAAAACTTTAGAACATATTTGCAGGCGAACAAACTCCACACCACCATGCGCCATAATCTCTGAACAAGGGAATCATCAAAATCACATTTAGAACCCTACCCACAATGTGGACAAAAGGCGACCAGTTAAAGCAGGTGAGAGAGAAGCAATCACTTACAAACTTTAAACATATTTGAAGACGAACAAACTCGGCCACCATTTGGTGCCATAATCTCTGAAGAAGGAATCATCAGAATGAGGCCTCAAAAGGCAAATTTGCAAATACCAGTAATGAATTGATCAAATAAGTTGTCCCCATGGACCTAAAGCCAACACATCCATCAGGTCCAGCAGCAGCAATGAATTCATCCAGCCAAGGCTGTCTCTGTGAGCCCCTCTATCAATCAGGTCCAGCAGCAGCAGCGGCAAACAATTCATCCAAACCCAGGTTGTCCAGTGAGCCACTCATCAATCAGGGCCTCCAGAAGCAAAGAACACATCTAAGGCAGCTTGTCCCGGTGAGACTCAACTCTCAGTTGAACCTCTCACCTCTTGATCAGCTCCAACGTTAATAAGCATCTCCCCAAACTTGAATAAACTCGAAACAGACATTACCCAATAGCCCTACAGAATTTATGCTAAACTAGGAACTGAAAATTTCGAGCTGTACATATACACACCTTAACAAAACAGTCCCCCTCACAGTAGCATAAAGAGAATCCATATATGTTAAAACCATACAATAGTTTACCCAATGAATATTTCAGTGTATGCAAGATCAAGGCAGAAGAAAAATTAAAAGGAAATGGATCCTCAAATAATGGGACAAACAGTAGATTAAAACAAGCAAGAAAGATGTCCGGAGTATTGAAACAAGCCAAGAAACTCGGACATCTAGACTTTGGAATCGATCAATTGGATAACAATTGTAGCGCGTTCAAAGAACTCCCAACCATAATCAACTGAAAAGATGCTTATTTCAACGTGCTGCAGATAACTGTTTTTTACTTATTGCTATATTGTCATTCCCCTCGGCTAACATTTTGCTTGAGCCTGCCACCTAAAAAGTTAAGTTGCATAAACTGCTGCTGAATAGCATAAAGTTGCTGACATGAGAAGGCATCAGATGCTTGCAATGAATCTAATTGTCGTACTATCAATGCTTAGCTGGAAAGTGCCAAAATAAATTTTCCAGTTAAAGTTATTAAGGCATTTCACACCATTACGCCAAAATTGAGAGGGGCCGTTCTGATTCTCAGGTTTGCTCTGCCATGGGTTGGTTATGTTAAAACCAGTAGGATTTCATACAAAACAAAGAAAAAGAACCTTAAAGAGGACCTATTTGCACGTCTGGTTTGAGGGACGAGAGGATTCCATAGTGAATTAGAAGAACATAAGCTCGATTTTTCCCTCCTCATATGGGAGATCGTCAGAAAATTGAAACAATTTTACTAAATCACAGAATCCTCTCATAGCGCAAAAACCCACCCATACCCTTCCCATATTACCCAACCAATTACATTACATACATGACCAATGATTTGAAAAAGTCTTATAACAAGATTGAGCTCATTTCTAAAACTTGATTGCCCAAACGATATTGCAGTGTTAATATTGTATGGACATCCTAACACTTTCTTCATGCCCAGAAGGTTAGGAATCCTAACATAGTTGAAATTTGCGGTCATTTAGGGGGTATTCACTCAGTCAATTCAATCTTGCAACGTCCAATACTAAGAGATAATCAAAGGGCCAGTTGCATAAGGTAAGTTAACTCCCAAATAGACTTTTAAATTCCAATGATACTTGTTGCAGGCATAAAAAAGCCAGTGCTAAATCAAAATAATTTAATTGTCTATAATAAATGTCACCTTTCAAGAAAGGTAAAATATCAGCAAAAATAGTGAGGTAAATGAAAATTCACTGAAAAAAAATATCAGAGGTGAATAAGATCCTGTTTACAACTAATCCAAATTTAGTGACACTTCCTAGTAAGAAATCCAGAAAGACGACCAATTCAAAAGCATCCCAAAATTTTGGATATGAAATTGTTCAGACCATAGCCTTTCCTAGCATCTGATTTACTAGGGCAAGGGGAATATGTTTTTCTTATTCCTTTGTGGACCTTAATGTAAAATTCCAGAATTTTAAACTTTGATTTCAATAATTTCTCTACAATTCCTAGGAAATAAATTCTATGAAGACACAATCAGGACATGGAAGAATAAAAAGGTGGGTTTCAATCAAAGACCACCATGTCAACAAGCTGTTTCATGAAAGCTTCATAAAAAGAACACATAGCTTTAACTTGGAGAAATCCTGAGTTGAAGGAGTGGAACTCCCCCTATGAAAAGGGATCCCCAAATTTTACCCAAATATGATAAGATCATAAGATTTGAACCCAACAAAATACAGCTTGGTTGACAAGGTATGTTCTAATTACACGCCACAACCTTTTTCTTTTTTCCCCTTTCATGATGCCATTAACCTTAGCCACAAAAATATAAATGAATTTATAACTAAACTAAGATCCGAAAAACATTATCAAGTAGAACATCGTGATCATGTTGTTGGGTATGAATTTATCTCAGATTGCTGAATGAACTTAGCATAATTTAAATAAATGAAACTTCAAGCACGATGGTTGGTACCTTTATAGTGATGTTGCCATGATATAACGAGAGATTTCCATCATAGCTTTCTTCAGCTCGATATGGCAAACGTGATGTCGAGTTGCAGATATTGCTAATCAAATGCACACAGAAAGCAAGCAAAGAAAGAGAGAGAAAGGAAAAGAAAGAGAGGACACACACGAGGGGGGGAGAACCCAGGCAAAAGTGCCCGTGCGAACTCCCCCGAGAACCAAAAAACGAGAATTTTATTAGGCTTTTTTGACCTGCCATGCGAGCGCACCCAACATGGCAAAGGTCGGAGGATGACATATATTGATTGCCACAAGCCTCTCTCTCGCTTAATCCATACCTATAACTCTACCAGCTTCATACAAAACAAGCTTTACCTCGATCATCACACCAAACTTCTTCCCTTTACATTCATACATAAAAGATCTGATGAAAAATCATTCAAAAACCCATAGATCTGATGAGATCGTCGATAAGAACGCCGACATGAAACGGATCTTGAGAGAGAACCACCGTTGACTCTCAAGAGATCCCGTGATCTGCGAAACTGGAATCGCCTCCATCGCCTTAAAGAGTCTTGATCCGTCAGAATGCTTCAAAACAGATATCAAAAAGAAAAAATATTGCAATATGGAGCACCAAACCCTAAGTTGCACGAAATCGATTCAAATCTTCGTCAAATCAAGAAGCAGGGATGATCATTAAAAAACCACAAACAAAAAGATCAAACTTTGTCAAATCGAGAAACAGGGACGATCATCAAAAAACCAAATATCCGAACGATCGGGGGGAAAAAACGAATGAAGAAACAAAGTCGCAATACCTCAAATCTGCGGCAAAAAAGTCGATCTTCAAAGTGTAATAGACGAATCAGAAGGAAAAATAAACATCAATACGTAGATCTACAAGCGATCATCACGAAAACGACGACGGAACAGCGAAAGGACTAAAGAAACAACGCGGATCAACGAAAATAAGAAACGGAGAAACAAGGCAAAACGAAGCAAACAAAGGAGAAGTGGAAAGAGAGGAAGGGAAACCCCATATTTATTGAAGGCATGAAGGAAAGCTGCGGTTGTGATGATTCTATTAGCTGGAGATCGACGGAAGATAACGAAACACGCCAGCATATTGCATCTTTACTGAGGCGGTGGCAAGAAGTCAACGGCTCTGATTGTTTTTGTCATACAAATCTAAAGGTTTCGATTACGACACGTAATGCGTGCTTCTCACGCACCTTCGCAACGGTCCTTATTTGTCGTCGCGTGGAACACGTTAAACCGCTGTCAATGGGCCCGGTCCGACACGAGCCAAATAATTTATGCGGGCCGGGCTTAACTTGGGCTGAAATCCCTGGCTGGTAGGCCTATACTGCCTAGGACTTTTCCCTATTGTGAAATGGGCCGGGTTATTTACATGGTACTGATCGATCAAGTATTCAAAAGTACGGGTCTATAATACTTTTCTAGAACTCCATTATAGGCCCAGTAAGAGAAAATCAAGACCGTGGAAGAAATATATGATCCCCCTCTCCCCAAGTTTCATTATAGATGGAATGGGTCCTGTGTGGGGAAGTTCCTAAACATCTCAAGATTATGTTTAACTACAGCACGATTCTGGTTATCAGTCCGGCTGAGCGCATCTCAGCTACAGCGCTAGCACGCTAGCCGGAACCAGTGTTGTGACCTCAGTCCGGCTGAGGATGACTTCGGCTACGCGCTTTAGCCCCCCAGATGCGCATTTTGGCTGCAGCTAAAAGGACTGCCTGCCGAGACGCGTGCTGACAAATATCTCCTGCCTCCGAGCATATGTCGATAGGACAGATGTTATCCTAGCCGTCCAAGGTCATCATCAAGTCTCTGACAAAGCAGCATCCAGCGGCTGTAACCCCATCAGGGGGAGGCCCAATAAGGGATCCGATGGGACTTTTGCTACTAATAAGTCCAGACAAGATCAGGCACAACGTGACTGGCATTTAATACGATATGGGCTGATCAGACTGGCATTTAATGCTTTGTGAGCTGTGATGGACCCTCATTAATTATAATGTGGGCTGTGATGGACCTTCATTTATTATTTTGTGGGCTGATGACCTTAGCAGCCAGATCATCAAGCCCATGACAAAATATCTAGAAGCACTCTTATATAAGCAGAGATAGAATCTAAACCAGGTACGGATAACATAATTTACATGCACTCTGCCTCCTTTCTTCTCGATCTTTAACTCAGTCCCTACACTAACTAAGGCATCGGAGATCCCTGTGCTGCCCACAGCCAGGGTCCTTTGACCTTTCTCTCTTCCCTTTCAGGTCTCAGAAGCCGGAAGCAGCTAACTCTCGACAGTCATTTGGTTAAGTCCTATAAAGCACCCTCTAATCTTGTAGGTTACATTTTTTGCACTTACAGGTCCCATTCAACATTGAGCACCATAATATAAACCTACCAAACTAGATCCGAACTCCTAATTCATAGCGTTCAATTGTACTGTAGGACCTACGCCTTTTTATATAAAACTTAAGCATGCCTGATTGGAGGGAATAGATTTATCTTGAGCAGTTTGGATGATCACTTTGTGGGCCCCATGATAGGATTTAAAAAAAATATTATATGATTTCGTGCAATGGCTGCCATAGAGGATCTAGACCCATGCATTCATGTTGACACCCACTCTTAACATTTTGAACGACCAACCAATTAAACCTAAAAGGACTAAGATTCTAAGAACTTAAGGTCTATTTGGCAAATCTAATCTTTTTGTAATTGATCTGGCTCAAATAGACTATTTCAAATAAGTCTATCTCAAATAGATTCATTTTCAAATAAACCATTTGGTAACACATCCAGTATATTTAATTCAAATAGATCTATTTGATAAAAACGTGTTTGGTAAACATACAAAGAAGAGCTTATTACAGGGGCATTTCTTGTCTTTTCCAAAAAAAGTCAATTTATGATAGAAATTCAATTTGACATCCATTACAAATTGTTTTCACATTCATTCAGACAATGTATTATTGTGTCGGTAAAAGTTTGAAAGCTTAAAACACATTTATTTATTTATTTATTTGATTTTTAATTTTATTTTCCTGTATATACATTAGGACATCATCACAACTTTCAACCTGTGTCATGTGAATAAATTGAAATTGCCAATTCCATTATCCAAGACCAAAATCTACTATGCACCCAACGTTCATTTCCATTCCGAAACCATCAAATATATGAAACAAGAAAATTCATTCCACTTTATATTCATATTCAAACATCCTTGTAACATTGAAAGGACTTTACCATTACCATTAAAAAACTATGATCCATGCTAACATGCTGTTCATATTAATATTCAAACATCATTGTTTCACCATTCCAACACCTGCAACCTTTTGTAAAAAAATTCTTGCATTCATTTTAACAAATAGCAATCGGCAGCTGACAGTATTGAATCGGATGACTTGATCACAAAAGTTGAAGTGAAATCCTCAATTTTCATTCAATCTGCATAAAAAAAATAAGAGCAAGATTAACATATGAGATGCATGTGAATATGATTCCAAATTTTGTTTAACATATCCATTTCCATATTTATGCTCATTTCTTTACCAAATATACTCCAGAAACTATGTTCCAAGGTGCATTTGCAATTTACGTGAAGCTCCTACCAGTTTGAATTTTTCTCTGACAATTTGTCATTATATGGTTTCATTGAGACAATATATGCTTTGCACATGCATTTAGGACAAGGAAAGGAGGTTATATTTGAGACAACCATAGGCTGTAGTGAAATGGCTAAAAAAAAATGAAATGACATGCTACAGAAGCAGGATAATTGACCCAAATAATAGCAGACTCATCATCTTTTATCAAGGGAGTTGAGTGATGTGCCAGACACAGTAGCTTAATAACAATTGACTAGATCTAGTTCCCTCATAGAAAATGAGATGCCATGAAATTAAAAAGCAAAGGCACATATACTGATTGGTTAATAGCTAAAGAAATTAGAAAAAGAAAAAAGCATACCTGATGTAGTTGAAGAAAATGCGAGGAGAGAAAGGGCTGCTGCGAATGAGATGAGAGGGGACTGCAGACCTAAGGAAAAAGAAAAGAAAAATAATGAGAATAAAAGAAAGAGAAGAGAAGAAAGGACTAGCCATCTTTGCTATCCTACTAGCAAACCCAATATGAAACTGACTCAACCAGAAGAAAGGACTTGGCTTCCTCACCCCCTAACCAGACATGAACTTTCTAATCAGGCTATTTAAATGTCAAGTTGGGTTCGGGTTAACATATCCAACTCTATTAATAAACAAGCCAGAATCAAGTTGGGCCATACATGTTACCTAGAGTGATCATGACCTGAACCGAGAATGAGTCACGACCAATTGCCTCCCTTAATTTAATCCAAACATTTTGCATGCGGCAGCAGTAACATGTCTTAAATTTGAGCGAGACAATGGTAGGCACAATACCATATATAGTGCTTGACCACACACTTAGCAACCCAATAAGCAAGATTGTTAGCATTCTAAGGAATGAACTCCACATCCAAAAACTAAGATTGAACAAAAAGATAAGAGAGACAAAAGGAGGCATATGGAGTTGAAGAGGATATATATTTACCAAAAAAATGGGCTCGCCATCCACAACTATTGCAAAACCACCCATCATCATCAACATCAAGAGATTCATTGCAAGAGAGGCAAAAGGAGGCATATGGAGTTGAAGATGATATATATTTACTAAAAAAATGGGTTCGCCATCCACAACTATTGCAAAACCACCCATCATAATCAACATCAAGAAAATCATTGCTAGAGAGAAAACCAAAGAAGATGTCCTCATTTTTCACTCGTCTTCAATTTTTTAAAGAGTAAAATGAAGACAAGGAAGGAGTTGCCACTATCATCATGAATGAAAGAGGGCATCTGCTATTGCATTTCTAACTTCTAACATCTCTATATGTTCTGCAATATCCACCACTACATCGGTGTCGGAGGTGCCACTGTCATCATTATCAATCTCCTCTAAAGATATGTCTTCATTCTCTTACTCTATAAAGAGTGCATTTGCAATAGCCTCTTTTTTGATAAAGTTGTGCATAGCCATTGCAGCGACTACTATACTCTTTTGTGCACAAAATGAATAGGGAGGCATCTTTTTTAAAATTGGGAAACGAGCTTTCAATACTCCAAAAGAACGCTCTATGACATTCCTTAAAGATGAATGAACATAATTGAAATATTCTTTCTCATTACGAGGACGACCACCGGCCCGAAAATCTGATAGCCAATACCGAACATTACGGTATGGAGCAAGAAAACCACGCATATTCGTAAATCCAGCGTCAACAATATAATATATACCTGAACAAAAAAATATATAAATTATGATAAAAAAATGTAATATGATTTATAATTGACTAATCATTAAGTACCTGGAGGGACATGTGGAAAATTCAGATTTGGTTTAAAGATAGTATCCAATAAAATACGTGAATCATATGCAGTGCCTTCCCAACCAGCAATAACGAAAGTAAACAGCATATCAAATGAGCAAGCCGTTAGAATATTTTGTTGGCATTCTCCTTTTCTTCCTCTATAAGGTACTTGGTTCTCAACGGGGATCACAACATTTATGAGTGTACCATCTATTGCCCCAACACAATCCTTCAGAAAAAAGAAATCAACGTAAGATTTAAAAAAAAAGGTCACTTTATTGGAAAAAAATTGCAAATATAATTAAGGGTAGGATTATACTTTAAAATATGGATAAAATCGAGGATTATGCAATATCTCCTTTGGTATTTGGTCGTATGAAGGTGGCTTTATAATATCCATTGAGAGGTGAATCATTACTACTAAAACTGCTTGAAAGTGACGATGGATAGTTTCACCTAAGTGTTGAAATCTATCTTGCAAAATTCTATTCTTATGATTTTGCCCAACTGTCATTAGAAATATAGCCACATGCTCCTCTACTGAAACAAATCGACTGTCTTCAAGTAGCCTTTTCTCTCGTAAAACCACACATAATCGTAAGAAAACATGTTTTTCCATACGCAGTAGCTCCAAACATACTCTTCGATTACCTTTCAAAATGCCCTGAACGAAAACATAGCCTAATAAAATCGAAGTCCTGCATGGCTACTTCGGTATGTACATCCCTCGCTTCTTTACATGTAATAAAACAAGAAGTGCTATTACTTTTCGTTTCCTTGGTGTCATAATCTCATACATTCATTCCATCCAACAATAAATAAATATATATAAAAAAAAAAAAGGAAAACCAAAAGTTCATACATTCATTCCATCCCATAATAAAAAAGAAAATCATAAGCTCCTACATTCATTCTCATAATAAAAAATAAAATTATAAGTTCCTGAATTCATTCCATCTCAAAATAACAAAGAAAATCATAAGTTCATACATTCATTCCATCTCACAATAACAAAGAAAATCATAAGTTCCTACATTTATATTATCTCATAATAAAAAAGAAAATCATAAGCTCTTACATTCATTTCATCTCATAATAGAAAAGAAAATTATAAGTTCATATATTCATTCAACCCCACAATAACAACAAAAAAAGATAATAAATAAAGGCTACAAAAATGATGAGTCATGTGTTCTAACATTCGTCCCATAATACTCACATAAAACTCATCAAGGCTCATGCTTCATTATCATATTCAGCCAGTAGAGGCGGGCATCATTACTTTCAAACGACATGAAAATATCTCTATTGTCCTTGTCTTTGAATGCCCTTGTGCCAAAAAAGTACAATTCTGACGTCACTTGGATATTTGGTATTTGCTTTAAAATATCAATACAATCCTGCATAGTAGGACCTCGCTTCCTCTTTTCTTCTTTCCGCTCTTCTTCTTTCCTCTTTTCTTCTTACCTCTCTTCTTCTTTCCTCGCATCTTCCTTCCTCTTTTCTTCTTTCCTCTCTTCTTCTTTCCGCTCTTCTTTTTTTTCTATCTTCTTCTTTCTTATCTTCTTCAAGTATAATTACTAGGCGCTCCATATTCTCATCATATTTATTGTTCCTAACATCCGTCCTACTTCGTGAAGGACAAGGACGTTTCCTTCGAGCACCTGTCATTAGCTCCTCTATCGAGATATCCTCAAAAGTCTCTTCCTGCACATGATTTTGGGTATTGTCCATATGAGGTGGCGGAGAGGGTATCTGTGTATTCAATTCTTCTGGAAAGGAACCAGAAGATAGTGTCCAAGTCTCTTCTCCGCTAGCCTGGGATCCACCAAAGATAATTCTCATTTCATCCGGGAATGACAAAGGTCTAGTCCTAAAATTTTCGCTTCGGGGTGCCCCTTGCATTAGATGTTAAATATTTATTATTATATAATAAGTAATATATACTAAAAAAATGTCAAATAAAATATTACCTTTAGATATTCATCCCATCTCTCGGGATCCATTGTAATTGTTTGAGTTGCTTCATTGAGCCCAACACTGGTTTGCCCACATAATGTTATCCAAGCATTATATTGTTTTCTCATTCCATCCCATTGATTCTTTAACAGTTTTTGTCCATACAAAATTCCAGTTTTCTCCTTAAAACCCTCGATAATTCTTGTCCATGATTGTGTTTTTAGATTTGAGTCCGGTCTTCCACCTTGCAATACTTCTACAATGCATAAGTCAATGAAAATCTTCTTCATATTATCTGACCAAACAACTCTACTCATCTCTGCCTTGTCCTTACCCTTATGAAATGAAACCCTTGATTTTGCCATCTACACCTTGCTAAATTATTTGATCAAGAATAAATCAATGTCAAATCAATCATAGAAAAAGAAGCAAATGAGTCCAACTTGAAACAAAACAACTATATTCCTTACAAAATAGTGGCCCCCAAAAACCAAGTGGTAAATAAGCACCATGTCAAGGGAAGCAGAGGGAGCTGAAACTAAATATGGTTTTCAATCTCATATTGGTTTCTATGTTTTTTCTGTGTAAAGAAGCAGCGGAGAACACACAAAGAGAAGATTTCATTGAAGTGGGTACTGAGAAAAAAGAAGGAAAATATTTTTAAAACTGACCCAACAAATTATAATAAGCTATGTTTTCATTTATGTTTTTAACAGGTTGGTGTGATCTGGTATGCATCAAAAGCATTTTAACAAAGAAAGACAAGCAACTGCCATTCCCATATGTCATCTATGTTCTGTTGATATGCTCTGTTTGTACCATACATGACCAAAGATCCCTCTCTATCTCTCTCTTTCATACAGGCCCTAGAAGCCAATGTGCTTTTGTTTCTATTTCAAAAGCATCCAAGAAAGATAAATATATATATATATATATATGACCAGATAACAGAAGCAATTGAAGAGAAATACAGTGCAACTACGTTCAAGTGATAAATAAGCAATATGTAGGAATAACTAAACATCCAAGATACAGAAGTTAGGGGTGTAACGGTTCGGTTAACCGGTTATTTTGGGAAAACCGTTAACTGAACCGTAATCGCGGTTTTCTGTATTTGAAAACCGTAACCGTAACCGTGCAGACAAAAACCGTGAAAACCGAACCGCGGTTAACCGTATAAAACGGTTCGGTTACGGTTAATAACCGTGGAAAAATTTGAATATTAATTTCTGAATTTGCATCTTCTTTTTTGGTTTCATATACAATAACTTCTTAAGTCCAGTCAATTTTGCAAAAATTTTTACTTATGTATTGCGAAAATTTTCATTCCGCCCCCCGTTTTTTTTCCTTTATTTTATAACGGTGCGGTTAACCGTGTGCGGTTAACCAAACCGCATTTTACGGTTCGGTTCGGTTAACCGCAGTGAATTTTTATGGAAAACCGTAACCGAACCGAACCATGCGGTTTTTGGATTTCATTAACCGTAACCGTAACCGAACCGTGGAATACGGTTATTAACCGCGGTTCGGTTCGGTTCGGTTCGGTTAGACGGTTTCTCGGTTTTTTTTTACACCCCTAACAGAAGTGATAAAAAAAGGATTCAATAATTAATAATACACGATAACAAATAGATAAACAAATAAAAAAAAATCATGATTTGTAGACACTTTGGAGGAGATCAAACAAGCATCAAATATATGCACATTGAAAAACCTAAGACAACTCACAAAATCAAACCTAAGTTCTCTACCATGGTCGTCGATCTTCTGAACACAAAAAAAAAAAAAAAAAAACCCAAACCCAATAACAAAGATGAAGAGAGGAATAGAGAGACAAAGCAAAAAAAATCATAGACACAAAAAGAAAATATTAGGATAGAAGTACCTTGTCTTTCTTGATGGAGGAATGGAGAAGAGGCGGAGGAAGGAAGAAGATGAGTCTCGTAGGGTTTTTTGCAAATGAGGATCGAGACCCATCTTTGTTGCAAAAAAGAAGCGAGGGTAAACTTGTCATTACCAGAAAAATGAGAGGGCAAACTTGTCAAAAAAAAAAAGTGAAATGGCCTACCCGCTTCAGACGTTTTTTATCAGTCCCAAGTAGCACCATTTCCAAGCCATTATGAAATAAACAACAAATGTCTATTTTCTATTTCAAACAGACATGTAACTTGGTGAATCCAAACAATCTATTGACTTAAAATGTCTTTCTCAAACAGTTTTAAGAGATATAGACTTTAAAATTAGACATGCCAAACGGGACCTTAACTCTCAATACAAAGTACATATGAGAAACTTACAAAATAAATTAGTTACATTTTTTACTTTATAGATCACCGTAGTTAAGGAGTTTCATTAATAATCAATAAAAAACAGCTTACAAAACAAATTAATAGTGTTTTTTTTTTTTTTTATTGGTTAATGAGTCTCATTAATAATCAATAAAAAAATCAATCACACATAGAAGTACGGTTACAAATGGAAAACCAAACCTGTTTTTAAATAATGGTTTCGATTCTGATTCCAATTTTAACCTAAACCTGTTTTGTTGGTTCTAGACCCGATTCTAGCCCGGATCCTGGTCTACCTAGAAAACTAAAATCTAGTTTCAAAATTGATTCTAATTTTTCTTCATTTTTTTTTTTAAAGAGTGTTTGATATTACAAATTATATAGTTTGCAATATCAAAGACTCATATCCCGGGACTCGGATCCATAGGCTGTAACTAGAACCAAAACCGGACTCGTTTATCAATTTAAAAAACTAAATTAGGTTATGAACTTAGACTTGTTTATGAATCAAAACCTAAAATAGATTACAGATCCGATTTTTTTGCAAGTTGGAACTTCTGAATAATCGGATAATCAAATACCCAATTGCAATCCTACATAAGAGATACAAGAAAGCAAGCCTTTTAAGCTAATCTAGTGCAAAACACAATTAAAATCCACAAAAGGGGAAAATATTTTTTTAATAAAAAGTATATAACATATGAATCTCAAACAAATTCCATCGAGTCTTAAACACTTTCAAAATAAAATATAGTCAATGTCTTGATAATCATCTATTAGGGTCTACTTCTTTACTAGATTTTCAGAAATTCATATATAGTGAATTCAGGAAATTTCCAGACAATATGGAAATCATGGATGCTTCCACCAAAATACAATAAGGGTGAGATTCCTAAATACTCTTGAGGCCATTTGAGAATTCAGAAATTCTAGACAACTAGTAAAGGAACATGCCCAAAAAGATCTCCTACTCATGGTCGTTTTTCTATTAAAAAAAAAAAAAAAAAAAACCAAGTGCTTTCAAGCATACAAAAATATAACACAGTATCAACCAAGACTTAATCCATAATTCTCCGATTTCTCATCACATTACGAGAAGTTGAGCAGAAACATTTTGATTGATATTACATGTATCATTAGAATCTCTACACACCCGTTGAAATTCCATTGGGTTGATAGTTGTTGCTTGAAAAGCCCTGTCTACCATCGGTCATTATGTCTCCAAAAATTACAGCGAGCTAAATCCAAAAAATTACACAGAACTAAATCCAATAGGGAAAACTCTAGCTCTTATTTCTCTTACTATTGAAAAAAAAAAGATCCCAGTTGCATCTTGTATTCTACGAGTACTTCAAAATTGATGGCACACACAAGACCATCAATTAAAGACTTATCAAATGGTCTAAATATGCAAATAAACTTTAAAAAAAATTAAACAATGCTTCCGCAGCAACTACAGCAAACAGGACCAACGTTATATACACTACAACATGCCAAGATGAAACCACACAAAAATTCAATTTCTTTGAACTATTTCATCATTTTTAATTTGTTCTTCTTTCTTCTTGGTACTACAATATACTTTGAACTATTTTATTTATTTTTCATTTTTTTCCTTCTTGTACAGTTCGTTTTCAGATAAAATCTAGGTAAATATAAGATGTTAACTGTGACGACCTAACTAATAATATTTCTATGACTACACAACGGCTGGATGTATTCAGAAGCAATTGCAGGAAAGACAAACAGCGTGTGAATTACATAAACATAACATTACTAACATCATCTTAAAAAATAAAGCAACGTTATCAGCGGATCCTGGTGGATTCGAACCACCAACCTCCCAAATAACACTTTTGAGCGCTCTTCCCATTTTGAGCTTAAGGATCCTCTCATATCATTTAATAATTTAGAATCGATTTTGAACAACTGGCTGAACAGATAAGAAGATATTTTTAGGAAATCTGTTTTCACAGTTGAGGATTGTTAGAAAATCCATAATAATTACATGAACATCGTCCTCTCTGTCTCTCTCATATTATTATAAGAGAAGCCAGAAAAGACCCAAGGGAAAATTCCAATATATGAAGACATTATTAACACGAATGATAATAGAGAAACAAAGGTTCTTGTCAACAGGCATGGCACAACTCAACCCAGGTCGGGTATCAGACAACTTGCTCCAGGGTGAGCGCCCCACTCCAGTTAGGAGGGACTTCTGTGAGGCTGCGAACATCTATTGTTTACTGTGTGGCGATAATACTAAGCCATTATTATCCGTAGAGAAAAAAATGAAAGAAAAGATATAGATGGACTAAAACTTAAAAAGAGAAACAAAACTTTCAACCAAATATTGAAAGTTAATGCACACAAAGACTACTTTTCTTTTTTAAAAACACAACCAGGAGGATCCAAGGATCTTGCAAAAGGAAGGAAGGAAACAAACACAAAAAAAAAAAAAGAAAGGGGAAGGGTACAGAAAGAATTAAGTCTTACTAGAAGGCTCTAAAGCCCCACACGAATCTCAAACACGCTCCACACGGTAAGAGAAAGGATACAATAACAACCCCCAAAACAGAGCAAGAAAATTATTAAATAAAAAACCAAAAAAAAAAAGCAACAAAATTTTTTTTTCCCAACAAGAAATAATGGTGCAGAACTGGGATTCTGAAAACAAGAACAAGGCACCTTCTATAGAAGCACATGGGTTAGTTACATGTGCAATTTCCCATTCCTTTCCTTCCATGGATTGGTTACACCCTACATCCACCACACCGCACTAATTTTTACATTAAAAAAAACGAAAAGAACACTCCTATGAAAATCAGGATTACAAGAAACATCTTTTAGCAAAAAACGAAAAAAAAAAAAAAAAAAGAAATAAAACACTTGAGACGTTAAATAAACAAAAAAAAAAAAAAAAGACCATTTCTGCATTATCAATACATACAAAATATATGACCGAATTTAAACAAATGACAAATTTAAAAGAATATTCTAGGAAAAGCAAATTGCAGTACTTTGATGAGTATTATTACCAATCGGACCACCACCTTCAAGGGGTATTTCAAAAAAGACGATAATTTTGTCTGGAATAATATTCTTCAGTACTTTCAGCAAGACGCGATCAAACGTGGGAACACGATGACCTGCAACATCTTGGAAGAAAATGACTCACGAAATCTCCATTACCAGGTGAGAGAAAGCAATCACTTACAAACTTTAAACATATTTGAAAGGCGAACAAACTCCACCACCATGTGCGGCCATAATCGCTGAACAAGGAATCATCAAAATAATATTTATGTCGACAAAATGCGACCAGTTTTTAAAGCAGGTAAGGGAGAAGCAATCACTTACGAACTTCAAACATACTTAAAGGCAAACAAACTCCTCCACCATGTGGTGCTCTAATCTCTGAATAAGGAATCATCAGAATGACGCCTGAAAGGCAAAAGATGCATATAGCAGTAATGAATTGATCAAATAGGTTGTTGTCCCCATGGACCTATAGCCCACATCAATCAGGTCCAGCAGCAGCAACGAATTCATCCAGCCAAGGCTGTTCCTTGAGCCTCTCTCTCTATCAATCAGGTCAAGCAGTAGCAGCAAACAATTCATCCAAAAAAATTCAGGTTGTCCCCTTGTGAGCCACGCATCAGCTCCACCCGCAGCAAAGAATACATCTAAATCAGCTTGTCCCCGTGAGACTCAATTCTCAGCTGAACCTCTCACCTCTTGACTCAATTCTCAGTTTAGACCTCACCTCTTGATCAGCTCCACCTTTGAACAAGCATCTCCCCAAACTTGAATAAACTCGAAACAGACAATTACCAAATGCCCTATAGAATTTACGCTAAACTAGGAACTAAAAATTTGAAAATGTACATATTCACACCTTAACAAAATTTTCCCTTTTACAGAAAGAGAAACCATATTTCTTTACTAAAGCAAGCGGATCATTAAATAATGGGACAAACAGTAAATTAAAAACAACCAAGAAAGATATTCCCTGCATTGAAACAAGCCAAGGAACTAGGACATATAGACTTTAACTGTGAGCATGTAAATATGAATTAGCCAGGAGCCGATCAATTGGATATCAAATTAGGTAATGCATAATATGCATTTGTTGCGTGTTCAATCAACTCCCAACCACAATCGACTGAAAAGATTCTTAGTTCAACGTGATGCAGATAACTATTTCTTTACTTATAGCCTTTGCTTATTTATATTGTTGTTTGCTTGAGCCAGCCACCTTAAAAGTTTAGTCGCATAAACTGCAGCTGCATAGCATAAAGTTGCTGACATGAGAAGGCATCAGATGCTTGCAATGAACCTAATTGTCGTGTTATCAATGCTTTAGTTGGATGGTGCCAAAATAAATTTTCCAGTTATAGTTATGAGGCATTTCACACCATTACCCTAAAATGGAGAGGGCCTGCAGCTGTTCACGAAGTTCCTGATGATTCTAGGGTTTGCACTGCCATGGGCTGGTTATGTTAAAACCTGTACGATTTCATACCAAACAAAGAAAAAGCCCCTTAAATGAGGACCTATTTGCACGTCTGGGCTGAGCGACAAGAGGATAACATAGTGAATTAGAAGATAATAAGTTAAATTTTATCACTTCCCATATGGGAGATTGTCAGAACAATATAACATTTTTGCTAAATCACAGAATCCTCTCCTAACACAACCACCCACTAACACCCTTCCCATTTTACCCAACCAATTACATCACAGACATGAACAGTGATTTGAAAGCGTCTTAACAAGATTGGGCTATTGTTCAAAACTTGATTGCCCAATGATATTGCAGGGTTAATATTGTATCGACATCCTAACACTGAAGGGTAGAAAATCCTAACATAGATGAGGTTTGCGGTCATCTAGGGAGTATTCACTCGGTCAATCCAATACTAAGAGATAATCAAAGGGCCAGATGCATAAGGTAAGTTACATGATGCCTAATAGGCGGTTAAATTCCAATGATACTTATTGCAGGCATTAAAAAGATGGACCATTAGCTACCACTCCCCAGTGTCACATCAAGAATGATGGACCAATTTCAAAAGCATCCCACCATTTTGTATATGAAATTGTTTAGACCATAGTTTCCTGGCATTTGATTTACTAGGGCAAGGGCTGGCTTCATTTCCAACACACCTTCATCCACATTCAATACATGAGAATATGTTTTTCTTATTCCTTGGTGGACCTTAATGTAAGATTCAAGAATTTTAAACTACAATTTCAATAATTTCTATACAATTCCTAAGAAATAAATTCTTAGGAGACACAATCAGGACATCGAAGAATAAAAAGGTTGGTTTCAACTTTCAATCAAATACCACCATTGTCCAAAAACTGTTCACGTGAGCTTCATAAGAAAAACATCTGATGCTTTGATTAGAGAAATCCTCAGTTGAAGGAGTGAAACTCTTCACAATGCAAAGGGTTCCCCAAATTTTCCCAAATAGGAGTCAGTCCCATCAAAAGATAATGTGATGAGCTCATAAGATCTGAAGCCCAACAAATACAGCTTGGTTGACAGGGTATGTTCTAATAACAACCCACAAGCTTTTTCCCTCTATTAGTGCCATCGATCTAAGCACATAAATATAAATAAATTTACACCTAAACTATGATCCCAAGAATATTATCAAGTAGAGTGCCGTGATCATGTTCTTTAGGTATGAGCGCTATGACCATTTTACTTGTCTTGCTGAATGAACTTAGGATAATTTAAATAAACAAACTTCAAGCACGATGGTGTACCTTTATAGTGATGTTGGCATGATCTAACGAGAGATTTCCATCGCAGCTTTCTTCTGCTCGGTTTCGCAAACATGATGTCGAGTTGCAGTTATTGCTAATCAAATGCACAGAAAGCAAGCAAAAAAAATAGAGAGAAAGGAAAAGAAAGAGAGGACACACACGAGGGGGGGAGAACCCAGGCAAAAGTGCCCGTGCGAGCTCCCCCGAGAACCAAAAAACGAGAATTTTATTAGGCTTTTTTGACCTGCCATGCGAGCGCACCCAACATGGCAAAGGTCGGAGGATGACATATATTGATTGCCACAAGCCTCTCTCTCGCTTAATCCATACCTATAACTCTACCAGCTTCATACAAAACAAGCTTTACCTCGATCATCACACCAAACTTCTTCCCTTTACATTCATACATAGCAGATCTGATGAAAAATCATTCAAAACCCCATAGATCTGATGAGATCGTCGATAAGTACGCCAACATGAAACGGATCTTGAGAAAGAAGCACCGTTGACACTAAGAGATCCCGTGATCTGCGAAACTGGAATCGCCTCCATCGCCTTAAGAGTCTTGATCCGTCAGAATGCTTCAAAACAGATATCAAAAAGAAAAAAAAGTATTGCAGTATGGAGCACCAAACCCTAAGTTGCACGAAATCGATTCAAATCTTCGTCAAATCAAGAAGCACGGACGATCATTAAAAAACCACAAACAAAAACATCAAAACTTTGTCAAATTGAGAAACAGGGACGATCATCAAAAAACCAAATATCTAAACGATCGGGGGGAAAAAACGAATCAAGAAACAAAGTCGAAATACCTCAAATCTGCGGCAAAAAAGTCGATCTTCGAAGTGTAATAGACGAATCAGAAGGAAATATAAACATCAATACGTAGATCTACAAGCGATCATCACAAAAACGACGACCGAACAGCGAAACGACGAAAGAAACAACGCGGATCAACGAAAATAAGAAACGGAGAAGCAAGGCAAAACGAAGCAAACAAAGGAGACGTGGAAAGAGAGGAAGGGGAACCCCATATATAATGAAGGGATGAAAAAACGCTACGGTTGTGATGATTCTATTAGTTGGAGATCGACGGAAGATAACGAAACACGTGGCGATGGCAGAATATTGCATCTTCTCTAAGGCGGTGGCAAGAGGTCAACGGCTCTGATTGTTTTTGCGATACAAATCTAAAGGTTTCGGTTACGACACGTAATGCGTGCTTCTCACGCACCTTCGCAACGGTCCTTATTTGTCGTCGCGTGGAACACGTTAAACCGCTGTCAATGGGCCGGGTCCGAGACGAGCAAAATAATTTATGCGGGCCGGGCTTAAGTTGGGCTGAAATCCATGGCTGGCGGGCCTATACTGCCTAGGACTTTTCCCTAATTTCAAATGGGCCGGGTTATTCACATGGCACGGATCGATCAAGCATTCAGGCAGGGGTCTATAATACTTTTCTAGAACTCCATCATGGGCCCGCTTAGAGAAATCAAGACCGTTGAAGATATATATGATCCCCTCTCCCCTAGTTTCATTTTAGATGGAATGGGTCCCATCGAAGATTGAGCACCATGACATAAATCTACCAAATAGGGACCCCCCACTCATTGTGCTCAATTGTACGGTATGACCTACACCCTTTTGTATAAAACTTAAGCATATGTGATGGGAGGAAATCGATTTATCTTGAGCAGTTTGGATGACCACTTTTGTGGTGCCATGATGGGGTTTAAAAATAAGTACCGTGTAATAGTTGCCGCTGAGAATTTAGACCCATGTATGCCTGTAGACACCCACTCTAACATTTTGAGCGTCAAACCAATTAAACTTGAAAATAACTAAGAACTTAACTCTCAATACAAAGTACTAGCCGAGAAACTTACATAACAAATTAATATTTTTTTAACTTTATTGATCACCGTAGTTAAGGAGTCTTATTAATCAATAAATAAAATCAATCACACGTACAACTATGGTTGCAAACGGGATGCTTCCAGGTCAAAATCAAACCGAATCCGAACCCGAACCCGTTTATAAAAAATAGTTCTGGTTCTAGTTTCAATTTTGAGACCTAAAACTTGTTTTGTCAGTTCCAAGCCCGGTTCTGATCGAAAAATCCCAATCCAGTTCTATAACCGGATTTACCAAGCGGACTATAATCTAGTTCTAAAATAGGTTCCGATCTCTCTTCATTTTTTTTATTTTTTTTTTTAAATAAGAATATCATTCAACTTATAATAACGCATCGAGTTTACTACCTCCATGAAAATGTAAAAAATAAAAGCTGATTTTAAGGTACAATTTGCAACATCAAATACCCATATGCCAGGTCCCTGGGCTGAAACTGAACCCAAAATCGGAACCGTTTATCAATTGAAAACTAAAATGAGTTCTAAACCCGGACCCGTATATGAATCAAAGCCTAAAATAGATTATATACCTGATTTCTTGAGGGCCGAAATTTCTGTATAATCGGAAGAATTGAATACCCATTTATAACGCTAAGTAAAAGATACAAAAAAGCAAGATCTAGTGCAAAACACAATTAAAATCAACAAAAGGATTAAATATTTTTTTAATAAAAAAAATATATAACATGTGAATCTCAACACAAATTCCACCAAGTCTTAAACACTTCAAAATAAAATATTGTCAATGTCTTGATAATCATCTCTAAGGGCCTATTTCTTAATTAGATTTTCATGAATTTCTATATGGGGAATTCAGGATTTCCATACAAGGTGGAATTCCTGGATAGGCATTTGGACTTGAGCATTCTAGAATTCCACCAAAACGCATATAGAGTGGAATTCCTGAATTCTATAAGGCCAATCGGACTTTTCATGGACTATAATTCAGAAATTGAGGGTACACACAAGAATTTACAGTTCTTCTTAAAAAACTATAGCAAGCACTAATTACTCTAATGAAAATTATTATTATTAATTTAAAGATTAGCACTTTTTTACATTTTGAAAAAAGATGTTATTCTCGCATAACTTTCTCTAACACTATCCAGCCAAAGGCATCTTTCGTTTTATATGCCAAAAAAAAAAAAAAAAGCACATTAGAGACTTTTAAAACCCCTATAAATTGACATTGAAAATTACAAATAAAGACAAAATAATTGCCCGCTAGATTCAATCTAAAATGTTTGAACAAATGAGATTTGGGTTGGTTTTTTGCGACGTCAAAAAGGAATATAAACAAATCCACGATAAAAATACACAAAGGGGAAAAACCAATTTTAATGATATAGGATTACAACAAGAGGCAGTGAAATTATATACTCCAATCGAACAAATCAAACAACTTATTATAATGTTATTAAGGGGGCATTGGAAATCTAAAAATAAATTCTTATTTAATGCTCTAAATCTTATTTACAAGTAAAGCATTTGGTAAACCTCTAATTATATTTTAGGGATATAAATGAGTTGGTTCTGGTTTAGGTCCATCGAACCATTAATGAGAAGGTGGGACCGGACCCGGAACCGTTTTGTAACTGGTTTCTTGGTTCCGGATTGGGAACCATTAACGAGAAGGTAGAACCGAGACTATAATCAGAATCGTATATAGGACGGCTCCGGATCCATGTCTAGGTGGAGAACAATATGGAAAAAAAAAGTTTCTAAGACAAATTCTAAAAAATTGAGGTAATATATTTAGTCCCGTGTCCATGAGTCTAAACCAAGGTGGAACCTAACCTGGAACCATTTAAGTCACGATTTTAAGGAAAAAAAAAAGGACCCAGACCCATTTACTTATTAGGGTCTTTACCCCATACTCTATTTCTAACGAGTCGGAACCTCCGGATAATCGGAGACCATTGACATCCCTATTATACTTCTAATTTTAGTACTTATTTACAAATTACATGTTTTACTTGTAAAACAAATAAAAGGTAAACTGAGTTCTTTTTATTTAGAGTTTTTTTTAAACTAAAGTGGATGGAGGTAGACGGTGTGAGATTTATAAGTGTTTTTTGACGAAAATAACCATATTAAAATTTCAAAATGATGCAAATATTATATTCTGCACTATAATTTGAAAAGGGTGTTCTAATTAATACAATAATCTCATGGAAAAAAAGAACTTATAATTTTACCCGACACAACTAACTGTAAATCAGCACTTAAAAATTAGAGATTTTATTTTAGAGCTTTATTTAATAAACTAAGATTAATTAGACTAGAGTTTCCAAACCGTAAAAATCCTAGTCCATTCGGTACTTACATGTAAAGTACTGAAGATGTAATGTTAAATTATCCCTACAAAGGTCCTTGACCCACGAAGCGTGAGATACCTCAATGGTAAGAGGCACCGTTTATCACATGCAATGTTGAGGATTAGTTTATCACATGCAATGTTGAGGATTAACCCTTGGTACTAGCAGGGAACTATCCCAAGTGTATTCTGGAAAAGGTCCAGGTCGCGATATTGAGACATGGAGGACAATGGAAGATGCATATTAAAGTGGAGTACATAGTGCATGGAGGAACCCATGGATGATCTTCAGACTGATAGATTAGGCTAGTGCTGGAATTAAAGTAGTCAATTCCATTCTGTTTTAGCTAGAATTTCTTCATTTTAGTTCCTTTGTAGAAACGGAATTAGGGCTAAAAAAAAAAAACAATTTGACTTTTGGTCCATTTCTGTTCATAACTCTCACTATTTTTTTCTCAACATCCATATTAAGAAATATGTATAATTTATGTTTCTTTTTTCTTTTTCTATTTTTTACATATATGTATATATATATATATATATATATATTATCCCAAAAAGAAACTCTGAAACATTTTGCTGAAATTTCAAAATATTACATCTTGAATGCTGGACGGAAATGACAACTAAAACAAAATTGACAACTATAATAGGAATAGTAAACTATACCATTCTCACCCATGTAAGATTGATAAAAAAAAAAAGGGGGTCTTTGACCCATTCCTAATGCACAATGTGTTATAAAAGATGTTGGTTGTTGAGAGTCCACGGTGATACATAGTCTATCATTGTAAGATGAAGATGATATCATGAACCAAAGTTGGATAAACCATTGATGGTCAAATTTGAAATATGCAAAAAGCTTATCACATTCCACTTTGAAAATCAGATAAAAACTAGCATTTGAGAATTCTCATTTTTTTGGATTTTAGGTGCGATTGGAAAAATGATTTTTTTCAAAACTGATTTGTTTTTGCAATTTTTTTTTGCATAATCAATTATATAAACGTGCCCTTAAGAGTACAAGAATAAATTCAATTAAAACGTACATTTTTCAGAGGTACTTCATGTCAAATCCCAATGATTTATAAGCTTATGATTTTATGCCTTAATTATGATGGGCAATGTCCCCATGTTGATATGATTCACAAAAAAGACAACTTAGTTCCCAAACAAAAATTAATGTAGATTATCTTCTAACACATAAAAAAAAAAAAATAAGATAGTTGCAAATGGAACTGTGAGTATGCAATGGCTTCATTGGGAGTAAAGTAGGTATGAAGCATACATTTGGAACCAAATGAAACTTAAATTTGTAATTGGATCAAAGCACATCGGATTTGGAACATTTGGATTTAAGTAGGTGCAAGTTCTATATCCCCTTCCATTTAATCCGAGCCAATTTCAGAAATAGCAAATAAGTAAAGTCGAGATACAACAAATGAAGACGGACTGAAGAGAATATAGGATAGAGTAAAATGAAATATAAATAATGTCAAATCAGGAAGAAAAAATTAATAGTGAGAGCAGGCTGTAAAAGTACAAAAAGACAAAAGAAACAAATAAACCTTAAATCAAGTAGACAAAATTAAACAATGCTCGTGCAGCAAAGGACCAAAGTGTTTCACCATGCCGCAATGAAACCAAACTAAAACACCAAATTCTCTCTTTAACTAATTCATCTTAGTACAACGATAAATTCCAGCATATCAAAACAGATATTAAAGTATAAATGATAAGATGTTACATTGACGACCTTACCTAATTAAATTTTTATTATTAGACAATGGTAGTATCTTTATTTTTATTTATTTATTTATTTTTTGCTATAGGAGGATTTCAAACCATTTAGATTGAAACCCTTTGGAGGCCAGAGAAAAATCGGATAAATTCTCCTATAACCCCCATGTGGTAATATGTGATAAATTCTCCTATAACCCCGATGTGGTAATATATTATAAATTCTCCTATAAGCCCAGTGTGATAATATGTGATAAATTCTCTCACAACCCTAATGTGGCAATATATGATACATTCTCCTATAACCCCAGTGTAATAATATGTGTTACGAATCAATAACCCCAGTGTAGTAATATGTATTACGAATCAATAGTAGTGTGTGTTAACCCCGATATAACATTACTAACATTATCTTAATATAAACAAATAAAGCTAAGTTATCAGTGGATCCTGGTGGATTCGGTGGTAATATGTGTTACGAATCAATAGTAGTGTGTGTTAACCGCGATTGACATTATCTTAATATAAACAAATAAAGCTAAGTTATCAGTGGATCCTGGTGGATTCGAACCACCAACCTCCCAAATACCAGTTTGAGCGCTCTTCCCATTTTGAGCTTAAGGATCCTCGGTCTCGCATATCATTTATTAATTTGGAACTAATCGAGGCTGAACAAAATAATTTTTAAAAATAGTTTTTCAAACATGTTGATAGATCGTTAGAAAAAAATACGAACAAAACATATTTTTCTCCTACTTTATTAAAAGACAGCCAAAAAAGAATTGACAAAATGAGAAACTATTTACCATGAAAATAATTATAAATTGAAGTAAGAATGAAAATCGTTACAGACATACGACCACCAGAGGGATTTTTTTTTTTTTTATTATTAGGCACAAGACGACCAGACTTAGAGATAGTTCCGTCATAATGGAATAATGAACGGGGAAATTTACCTCGATTAATAAAATTAAAAAAAAAAACTTTTTTTTTTTTATAAAGAATGCCATCAAAAGTACATATCTTCAAAGATATATATATATAATATATACATTCATGAAAATATAAACTTTCATGCGTCTTCCTTTCGAAAATACAAACAAATAACCTCATCACACTCTTTAAAAATAAAAAATCCTTACTAGACGTATTTCACTTCCATGAAAAATAAACTTGCCAATCATGCGTCAAAAAAACGATTTCCTATAACTATTTTACATCATGAAAATACAAACAAATAACCTCATCACCACTCTTTAAAAATAAAAAATTCCTTACTATTTAGAAAAAGTATTTCACTTCCATGAAAAAAAATCCCAAATAAACTAGTAAATTGCCAATCATGCCCTTTTAACCCTCACTAGTAAATTGCCCAACACGACCTAATGTCCCACTGAGACCATTTTTGTATAAATTAAATAATTGTTCTCAAGTATGAAGTTAATTTAATGTGCACAAGGCAGGCTTGTCCTTCGAATTCCTTTTAAAAGAAAATAAAAAACTTAAAAAAAGGGGGAAGGGTCAGAGAATACGTTCTTTTACTAGTAGAACCACACGGTAAGATTAAGGAATATAATGATAACCCGAAACATAAGTACAATAAATACAACAAAACAGAAAAAAAAAAAACAAAAACAAAAAAAGGTACAGAACTGTGAACTTCGCTAGCAGTACATTAAAATTTTCCCAATTCACTCCTCGCATGGTATTTACATGTACATCTTTTCTTTTCTTAAAACAAAAAATAAAAAATAAAAAAAATTCAACAGAGGTTCCGCTGATAAGAGAGAATACCAGCATTTGAATGAAAATCAATATTACATGAAACCTATTTTTTCACCACAAGGGAAAAAAAAATATATACAACCACCACACAACCCCTTGAGACCAAAAATAAAAAAAAAAAAAAAAAAAAAAAAATGAGACAAATGCATAATATGAATATAAACGAATGAATGCTACATGTAAAAGAATATTGTAGTTAAAGCAAATTGCAGTTATATGAGAAGTATGATTACCAATCAGCCCACCATAATATCGTGAAATCTGAGAAAGTAAGTTCGGAATAATATCCTCAGCACCAACTCTCTGGTAAAGAGTGATAAAAAAAAGTCCGGAACAAAAGACGAACTCCAAAGCTTGAAAGAGAATCACTCACTCGTAAGCCTGCTTGAACAGATAGCGCACAAAACTCGACTACCACCGTGTGGACAAAAGGCCGACCTGTTAAAGCATTGTCCGAGAGAAGCATATTATTTGAAGGAAAACAAACTCCCAACATGTGACCCTAGTCATGGCCATTATCTATGAACAAGGAACCAGCATAATAAGCCCCGGCAGAACTCCCACTAGTGAGGGTCTGTAAAGGCAAAGACGCAAAAGCAATAATGAATTGATCAAATACAATTCGCCCCGTTGCCCTACGTCGTCCACATCCATCAGCATCAGAACAAAGAAATTATCCAGCCCAGGAGTCCTCATCAGGTCCACCAGCAGCAAAGATTTCATGGAACCCAAGTTAACCCCTGTGACGACTCCTCCATCAGGTCCACCAGCAGCAAAGAACTCAGCGAATCCAGGTTTCTCACCAAGGAGCCTCCCATCAAATCACGTCCGGCAGCAACAAAGAATACACAGTTCACCTTTCCTCTTCTTGATCAGCAGCTCCACCGTTGCATATGCTCTCCACAAACATATGACTAAACTTGGAAGGAACTGCCCTACAGAATTTGTGCTAACACTAGGGCTAAAAAAATTTGAACTGTACATATGCACACCCTAAACAAAATAGCCCCTTACAATTGCAAAAGGATAAACCATACACGATGAATATTTATTTCAGTGTCCCCAAGAACAAAGCAAAACAAGCCATGGAACCAGTTGTGCATTGAAATAAGACATCGAACCAGAATATAAATATGAAGATTTAATATGAATTGTCCGTGACTCCCATCAATTGCACATAAAATCAAATCAGGTGCATAACATGCATTTGTCGTATTCAATGAGCTCCCAACCATAATCAACTGAAAAAATGCTATTATCGCGCTGGAGAACATGTAACTAATGAAATGATACGCGGGATAACTATTTTTTTTTATTTGTCGTTTTTGCTTATTACCATTTTTGTTCACCACGGCTAACACTTTTCCTAACCCTTCCTCCTAAAAAAGGCTAATGAGTTGCATAAGCTGTTGTCGAATAGCAAAAAATAGCTGACATTAAAAGGCATCATATACTATGTAATGTTAACAATGCTTATAATCGCCAGGGCTGTACGGGTGAAAATAAAATTTTCAGTTGAAGTAATTACAGCATTTCACACCACACTAATTTTTTTTTTTTTTTTTTTTTTTTTTTAAGAGATCTTGCAGTTGCAAAGTTCCTATTGATTCTCGGGTTTTTCTGCCACAAGTAGGTGGAAAGAGTTGGTCATGTTAAAACCTATAGGATTTCAGAACAAAGGAAAACCAACTTCACTGAATTTAAAAGTGAGTGAACAAGAACATGAGCTAAATTTTTCCCCTTCCAACATTGGGAATTCCAACATTGGGAAAAAGACTAACTTAATTGAGGACCTATTTGTGCACAAGGGTTGTGCAACAAGAGAATTCAATAGTGAACTAAAAGCAAAATTTTATCCCTTCCAACATAGGAAACTCTGGGAACATTAACAATTTCCCTCAAACAATAGAATCCTCTCGTAGCACAACAGCTCACTGACAGCAATCCCAATTTACCAAACCAATTCCATCACAAAGAGACCAATGTTTTGAAAACATCTTAACAACAATCCTTTAAAAATTATTTACCCAATGATATTGCAATGTTAATATTGTATTGACATCCTAACTTTTCTTAATGCCCAGGTGGTCAAAAATCCTAACAGAGATGAGGTTAGAAGTCATTTGAGAAGTACTCAAATCAGTATTTACAGTGTCCAATACTAAGAGATGATAAAATGGGTAGTTGCATGATGTAAGTTAAATGCACCCAACTGTCAGATTAGGCCTAATGTGGTCACTACTTGGATATAGACGGTTAAATTTTAAATTGTTTTTGTTGCAGGCATTAAAAACCCAGAGATAAACCCATTAAATTCAATTGTCTATGGTAACTGTCATCTTTTAAGATGAAAGATATCACCACAAATAGTGAGGTATATGAAAACGTACTGTTAGGCCCACTATTTCGGATATGAAATGGATATGAACTTTCCAGGCATTTGATTTACTAGGACAAGGTCTGGGTATTCATTTGCAACGCACCTTCATCCATATTGCATAGATGAGAATACGTTGGATGATTCCATTATGTACCGCTTGGAAATAAATTTTAAAGACACAATCAGGCCATGGAAGAATAAAAACGAGGGCTTCAATCAAACACCTCCACGTCAACAAGCTGTTCATGCGAGCTTCATTAATATAAAAAAAATTCCACTGGGGCTTTACCCAAATCGGAGTCAGTCCGAGGAGAAGATAATGTGACAAGCTCATAAGATCTGAAGCCCAACAAATACAGCTTGGCTGACAAGACATGTTCAAATTGCAAGCCACAACCTTTTTTCCCCTTTCATGATGCCATCAACCTAGCCACATAATTATATATGAATTTACAACTAAACTAAGATTCCAAAAACATTATCAAGTAGAACATCGTGATCATGTTTTTTTTGGGTGTGAGTGCTATAACCATTTTAATTGTCGCCAGATTGCTGAATGAACTTAGCATAATTTAAATAAATAAACTTCAAGCACGATGGTAGGTACCTTTATAGTGATGTTGCCATGATATAACGAGAGAGATTTCCACATCGTAGCTTTCTTCTGCTCGGTTTCGCAAACGTGATGTCGAGTTGCAGATATTGCTATTCAAACGCACAGAAAGAAAAAGAAAGAGAGGACACACAGGAGGGGGGGAGAACCCAGGCGAAAGTGCCCATGCGAACTCCCCCGAGAACCAAAAAAACGAGAATTTTATTAGGCTTTTTTGACCTGCCATGCGAGCGCACCCAACATGGCAAAGGTCGGAGGATGACATAGATCCATTGCCACAAGCCTCTCTCTCGCTTAATCCATACCTATATCTCTATCAGCTTCATACATAACAAGCTTTTCCTCGATCTTCACACTAAACTACTTTCCTTTACATCCATACATAGTAGATCTGATGAAAGATCGCTAAAAAAACCCATGGATCCGACGAAATCGTCGACGAGAACGCCAAAATGCAACGGATCTTGCGAAAGAAGTCTCGTTACTGCTATAAGAGACTACGATCTGCGAAACTGGAATCTCCTCCATCGCCTTATGAGTCTTGATAAGTCAGACTGCTTCAAAACAAATATAAAAAAGAAGAAATATTGCAATCGCAAGCACCAGGGCCTAAGTTACAACAAAAAGATCAAAACTACCTCAAATCAGAAAACGAAAGGAAGATCGACAAACACAAACAGCTAAAAGAAAGGTATGAGAAATCTAGACTTCGTTTGCCATACGATTTTCAGAAAATCAAAGAAGATTAGCCAAAGAAACCACGAAAACCAAGAAGAAACAAAGAAGAAGAAGATCGAAACGTCCAAATACCTTAGATCTGCTGCAAAACAATCATTAATCAACGGGCTAAGTGCAAATCAGAAGGAAAAACGACTATCACTAGGTAGATCGGCCATAGATCAATACGAAATAGACTGCATACCAGCCAAAAGACTCAAGAAAACGAGCAGATCTAAGAAAAACAAGAGAGCAAAGGCAACGAGGAACCCTAGAAAGATGTGTAGAGAAAGAGAGGAGGAAGCCCTAATTTATTGAAGAGCTAGAGGAAAGCTACGGTTGAGATGAGTGCGTTAGTTGGAGATCGACGGAAGAAAATACAACGCGTGGCGACGACAGCACCTTGTTCTCCACTAAGGCGGTGGTAAGGAATCGACGGCTCTTATCTTTTGTGATGCAATTCTAGACGGTTCTGCCACGACACGTGTTGCGTGGTCCTCACGCACACTTATTTGTCGTCGTGGTTAACGCGTCAAACGGACCCAGTAACCCGAAGATTCTTTTTTCTCAACCCACCATCTGAACCTGCTCATAACCCAATAATTCAGGGTTTAGTTTGACCCATTAAGGGTTGACTGCCGACATTCTAACCCAATTAATAGAGGGTTTGGGTTTGGGTTTGGGTTGCGCCGATCCAACCTAACCAATTGTTATTTCACATGCCCACCAAAGCTAATACTCTACTCCTTTTTTATTGAAGGGTTGGGTTGGGTTGGGTTGGGTTGGGTTGGGTGATTTGTACTTCTCAAGATGGGTTTAGATAGACATTCTCAACCTAAATAATAAGTTGATAGGATTTGGCCTGAGAGTATATTTAATGCACATCCTGACTAGAAGGGAAAGGGAAATAAAGTATTAAGCGGTTGCATATTTAATGCACATCCTGACCAGAAGGGAGAGGGGAATAAAGTATTAAGGGGTTGTGAAGGTATTTTATTTTTAATTATTTAATATGAATTTTTTTTTTACTTTTTCTGTGAAAAAGTAGGGGTGTGATGGTTTAGTTAACCGGTCAATCTGGGAAAACCGTTAACCGAACTGTAGCCGCGATTTTTTATCTTTTAAAACCTTAACCGTATTTATAAAAACCGTAGAAAACCGTAACCGCGGTTAACCGTATTAAACGGTTCGATTACGATTAATAACCGTGGAATGCCTTCCTCACATAAGGGGATAAAAGTGAATGATTAAAGGTAAAATGACAAATAAGAAGCAATTGAATAAGGTAAGAAATATTTCATTCAGCCTCCTTATTTTTTATTTTATTTGTAAACGGAACAGTTAACCGCATATGGTTAACCGAACCGTATTATACGGTTCGGTTTGGTTAATAATCGTGAATTATTACAGAAAATCGTAACTGAACCAAACCGTGCGGTTTTTGGATTTCATTAACTGTAACCGCAACCGAACCGTGAAATACTGTTATTAACCGCGGTTCGGTTCGGTTAGACAGTTTTTCGATTTTTTTTTTACACCCCTATGAAAAAGTGAGGCTTTTTTTGTCTTTTAGTGGAGAAAGGGAGTTGCTTATTTTTTTCCTTTTAAGGATGAAATTTTGAAATTGTGCACTTCTAATACAAACCCCTTATCTTTTTTTCGTGTTTTTTTTTTTTTTTTTTTTTTTTATGGATAATGGATGCCTTACCTCAACTCATTTCACTTCACCCCACACCCGAACACATTCAGGCTCAACCGGACTTTGGAAACACAAGTTTGTGTTTGGCCAAAACTTGATATGGGCCTTAAATGCCAAGCCCAAGCTAACCCAAATCTTAGATGGGTCCAAATTGTGTATCCAGGGCAGTCTAGCCCATTGCTAACCTTTATTTGCGACATGTGATATGTTGGTGGGCATTAGAAACAATATGAGCTGTATGCTAAACTGGAAATTGATATTATTGGATATTTCTACCAAAACAAATTAAGAGTATAATATATAATAAAATATGAAAACTTAACTATCCAAATTGGATATGGTCCAGCCATCCTCTGCCATTTGGATAAAAGCTCATAATCAAGATGCACTTATATGATCATTAAAATTTATAACATTAAATCAAGATTAAGATTAATTTGTTTTTAGTCGTTAAAGCCCACCCCTAATCCATACCATTTTCATAAATGGTCTTTTAAAAAAATATTTCTAATTATGTTCTTAATTTTAGAAAATCTATGCAAAAAATAAAATTTAAATATTATAAACAAAACAAAATAAATAAAATGCTATTATTTGTTGGTTTTATCTAATTTATTTCATTTCAATTACAAACTATTTTCACATCTAACAAACAACCGCCGAAAGCATCAGAACTATAAAATATGCCCTTTATCTCTAGGATTGTCATCTTTTAGGCACCATACAAAATGTAAGTTTTCTTTTAGGGCACGTTTGCAACGATCCACGCAGTGGAATCCTCGCTTATTTTCTTCATAATCGCAGAAAACCCATTGTTTGTAACAAATCCGACCGTATAAGGTGATTTCTCAAAATACCACAATAATCATCGCAAGCAATGAATTTGTCGGTCAGACCACCCCCCTTGAAATTCCACAAATCCGCGCGTTAGCAGAAAGGCCGATGAACAGTGCAAATGACGCTAACTATTGGGTTTCCTGTTTTTTTGTTTGGAAACCCACGTTTGGGTCCCATACTTACAATCCAAAACCGATAATTGCATTAAAACTATAAAAAACGGCTCTGTAATGAAGTTTCAGCCGTTGATGTTTTGTAGTTTGTCAGATATTTGTGGAACACTCCAAAACGTTGGATCAAGAGATTTGGATTTATGTGGGCCATATATGTGCAATCCGAATTGTCCAATTTGTTAAGAAGGCCCACAACGGCTATGGGGTGAAATTTGGAATCATAATTCATCATAGATAGTGAGAAAAATGTAAAAAACGTAATGACCGTAGATCACCCCAAAATATAATGTTTCCTGACAGTTTTCGCTGTTGACAATGATAATAAAGAGTACACAGAGGTGATAATAGAATGGAAACTTTATAGGCTTTGGTAACTTATGTTATGGGGCCCAAAATCACGATCTGAACCCTCCATCATCTTTAGAAAATACAAAACGGCCGGTATACCAATTTTCAACCGTTGATTCGTTATTTTGTTTGAGATATTGACAAAACTGTCAACAACTTAAAAAATAAATTTTAAATGTTGTAGGACCCACAGTGAAAATCTAAACCATCCATCATCTCTGAAAGGCATAAAATGGCCAGGGGTTCAAATTTGAGGACTCAATTCATGGAGGATTACGAGAAAATGGCAAAAAATTTGTAACCTTTGGATGTAATAGATGCAAATCCATAATTCTCCATTGTTTACCAAACATGGATTGTCGTGGATTTTCTTCATGAGAAATCCGCATGGAGGAATTCATAGTATAAGAAGAGTTTAGCAATCATCTAGATAGAGGATTCTATTCTTGTTACCAAACGTGCCCTTGAAGAGCAAATCAAGTTTCGGATAACATCTCATTTAATCCATGCTGGGAATAGAAGAGTGCTTGGCATCTTAAAATTAACAAGGCATTGGGTAGAGTTTGTGGTTTCGCTTTCCTAAAAGTATGAAGAGCCTTGGGACCTAACCATCTATAAAAGGGTCTACTGAAATCTCAAGGCCTGCTTACATTTAAAGGCTATCAGCCCATAAGCACTCCTTCATGCTGTCCTATTGTTATAAAATAAAACTGGAAAATTTTTTATATAGAAGTCATAGAGGAATTGGACTTTCAAATAAAAAGGTTAGCATGACACACTAAGAAGGTAATAAAAAAAAGAAAGAAAGAGATAAATATTAAAATAAAAAGAGACGAGCATTAATGTTCCTTTGGAATCATTATCATACTAATTCTAACTAGTAATCTTATTTATATATATTGCAGTCCATTTTGGCTTGCAAACTCGCTTCTATTACAAACTCTCCATGATATAAGAATCATCACTAATCTCACTTCAATTGGAGTGACATAATCATGTTTTTTTCTCCTAAAAGAAAATGGAGTGACATGCAACACTACATTGATTATGTGTATAAAAATTAATAATATAAGGAGAACATTCATGTGCATACATCCCTCACCATTGGGGGTGAGAGACACTTATACAATTGAAAATATTCGTGTGCAAAAAAGAAAAAGTCATATATAGTCATATGCAGAAAAAGAATGTTCATGTGCAAAGAGAGAAAGCCATGTAAGTGTCGATCACCCTATAGTAAAGAATAGATGCACATGGATGTCTCCAATGATATAATTCATACATATTAATTCGGCGATCTATTTTACTCTTATTGGCATTAAATTCGGATGACGCCAATTGAGAGAGATGCATGTGGTACAAATTAAATCAAGCAAAGAGGCACCCAGATTGAAAAAGTTTGTTAGCTGATATCAGTAGGATGTAGATGAACAGTACATGTTTTATTTAGTGAGAGTAGTAATCTAGTTTGTGAGATGGGCCTTTTTGGATGAATTGATAAGGATGGAGAAAGTTGCATGCGTTTCATATTTGTAATGTACAATGTTCTTCTCCCTGGGTACTGCCCATGCATTCTCTCCGAACATAATTTTGAGTGAAAATATCCAACCGGTAGATCTCATTCTAACCCTCCTTTGCTCTATTCCACGGCGACAAACATGACAGTTTTTACGTTTGTGTACACCTCCTTTTTGTAAAAATGGAAAATTACAACGTAAGTAAATTTCATAGAAATGGAAACCTTGAAAAATAATTTTTGCAAAATTTAGAAATTTATATTTGGTGCGAATTTTTTTTCCTCTCTGAATTGGTGCTAATGATGTTTGGTGCGGCCATAGATTTCTTATAGAAAATCAAATTTTATTGTTTGATAAATTAATTTTTTGAAAAAAAATAATACAACATGTATATTATTTATTCAACATCAAATAATAATTTATTTTAAAGAAATAAAAAATGAAAGAGCATACGGTTTTGGGTTGAAATGGAAAAGAGGGAGAAGTTTTATGAGGAAATCCATTTCTCATATGGGCACGTTTGTGTAGCCCATTTCCGAGGGAAAATAATGTGGTTTTCTGGTGAAAACTCCTTTTTCATGTGTTTGGTGCGGCAGTTTTCCGCGGAACTGTTTTTTCGCCACGTCATCTTTTTCCCTCGTAGGCAAGGAAATGTACTTTCCATGAGGGGGGTTTGGAAAGTCCATTTCAATGGAAAAACTGTCCCCTCATTTCCTCACTCCCACCCTCACTCCACTCAGTTACCCTCTTTCTTCTCCCTCCCCTCCCAACCCCACCCACCCACCCACCCCAAGGCCTACGCACATACCGACCCACCACATAGTAGTTTTCACTAAAGAAATCCGCAGCTGCACCTAACAACATTATCACAAATTCATCGAGGAAAAACTTTTTGCACCAAATATGAATTTCTAACTTCCTCATAAAACCTTTTCTGAGGTATTTAAAAACCATAAAATTTGCTAATGAAGCAATTTCGTTTTTCCATGGAAATTGCCTCTACACAAACGTATAAGAAACCCATTTTCAGCATTAGCAAGGAAAATGTTGACGAGGCAAGAAAGCATTTCCGTAAAATTGTTTTATACCAAACACATGAAAAATAGATTTTTTGCGGAAAACCGTCGAATCTTATGTGGAAAAGTGTGACATAAACACGCCCTTAAAAAAGGGATTGATAGCACTAGTGTTGAGAATAGATGGGGGAAAGTTAGATAAGTTTACATGCTTTAATCAGGTAGATTGGATCATCCGGCCAAATAAATCGTGGGATATTGATCATTTTGATGTGGAATCCATTTAATAAGTGGGTGGAAGAGAGATCTCATGTGCATGTTTCATGTGAACTGTGCAAGAGAAAAGTGAAAGAGGACGGAAAAGGGGCATGGATCCAAAACTTAAAGAGCCCGAGTGACTCAAATGGGGCATCGAGTCAAGTAACTCAGAGTGTCCAAGTCATTGACAATTAGGCCAGACTCATGCATCTGGATGCCTCCAGAGCTGATTCAGATTGGTGAGTCAACCAAGCACAGTTGAGTTTTTTGAAGTAGGATATATAAACAGTAGGCTTGGAGAAGTTAATGTCAGAACGGATCATTGTCAAGGTGTTTGTTACAACGTCTTAAGCCAATAGCAACCATAGTTACAACTTACAAGCGTCGTTAACGTAGAGTAATTAATGGAAGATTCACAAAATTTTGGGGTTTTCTTGGATTACCTAAAAGGAAAGTAATGTTAAAAAAATGGAATACTTAAAGAGAAATTCTCAAAAACTCTCTAATCTCGAGAAGAGTTTATGCATCTACTTAATAGCGAATGATTTTTTAATATTTTAAGAGATCCATCTTTACATTCAATGGCTAAAACACGAGCGTTTTTATTCATTTCTTTGGAAAACCCCAGTTAATCTTATAGGGTAACTCATACTTAAAAAGTAAACGTCATGGCAGCAACTTACATATGGACGGCAATTTCTGATCCAACACACCGTCCCTGGTGATATCTGAGTTCATATCAACCAATTTTTTTTTTTATGTTGAAGCTTAGTTGGATTGATATTAAAAAATAGATTATGTCTGGCTTTTGGTCAATGCTATCCTGCCTTTAAACTTACCTAGTTAGTTAAATGGGCAACCCGCGCTGGCGCGCTCAAATAGCAAGGGTTGTTAAGCCAGGACATTTTGACCCATTTAATAAGTGGCTACTGGTCTTTAGAGTGATATTTTAACTTGAGAGTACCAAGGATAGATCCATTTGAAATTAGGGTGCCAACTGTTAACAGCACTGATGGTAACCATGAGTGTGACTGTGCTGAGTTTGTGGTCAGCTCACACTATTTAACTCACCAACCCAAGCGAGCCCGACCATTGCCATCCTTTTACTTATCTGCGGACATGCTAAGACACAACCTTGTTTGGCAACTCTACTAATAGAGTTAAGTAAAATAAAGTTCTCATTAAAAAAAAAATTCAATAAAAATTAATTTAATTCAGAATTTCCGTCATTTTTCTTCAAAAAAAAAAAAGTAAAAAAAAAAAAAAAAAAACAATATCTTTTATCCGCTAAAAGACAAAAAAACTCATACTCTCTACATAAAAAGTCAAAAAAATTATTTCTTCAAAATAATGTTTACTTTACTCCACTCTATTAGTAAGTTTCCAAAAGGCAAGGATATTTTCTAATTGGTAGGCTCCCATATGGTAGAACATGTGACTATGTGGTAGGCTCCTATATGGTAGAATATGCGACTAGAACGATTTCTTCAGGCAATCCATATTTTATAATGTTGGCATAGGACCACGGTTTACAGCCGTATACATGATTTAAAATCTCGGTTTCAGTCGCGGTATCGGTTGGGCCGAAAAACCAATATGATATCAGTATCGGTCGCGGATATCGGTTCCGTCACAGTTGTCACAGTGTGAATTTTTTTTAATCCAAAAAAATTCGCAAAAATATCCAAAAAAATCCAGAATATTAGAAAATGCTGGAAAATAATATTTTTTTTCCATTAGTAACAACAATAAATCAAAATCTCAGTCACCTTAAGTTATGGGTCATGTTTGTTTGTCTTCTCCAATATTTCATATAAAAATTTATAAAATCATTTTCAAAATCCTAAATATATAGATCTAGCATAAAAGTATGTAGATCAATTATTTACACACCATACAATGATCATGATTCATTAAAATGACATATTTATGATGAAATCCCAAAAAAATGATATATTATAATTTAAATATTAAAAAATTTGAAAATAAAAAAAATTTGAAGAAAAAATTCAAAATCATGTGTATGAGTAGATCTAGCATAAAAATATGTAGATCTAACTTCTAAATGAAGAACACAACACAAGTGACAAATCCAATGATTTCTATGCTTTATATAAAAATAAAAAAATAAAAACAACATAATAAAATGCTTTAAGTTGATTTTCTCTTACCTTAAATAATATTTTCTTTAAGAAATAGATGTAGGATTTGAAAATATGCAAGAGGGATGTGAGAGGAGAGGAGAAGAAGACAAAGATGGGGAAAAAGATAGAAAAAATAGGATTTTATTCCTTTTTATGAGATCTCGGCCGATATTTATCGGTTGAGATCTCGGAAAAACATAGATGAAGTTTATCTCGGTCGATATGGGCCGAGATACTGGGGATATATGGCTTCGAAATACCGATATCTTGGGGCCATATCATACCGGTACCAGCCGATTTTTTTATGTATGGTCGGAGGTTGTAGGTTCAAAACTGCACTACCACACTGGGGCTATAAGGGAGGTTTACCGGGCTTCCCTCTGGGCCCGGAGGGATTAGTCCAGCCCAAAGGGTTTTGAACCCTCTGATAGCAACAAAAAAAAAAAAAAACATATTTTATAATTGGTGCCTGTGAAACACAACAGTTTACCTAGTTGTTGTGACCTATGCCCTCTGCCAATAACTTAATCACATTTTCAAATTGATTGTATAGATCATCAGATCAATGCAGTACTTTTGGCCGGATCTTAATAATCTTTTTGTTTGCATGAGATTAAATTTTATAAAAACTGGAAGAAATATAATTTCAAAAGCGCTTACATTTTGAAGAAATAAAAGTAAATATTCATAAATGACTACTAAATAATATCTTCTTGAGGCCAAGCCTCTACATCTATCAATGGGCTCACCTCTAAACACTGGAAAAATTCTTTGGAAACCTCAATTCTTTTTCAATGAGATTGAATTTTTGCTTACATCTATGAATGTTCCTTTCATCACAAGTACAAGGCATGGCAAACACTTTGGTGAAGTTGAAATTGGATAGAGATAATTCTTTTTTAGAGGATTGTACGGGAAAAATCCTGAAATATAATCATTTATTCCGAAAGATCACCGCAAATTGTGTAGCACTAATGAGGTTTATCAAGCCTTTTTTTTTTCCCCCCAACTTTGATAGGAGCAACTCTAGCGTCGCTCGTGTCTGACGAGGGCGACGCTAGTGTCACTCGTCAATATCTAGCGTCGCTCGCCAGAGCATCTCCTAATGTCTAGCGTGATCGCATCTGACGAGGGCGAAGCTAGCGTTGCTCGTCGGAGCATCTCTTAATGTCTAGTGTAGCCTAATGTCTACTTCTCCCTCTCCTTTACACCATCTGCGTGAGACATGAGACATGAGTCTTGAGACCTTTCAAAGAAAATAAAAAACAAAACTAAAAAACCGAGGCCTGAAAAAGCGGAAACCGACTCTAAAATCCCTCTAAAAATCTAATACTACCCGTCTCTTCACCACAACGACTACACCCGGCCACTGCCAGCTCAAAAAAGCGCCCGAAATACCTTCCTTTTCTGTATCCACTTTTTTATAGGGCCGCCCTTCATCACCAACTTCAACAGATCTGGTTCCTTCCATCAAAATAGTCAAATCAATTTTCACCCAATTCAATGGGTACTCATGTCGAAATCTAATCCAATTTATCCTTGAGAAGGAAGGTTGATTGCAGTGAAAGTTTTGTCTCATAAATCAATCCTTTTGTATTTCAATAACCAACTTTTTTCATTTTAGAGTTCGTTGTTTGGTTTTTCTTTGGATTTTAAAATTCTGCAACTTTGTTTTCTTTGGAAAGATTGTATTTTTTAGCGTAATCATTTAAAAACCATTGCTAGATTCGACGGGATCTGAGCATGTGAGCCATGTAAATGCTAGTTACGATATCCGAATCGAATAGTTAGATGCATAAATCTAGTTGTTTAAGTGTGAATTCCCAAACACTTACAAATAAAAAAATAAAAAAATAAAAAACGTTTCAAAACTTTTTCAAAGGGTTAATTTGGATGACCAGAAAAGGGAAACCATTTACTATTTAAATTTTTTTATAGTGTCGTCCTCCTGCATTAAGCGACGCTAGACATTAGGAGATGCTCCGACAAGCGACACTAGCATCTCCTTCGTCAGATACGAGCACGCTAGACATTAGGAGATACTCTGAAATAAGGCTTGACAGACTTTATTAATGTTATACAATTTGCGAATACCTTTTTGAGATTTTCTCTGTAAAATCTTCTTCTTTTTTACTTATTCCTATGTAATTTGTTATTTTATGTAGAAGTATTTAACTCTTTTATTGTTGCTTGCCTTTTCATTCGTTTCTTTTCCTGTTGAATTTTTAAATTATTAATCTAATCTATTATTATCATTAAAAAAAATTAAAGAGTTTAACATTGATATATCATTTCGTCCATTTGTGGTGGGTGTATCGGTAGATCAGGCTAAGGGGTAAGTAGTTGGGAGACAAGACAGATGACCGCCCCTACCCATAGTGATGATGATGGATGTTGCATCCTAGAAAGAGCTGCATAATTTAAAATGACATAAACACCCCTACATACAGGAAACCATATGAATATGATCATTACAGGATTATTATTTTTTGTTTGTTTTATGAAAAATGCTACTTGTCCCGGGACTTTTGTCCCGGGACATGGACCGGCCCCCCGGGATCCAACGGCCCCCACGGGGGGTCGGTCCAAGTCCCGGGACAAGTAGCACGGCTCTTGTTTTATTTTTTGTGCGCGCGCGGCGGCCGGTGGTAGAGATTGATATTCCAACGTAAGGAAATCCTCGCTCAATGCACAAAGCTGTCAAAAATTTTACACAAGTTGTACCAAAAGTCAATTTTTTTTTTTTTAATGAAAGATAACTTATAAAAATGCATCAAGTTCGTAACTTCGAGATTAGATATAACAATATCCAGCTAAAATTAATTTTGAGGTACATTACCTGTTCTTGGGTCGAGAGGTTAGAACCGGTAAGGATCAAGAATCGAATCTATGTATTAATGGAAATCTAAATTGGGCTTCATGATCCAGACCCGTTTCTGAAGCAAAACCTAAAATAAGCCTTTGAATAATATGAGGATCAAATATTTGTTTGCATCCCAAAATTATTTTATAATAAGGGGAGCAAAAAAAAAAAACTAGTCCGAGTAAATTATCGTTGCCCTCAACTTAATAACCTTGAAGTTTAATGGCATTTTAACCATAGTTTTTTTTAGTAGGATTCAATCCAACAATGAATGAAGGTTCAATGATTATAAAAATATTGAGATGACCAAAGTATCAAAGGAGATGCACTAATGGAAAGTGGGCCACATTGGCTAGAGTGTTCTCGAATGAGAATATTTTCCATGGTCATATAGGGCTTTCCAAGTCTCAAAGATCCGTATTTGGGGCTGCGAGTGTTTAGTCCGACTCACATACATAACACATTAAACCCCAAAGGGGTAGCTTAGTTGGCTTAGGTTTGCACCCCGAAGGTTGTAGGTTCGAAACTGCACTACCACACTAGGGCTACTACAAAGGGAGTTTACCCGGCTTCTATTTGCGTTTGAAGGGATTAGTCTAGCCCAAAGGGTTGTGATCGTTTGTTGTGATCTAGGGCCTACGAGAAGAGATCAGGCACGCACAAGGGAACACAAAGATTTGCGTGATTTGGCTTTTGGCCTACGTCCACGGGAATACGGGAGAATTCACTATGCAATCAGAAGATGTATACATCCTAGAGACTCTAAGTTTCTATTTATAATATCAGCTCCAAACCTTGTTACATCCAAATCCTACTTCTAATCACAGTACAATTTGGGCAATGCAGGTGCCCGATTAACTAAGATTTATTAATTTCTATTGAGCCATACCAATTAACAAATTTCCACCTTTACGAACATTAAAACTGATCTTCATGCATATAACATTTCTCACCATCTCCACTTGCCCCTAAGGGCACTCAGGTACTGAGAACACCGAATATTCAAATGAATAACCATTCATGACGCATATAAATATAGTTATCATAAAGAGAGGCATATGAAGATCCAAATGCTTGTCGACAAAAAAATAATGAAGCACAAAAAAGACGAGGCATTACTATCATTTATCTGTTGAAGGAAACCTTAAATCCAAAATTCAAGTAACAAAACAAAACAGATTTTTAAAGAGAGATCGAACTTAGCTTTCTCTAGAAAGAGGAGTGAAGAAAAGATGCGAAGTGGCTTGAAATACAAGCCCTTGAAAAATACGGCTTTGCTTTGCTTGGAATGAAAGTCAGGTACCCTCTCTCTCTCCCTTTCATGCAACTGACAGAAGAGCTAACGTTCACGTCAACCTTTCATTCAAAGCTGGTATCATATCTCTCTCTCTCTCTCAAAGTCACTCACTTCAACTGAGAACACCATGCCAACTCTCTTGTTCTCATTCAATACTTGAAACGAAAACACCATTCCAACTGCTCTCTCATTTGCATAGGATGCCAAGGCAGATTCGGAAATGAGAGATTTCTGGCATCTGCGAGCTTGGTGAGGGGCTGAACACATGGAAAGAAAGGTATTGGATAGGAATTCGATTGAGAAGTGATTTTAAGTGGAAGAAGATGAAGAAATCCGATTTCGCGCAGAAGTTGTTGGATGATCTCAGGCTGCGGAAGCAGCGTTTGGCAGCGGCCAATGCATCTTCAGCCTCAGGTAAGTTTAAACGTAGGAGATCTCCTATCTATATTTTTCCATCTTTCAATCCATGTGTGTATTTATTTTCTTTATCAAGGAAGCGACGAGTACTCGTGGAGCCAATTCTCTCTCTCTCTCCATATGTATATCTACATATATGATTTCTTCCTTCTAGGAAGAGACTAGCTAGTGCTAAGGCTGTCAAAGGGCCGAGCCCGGGCCGGGCCGGGGTAAGCCCTTACCCTATCCTCATATATATATATATATATATATATATATGTGCAGGCCAGACTTAGGTCAAGTCAAAGCCCTCGGAGCCCATGACGGGTTTACATTATCGAAGCCCTTATCCTACCCTTAAGGGTCAAGGCTGGGCTAGGGTCGGGCCAGGGCCGAAAAAGTTGATTATTTTTTTAATATTATCATTTCTATAATTATTTTTCTATACTATAATGCTAACCCACCTTTATTCGAGGGACAATGTAAAAGTCAATCTTTTTATAAGACTTCTAAAAGAATGTACAAAACAAGTTACTTCATCATTTTATAAAGATATTACTTAGGATAAATGAAATAAGGTAATGTGATAGTATTGTGACATGAAACTAGGAAATACACTTTTAAATACCTTAACACACTAACAGTAGTTACATACTTTAAATAATGTGCTCGGTTTTGTATGTTTTCAGTCTTAATAGTTTAAATAATGTGCTCGATTTTGTTTGTTTTCATGCTATTATTAAGATTATCGCAGTTGAAGTTTTGCTAGTTGTTGCCTTTTTTACTAGTTCATGTTCTATATATTTTTATAAAGCAATAATATGAACCATGAGAACATGTTTGACAAGTTGTGTCTGATTCAATTAGATTTACTTCAAATAGGCATTAGACTTATTCCAAATAAATTATTTGTATATGTGGTTCAAATAAACATTAGACCACTCTTGAGTTAGCATTAACCCTAACTTGTAATTCTTCGAAAAATCATAGTTGGATTTTATAACAAAACAATTAAACTTTGAATACTGAAGATGAATGACAAAGATAATTTGATTCATGAGTCACAAACTTTTAACTCCGGATGTGGGATTCACGTGAATGAAACAACAATAGTCATAAAAGTAAGGGTATAGAAAGAAATTGGCATCGATCAATAGTTTGTGGTTGAAACTTTACCTCACTTAATGACAATGTTAATGATCATCTATTTAAACTCTCAACCTTCAATAGTTTACATTGGTGAAAATCAATATGATGAATGACAACTTGAATTCCCTTTTCATTAAAGAATATGTCCGTGTTGGGCAAACATAGAATCAAATATATCATTCAAATGATAACATAGAATTAAATATAGGTGGCAATATTATGATCTATGGGGATATCCATTGAAACTCTTTCTAAGCCTTGATTATTATTGTTTGACAAAATATTAAGTCTCTATTAGTAATTGCTAATAAGAGGAGTTCTTTATATATATATATATTTATTTAAAAATATCTCTCTATATATATCTATTCTATATTATACATATTATTTGTTTTATATATTAATAGACAAAGGGCCGGGCCGAGCCCCCTCAGGCCGGCTAAGTCAAGCCTAGCTCAGCCCTCAAGGTTGTGGGCTTTTCAAAATCGGGCCCTACCTTATCCTCGAGCTTTAGGACAAAAAGAAAAACCCTCGCTTTAAGGGCTTTTGCGGGTCGAGCCGGGCCGGGCCCCCTTGTCAAAGGGCTGGATTGACAGCCCTAGCTAGTGCGGGTGGTCATCGATGATTCATATGGACCGTGGATAGAGGTTCCAACCTTGGATCGTGCAGATAGTAGCTCAAAGCTATCATGATCATCATAAGAATGGGATGGACATGTGGGACCCACCTTCCTTAGGTTACCGCTTTGGGAAACGGTGGGAAGCATTAGTAGGGATGCAAACGGGTATCCCATTTTTCAATTTTTGGGAGGTAAAAAAATCAGATTTGGAACTTGTTAGAAGTTTTGATTCACAAACGGGTCTAGATCCGTAGCCTTTAGGTTTCAATTAATAATTCGTAGTTTAATGTGCTCACATAGGAATTCTTAGTTGAATGAGCTCCTCCAAGGATTATTAAAGAGGTGAGAGGTGAATAATATGAGGTGAGGAATGAAAGTAAGGTGGAGATGTAGATCAAATCTTGACTTTTCTTAAATTTAAATTAATAGTGGGGTTGCTGAGTTTATTTGATGGTCAATTTTGATATTCACCTCATATTCTTCATTTTTATCCCCTAAAATACGAAGTCTTAAATTCACATATATTTTATGAGAGGCCCAGCACTCAATGCCAATTCTGATTGCTCTGGTTTTTTATTATTACATCAACAGATGCACATGGAAGTACATTTCAACGGACACGTCAAGGATCTAGAGTCCCAAACATCCAAGAAACTGTAAGTTATATATTTCCACTGTGCATTTACTTGGTAACACAAGCATTTTCAATTCCATACAATGGTTTCACTTCACAAAGCAACTAGGAACTAAAGGAAGTGGCAAAAACCATCTCAAAATTCCCATGTCATTCTCAAAAACCATCTTAAAATGCCGGGCTTTTCCAGTTCTTTGTGATCTCAGACCTGTGAAGGACGAAGAAATTGTATAAAAACTTCTAGGTAGCTTCATGACACTATTTTGCAGAATGGTCGCCAGAGCAGGAACCATGCACGTCACAAGTCACTGGCTATACCAGATTCGAAAGAGATTGTTCCAATCCACAGAGCTCAACGCTCAGAATATATCAGTGATCTCTCAATGGCCCTCTCCTTTGCACTTGAGAACGGCGGTAGACTTGGAAAAATTCACTTCTCCAGCAATGCCATGCCAGGAAAAAAGGTCCTCCCACGCCATCTGGGAACGCAGTCAATTGACTTCAGTGACATGAACATCAGATACTTCTCAGATAGAAATAGACCCTCCAACGGTCGATTTCCTCACCTTTCTGAACTCCATATCCAAGAGATCGCAAAAGGCGCCCAGAAGTTGAATCAGATCCTCAAGGCATGCTCTAATGGCGTTAATTTGGATGCATACTTGATAGATGTTGGAAAGGAGCTGTTGAAAGGTGCAATTGATTTAGAGGAGTCTCTGAGAATGCTAGTGAACCTGCAAGAAGCTTCAGAGCACACGGTTGCCCGTCAGAGCAAGCGGTTCCAATTGCTTGATGGTGAAGAGAGTGAAGATGGAGAGCCCATTGCAGACAACAAGCTGATGGTATTGGACAGACCCAGGTTCTCTTTTGATGGTTCCTCAAGAAACTATCTCAAAGAAGTAGCCAAAACCAGCATGCTGAAGAAGAAGTTGCAGGTTCTATCCTACCCTGAAACCATGAATTCCAAGCAGCAAAATTCCCAAAAGCAGACTACAATGATCTCCAACTCGGTTCCTCACAGGCGGTCCGCAAGCTGTGATCTGGACTCCAAATCCACTGGCACATTCTCAGGTGACATAAAATATTTTATGTTAATAAGGTTGGATATGTTATGATAACGATGATTTTATGATATTAAATTTGGTTTATGATGTGACTAGATTATTTTAGGATTTGATATTTACTGTACTTACTGAATAGCCAAGTCATTCTTAACGAAAAACACACTGAATTTATCAAAATGATATCAAACAAGGTTAGCATCCAATTGGAGCAATCTTATTTTTCTCACAATTGTGATCAATTTCTTTATCAGGTAGCAAGAAGGATTTCAGATCCGATAAACTTCTCAGCCCCCTGAACTCGGGAAAGGTTTCATTGAACAGTAGCAGTTCTGATACTAAGTCCAAGAGCAGAATCAAGCAGCCAAAATCTCTAAGTTCTGAGAAGGACAAAGGGAGAATTCCCAACGTTATAGCAAAGCTAATGGGCCTTGAAGAACTCCCACTGGAAATAGACACACAGAGCAATGGAGTGAAGAAAGCTCCAGAATCCAAACAAGAATCACATGAGATTTCAAAGAAAAAGGCACAGAGAAATGTAAAAGAAGTAGATTCAATGATAGTGAGTTCAGAGAAACCTGTTTCCCGAATCAATCAGCAAATGAAAGTGCTAGAAGCTAATAAAATCATATTACCTTCAGATACTGCCCCAGAGACAATGGTTACTGAGGGAAAACAGAAAAGGATAGACCTGAAATACCTGGAAAATATGAATCCATTGCTGAAGAATTCACAAAAACCCATTCTTGAAATCAATAAGAAGGTGAACTTGATCCATACGGATCAAATGAAAGAAAATAAGTCAACCAAGCAAGAGGAACAAGGAAGAGCAGAGAATGCAAAACACAAGGAAGAGAAAAACACTGGAAAGGGTGAGCAAACACTTAGCATTATACCCCAAAAACCAGTCCTTGAATTCGATTCACAGTGGAAGATATCATGTACACATGACAACTCAGAAGCTGAAGTTGGGGAAGCAGCAAAGAGAAGTCCTCTCTTGATTGAACAGAAACAGAAAATTGTGAAGGAGAAACTGCCAATGCAGAGTACTAAACAAAAGCCAATGCATGAAAATGACTCCAAGCAGCAATCTTCAATTCAAAAACCAGAACCTAAAGAAGCAAGACGTGAAGCAGCAGAAGGAGAGCAAAATAAAAAAACCAAATTGCGAATAAAAGACGCCAGAAGTGACATTATGCCGAAGAGCTCACTGAAACATATCCAACAAAACAATGTAGAAAAAAGACCACTACAGAGGAAGAGAAACACAAGTTTTTCTAGTAAGAAAAACTCATCAGAGACTGCTAACACAGTCCACCCCAAGGGCCATGGGAACTCTACTACATCTGAATCTAATCTTCAGGAATTGGCAAATGGTAGATTGGAGCAACAAAGACCTACTTATTCAAAAGCCACTGGCGAAAAAGTTGCACCACGCAATCCTCCAATTGTCCTTTTGAAGCCTCCTCGCAATCTATCTACAAAGAAAGTAGAAAATAAACAAGTACTGCAAACAAGTGAGAATGCCAGAACCATAGAGGAAGAAAGGGATCTAAAAGTTGGGTCACTGCAGACAATGACCCGGCCATTGAAGCAGCAGACATCAACTTTACAAGAACTGAAACAGATGAGTAACGAGAGAACCAGTGAGGCAAAGGAGCCAATAGAAAACATCCCACCAGAAATTTCCAACCAACATAGGCAGCAAAAAGCAGCCCTTCCTTCCCCTTCTCTTGAACTCCCTGAAGATGGTGTAGAGTCAGAGAAGAGAGAAAAGATACAGACTGAAAACAAGAAGGTATGGACCTCTCTTAATCACCAATAAATCATGCGTGTCAAATACAATCTGCTTTTTTATGCAGTCATTTTTCCCTCATCATTTCCTCGGTAGAAATGAAAAAAAAAAAAAAAAAAAATCTAGGCTCAACTCTCCTATAATTTTGGAGAAATGAAGTGATTGCAGAACCATATATGTATGAAAATGACTAGCTTCCAGCAAGTTCTAGAAGTATGATCGCAGAAGCCATTTCTCATCATCAAATTATCTAAAATCCAGGCTAGACCAAAGCCAATACAATCCTCACACACTGACACTGAGGACCTACTCCCCATGGCTAAGCAATCAACTACTCACATGGTTGGTATTAGTTCTTGCTTTTCACAGAGTCTGGAATGATGTGCTAGATATAATTTAACAAGTTGGGTATCTTATATCTTTTGCACCTTCTCATTCTACCTAGACATGACTAATATAATTGAGCAGTTTGCTTCACCTAATCTTCTATTTCTGTAAAGCAGAACAATGCCATATCCAGTAAAACTTTTACTGCCCCGCGACTCCCAGAAATTTCATCCAGTGAAGATGAAGAATTGAAGTTCCAACTCTAAAGAGATTCCATCCAAAGGTAACTAAAACCTTAAACTTCTAGCAGCTAATTTATGTCAATCACATAGGAAAAAGGGATTCTTGGTCAAAAACTTGCAAGTTGACCACAGTTGTGCGCGTGCGTGCGGAAGCGCCAAACCTACTATCAAACTACCACGCCACACGAGAGACTAGAGGATTTTACGTGGTTTGGCAATCCCGCCAGCGTCCATGGCAAGAGAGCAATAATTCACATCTTGACTCTTTTCTGAGTCTAGGGTTACAAATTACATTATATATATAATCTCTGCTTTCATGGCCCCCAAGAAAGCCCCCGTACATAGACCAAAATACCCTTGATCCTGAATTCGACCATTGGCTAACCCAATGGACCACTCCAGTAAACCCGGAATACATGACATAAACCCAATAGTGACAATTCAAATCATGTGTTTCTCTAACTTGGCTGCATCATGCAAAACACAATTATGGATAAACAAGCAAGAATTTGATTTTTAATCCTTGATCTTACAGGAATGACCGACGAAAACATGATTGACAATTGCAGCTCTATAGAACAGAGGCAACAATCAGTTCCCAAGTCAGAGGAGATACAAGAAGGGTCACTTAATGTACATGAAAATCAACTCAAGCAGATACTGATAAAAAGCCAGCACTTCCTCAATGCAGCAGAGGCATTCTTCAATCTATACATTCCTGCTGATATTCTCCATGCCAGTTATCATACACAACCAGATAAAGAAAATAAGTTAGTGATAGACTGTGCATATGAAGTAATGAAAAGAAAAGGCAGAAGAGAAGAGCTAGTTTCCGTTCCTCCTGTGAAAATATCCATAGTTTCAGCGAAGGTGAAATCATTTGATGATTTGGTCAAGGAGTTAAATGAAGACCTTGGCCATTTAAAAGTCCATGGCAAGACGAAAGACAACGATCATGATGCAGCCCAATGCCTGGATAAAATTCTCAAGAGGGACATGCAAAGTTGGAATCCAGATGCAAATTGTATGTGGGATTTTGGTTGGATTGACTCGACGTGCGCATATCTTGAAACAGAAGAAGTCATAAAAGATGTGGAGAAGTTTGTTCTGAATAGACTCATAGATGAGATCACCAAAGATCTTTTAAGCACAAGCATTGCCAGTTTCACAATTCCAGTGTTCTAAGTTGAGTGTGCCATCAAATCAGCATAAAAGGAGTGTACCATTGGGCTTAATTCCTTCCCATTAGATCAACATCTACCTCAAGGAGAAATTGAGAGGGTAATGGTACCTCTAATTTATCATTGTGCATTTGGCACTTTTCGATGTATAAAGTAATGTAATATTTTTGTATTTTGAAGTCTCACCGCATGTACCAAAACTGCTCAGGTTGTGCTCTATTATTTACTGTACAAGAGTCAATTATTTTCGTCACACTATCAGTGATGATGTTCTCATCATCATCATCACCACCATCATCAAAGGCCTATCCCAATTATGTTGGGGTTGGCTACATGAATTCTATTTCTCCATTTCGATCTATCCTAAGCCAGATCCTCAAATAGGTTGTACTTCTTCGGATCCAACCATAATACTTCCATGCACGTCATCTTTGGCCTACCCCTTCCCCTTGGTGTTCTTAGTATACATATACAAAATATGAACTATGTTGATGATCGACATTTGCTAAATTTCAAAGCAAAAACCAAAGTTTTGCAAGTTTATAAGAGATATAAAAAACAAAAGTTATTCAATAGACAAATGCTTTTTTTTTAAATGTCAAAATGAAGTATTATTTCTTTATCTACTTTTTGATAAGAAAAGATGTTACATTTTGATAAGAAAAGATGTTACATTCAAATCAGACTCCCCTGCTTACGTAGTCTACGATCATTGGTGAAAGATTGGAGTGTCATAAATTTATTAGAATCTTTCACTTACCACAACAATTTTTTTTTTTTTTTTTTTTCATTTTACAGGAGACCAGAACTCATGCACCCTCATTCATTGCATGATCCACAACTTAAACCGAGCTTGATGAGCAAAGGCTTTCAAAAGAACTTGCTCCTTTGGGGAAATGAGTCAAATGACCCAACTTCATCCATTGTGTTCATGTGCGCAGCCACAAATGCAACCGGACCTTTTCATTTTCCCATCACTTGCAGAATGAATCAAGACATACATAGAAGAAATTAAAAAAAATGCACCTATAAACCAATCCAAACCAAACCAAGCCTTTTCCCACTAATGAGAAATACCAAAAAAAAATGCATGTATAGATAGAAAAAAAAAAAAAAAAAAAAAAAAAAACAACTTCCACATAAGAGATCAAATAACTGAATCTCCTAGCTAAATAAACCTCTTTTTTCTTTTAGAAGCTAAACAACCTTCTTGAGAAGTATTGTTGGTATTTCTCATTCTTGAGAAGAGATTTGTGTCTTCATTCTACAGATAATGATCTAGAACATAAGGGGTGAACTTCTCCAACCAGGTCCTGTATTATAAATTGAAATGATACAAAAGACTTGATCAATGAACAATTTATCTGATAATCCTACTTAAGGCCCTACTAAACACCATGCTAACCATAGAAAAAGAAGAAGAAGAAATATATTAAAAACACATTTCCTTAAATATTGAGATATGATTTTCTGAAAAGGGGTCTTTTTTCAACAGAGTTGACAATCTTGGCAAGAGAAACAGACCTGTGGCTGGTTAAATTATAGCATACTCTTCAAAGAGAATGATTTTTAAAAAAAATGGCTCCACACACTTTACTAAGAAGATTGATCCAAAGCATATGAAGGAAGACTTTGATGGTCGTATGTAGATCCCCACCCTTGACCTTCTGGACCCTTTGCCTGACTAATGTCAGTTTCCCATCTCTTTTTGAGAGGGCCTACTTTTCAAATTCCTACTTATGTCTATGATCTTTCAAGAAATGAGCTACCATCTAAGGTGCAAAGATTCAAAGAGAACCAAGAGACCAAACAAAATAATTCTTGTGTTGTAAGAATCAAAATATGTTTGATGCAAATGAAGAAAAACGCACAAGAACTCAATAAAAGGGCACAAGGATTTACATGATCCAGTGATGTGCCTACATCCACAGGTCATATGTAGTTTTCACTATCTTTGAGAAATAGGGTTACAAAGCTTCCTTGTGGTTTCTTTGGTTTTCCTCTTACCTTTAGCTCTCGTGTTTAGATGGATGATGAATTGAACCAATTGGTGATGGGAAACAGCACTCCCCGCGCTACTCCAGGGCCTGTTTGGGGGCTTTACTAGCAGAGTTGAGTGGAGTAAGGTTATTTTGAGGAAATAATAAAATATAATTGTGTTATAATGGTATTTTATTTTGTAGTTGTTTGTGATGGAATCTTTTTGACTTTTTTTTATTGAAAAGTGGAGTTTGTTTTTTTTTTTTTTTTTTTTCTTTTAGTGGAGAAATGAGGTTACTTTTTGACTTTTTTTTAAAAAAAATATGGTGAAAAATTTGAATTAAAGTGTTTTGGTGTGAATTTTTTTTATAGAAATTGGAGCTTTACCTTACTTGACTCTGCTAGTAAAGCCCCCAAACAGGCTCTAAAGCGCAACTCGCAAGAGTAATGGAAAACAATACAACAATGGTTTTAATGGTTTTATGGTGAGGGCGAGGGCGATGACTCGACTATAATTATGACCGCTCATGAGTGAGGGTGGACGCTGACCCAAACACTCTATTATCTAGAAAAGAAAAGACAAACAATGATATTAAAAGTATACAAATTCAAAATTCCCTTTTCTTTAAAAAAAAAAGTCAAAAAATAACTTCGTTTCTGCACTAAATGATAAAAAAAAATCATTTTCTCGTTACATAAAAAGTAAAAAAGATTCCCCATCAAGCTATAAAAGACCATCATAACCCTCTTATATTTTATTATCTCTTAATTTGATGTTTTACCTCACTTTACTTTAATTCACCATTGATCCAAGCACACAAAGCATTGGCGGACACACATATGGTGGTGTGCTGGCTTCAGCCCCCACCCAACTGGTGGAGGTGTTTATGGGCTGAACTAAGGCATATCTAGGACTTGCCCGGCTTTAGAAACATTGGCCCAGGCCTGGCCCAAGCTCGACACGGGCCATAAAAGTTTGGCCCAAGCTTGCCCATTTAATCAATCGGGCCTGGCTGAACTGGGCTTTTCATCACTTTTATGGAATAAGAGCACGAATTAAATTAAATTACATGCATTTCTTACACAAACCGAGTCGGTCGAACTATGGGCTTTCAATCACTTAATCCAAGCCTAACCCATTTATTAATCGGGCCCTCATTACATATCCAAGTTTGACCCAAAGCAGGCCAGGCCCAGATCGAGCTCGGGCTGGCCCAGCCCAGGAGCACCCTTACCAACTGGTAAAACACCCATGAGGTGTCTAAAACTCAACAGCCCAGCCCCAACTTAAAAAATTGTTTGGACCCCATCTATTTCCCTAAACTCTCTCTCCCTCTAAAAAAGAACCCCAAATTGAAAGAGACCCTCAAATCACACTCCGTATCCGGCATTGGCGTGTCATCGCCGTCCCTCTCTAGATAGGTATTCCTTGTGGCGCGGCGCCACCGCTTGTTCTCGAAAACTCCTCTGTTGGTAGGTCCCCTTTTTTGTTCAATTTCTTTGCTTTTGTGTATGGATTGACAATTTGTTTATCTTTTGCTAGATCATTTTGAGCATCATTTTCAACCCTGATTTTTAACTCAGATCGAAGCCTATTTAGATTCAAACACAAACTTTATTTTTATTAATATAATGCAACTTAAGTTAAAATGGGTTTGAATATTGGACACAAATCTAATTTTATTTATTTAAGTACTTTAGTACTTGGGACTATAGTTCAACCCTACTGATTGACACCTTTCTTTTGACCATTTTATTTATTTTTATTTAGTTATATACAATGGCTAAGAAAGAGCGGGCCAATGGTTGTCTTGGGTTCATTCGTTTTTAAATGAGAGCTTCGTTTTATAAGGATATAGAACTTGATATAGTGTTGGCTCTTTATCTCATATGGTGTTATAAAAAAACTAGTATAATTTTTTAAATAGCTCTTAAAACTCAAGGGACATATATTAGTTGGGCCGTCACTAAAACTCGTCTTTCAAATTATCATTTTGAATAAAAAAAGATTATTTTTTCAAGCCCCCCTCAAGCAAAAATCCTGGATCGACCATTGACACGAAGGGTTCCCCCACATTTCCTCTTAAAGTAAAATCCTACTACAAAAATATAAAAATGCTATATTAGAGTACATCGAATATCCAATTGGCAACTAGTGTGCAATATGTCCCAAACGATCGATCTTCATAGAATTCTAAGACTTTTTTTATATGAAATGATTGTCACCCTTTTGCCATATAAATTTATATGATAAGAATTTGGTAGTTTGGAGGAGATTTCTGCCTTAAGCCTTTACTCTTCATTCCTCTTGGAAAAGGGAGACCCAAGAGAGAGCGCGTATATGAGGGAAGGCAGCCCACTTAAGTGGGAAAAGAGCCCGCACAAATAGGAAGAAAGCCCATATAAGTGGAAAGAGGTGTGATGCACCCCGTGGGTTCAAACCCTGAAAAGCCAAGTAAGAATTCATGCTCCACTTGGATTAGGAGCCGTTCTTAAAAGGGAAGGCGTTAAACATTATTCTAAACATGTTAGAACTTCGCTTGACGCACCAAGATCTAACAAAAAAGTACCTAACTTCCGTCGCTCATGTACCAGTTTTTCAAACCAAAATACATGAAAGAAAGGTTTCTAAGAACTTTCTTAAACATAGAGCCTGCGGCTTTCTCAAATCTAATGAGAAGTTAAGTCCAAGGCATTTCTTTCTCTACTCAACTAGGTGATATTCCCACAATCAAATACAAGATTAGAATATATTTAGAGTGAAATGACAAGTTTTCTCAGAACTAGAATAAAGTGAAAAAACAAGTTTCTTGCACTAAAATAGGGTGACCTTTTAGATCCCATTTGCTGGATACCAATTGCTAGAGTTCTTAGAAAGTATGTAGGGCTACATTTAAGGTGCAAACAACACAATATATGCTTTCAGGGTGGGCGACGCCATTATTAAATTATATTTTTACATCCCGAGAGGGAGTTTAGTTGACTTAGGACCACGGTTTGCATCCGAAAGTTGTGGGTTAGAAACAACACTATCACATTGGAGCCACATGGGAATTTTATCCGGCTTTTTCTCTTGGGTCTGTAGAAATTATTCTAGCCTAAAGGGCTAAAAACCTTACATTATAAATTTCATTTTATTTTTGAAAAAATGCGAATAAGAATAAAGGTTGCTTGCCCACCAATCATACCATCTCGAGGGAAACATCTTTATTAAAAATATAAAATAAGAACACATATAAAGCATCTATACCCTCTTACTTTTCTAGTTGCATGCATTTTATATAAACAAAAGGTGACTTCCCAAAAAGTAAAGTTGAGCCTTTTGAAAATGTGAACTAAATTTATCTTTGCTCATGCACGCACGATTTTCTCATTCTATCACCTTCCCGTGTACGCACTTCTTAAGGTCACCTTTGCTTGATTATGTCTTTCATTTCAGATGCCTTCTCACTTCTTCATGTTGTACTCCAATGTCTTTTAAAAAAGAAAGTAAAAAAAAAAGAGTTGTACTTCAATGTTGGTTTAGTATAGATGGATTAATCAATACGTCCAAAAAAAAGAGAGAGTTCGACCCAAGAATTATATGTTGAGCCATGCTACAGCCCGGGGTCTCTCCCGGGGTCTGTAGACTTTTTGTTATATGTTAGACGTCACTAGGTCCAAAAGACCACACACGTGTAGAAAATAACACATAAGAAATCTCAATGGAGTCTTGATTGGCTAGTCTTTGAGGGATTTAAGAAACCGAGTTGTATTAGATTTTTTTTATTGGAAAGAAACCTCTCGAAGGTTATTTATAAAAGGTTTTTTAGTTTTCTATCTTGACTAAGGTATTTACAAAGTACCCATTAACTCTCACGCATCTTAGATTATGTAAAAATGGAGATGGGAGAAAGCTCTTATTTTGATAAAGGCCGTTGACCTCGCAGCAGGACAAACTTTAGATCAATCCATATTGTTCATCATCAAGATTATGGCGCAAGTTACGCTTTTAGTATTTTAGATTACATGTTGTTTAATGCATAAATCAAGATCATTATATGTTTATTTGTGTTGCAAACCAATATTAGATCTTACATTATATCCTTTTACATTCATCAAACTAACTGTGTTATGGGTTAAGGGTTAAACCTTAACAATGCTGATCAAATTGATGAGCTATATAAGGCTTTATTGAAGACTATTATAATAATGATGGTGTAATAATCGATTTGACGTGGTAAGCATCTCTATTATATGCCAGATCTCTTAATTAAATTTGACCAATCCAATGGTAACACTCTGAAGTTAAACACCATTGAACAGTTGTAGCACATAGCACAAACTGTGAAAAAATTGGATTGATCCTTCAAATTTAAGAGATCATTGAACAGATAGCTCATAATTGGATTTCTTGTACTTTTAAAATCACTGTTTATAATTGTGGGCAAAACTATTCGATGGGCCAATTATGATAATTCATACTAACAGATTGATCCTTTTGCTTTAGGTTGGTTTGTATCGAGTCTATTGTGACATATTAATTTTACATGATTACCATATGAGTTGGGTTTGTGCTAAGCCTGTTCTTACTTTCCAATCTGTCATCTTAGACCCAACCTCACTATAATTACCTGTGTCTGCAATTTGAAACTCACTTAAAAAGTTCAAGTTGGCTGCTTTAACTTTTAGGATGGGTATATTAACCCAATTAAAAAATGCATTCGATTATTAACGTTCAGTTAGATTAGATGGTTTAATAGTAAGAGTAGCTTAATATCAAACTAAACCTATTTATCAAATTTTATTATAAATGACAACCTAAACCTTGGGATGTAAATAAGTACTCGATTCTTCAATTACCCGGAGGTTCGGACCCATAAAAAATCGGATCTGGATCCTTATTTAGGCCCCGATAAGTAAATGGGTCCGAGTCCGAGTCCGGTTCCACCTTGGTTTAGACATGAGACCCGACATGTTACCTCAATTTTTAAAAATCTATTCCAAAACCATGTTCTTTTAATATGATTCTCTACCTAGACCAAGAATCGGATCTAGATTCGTTTCATATATGGTTTTGGTTCCGATTCTGGAACCAAGAAACAGGTTTTGAAACGGTTCTGGGTTCAGATCCGGTTCCACCTTCTCATTAACGGTTCCGGGCCTACCATGGAACCGGACCGAAACTGACCCATTTACAACCTTACCTAAATCCAAAAAATGAGAAAAAAAGATAGAAGATGTAACCTAAATCCCAGATTACTGAGTAGGGTTCAATTGGATTGGTGGGTCAAGTCTGACATTGCCTCTACTAATTGGCCCAAGTTTTAAGATATTGCTTGCAATTAAAGTTATAATCTTAAAATAACAAAAATTAACTTTCTTTCACTGTTACGCTGTATAAACGCAAAGGGTTTTGAAGTTAATTTTGACTCATATTCTACAACTGACACACTTCTCCTCCCCCACTTCTTTTTCACTCCACATCACTTATGCAACTCCCATCTACCTACCCCACTTCTAATAAATATGCAACCACCTCATTGAGAAAGATGTAGTTCTACCTCTTCATGCACTCCCTCCGCCTCTATATGTTATCCAATCATTGCAACTCCTATTTTACCTTTTAATGTGCTCCTGCTCTTTCAATTTACTAGGTAATAAATAGAGCATCAAGGAAGAAGTTTAAAGAGAAAGGTAGAAGTGGGAAGTGCACCATTTGCCTCTTCATTAATTTATTTAAAACTCAAAACAGGAATATATTGTTTCATCCAATTCATAGTCACCACAAATGTATAAAATCAAGTCAACTGTTTTATTCAATCCATAGTCGCCAGCGAATCCAAACTCCTTATTTAATTGTTCAACCCAATATTTATCCCCCGTTTCAAATCAAGACTTTATTAAGATGTTTCTCCTGAATTTAGTCATCAGCTACACAAATATGTAAACTCAAATATACTGTTTCATCGAATCCATAGTCATAATGGAATTCGAACTGTTTCATCCATTCCATAGTCGTAAGGGAATTCGAACTCATTATTTAATTGTTCAACCGAATATTTAGCCCCACTTTCAAATCAAGACTTTATTATGATGTTTCTCCTGAATTTAATCATCCACTACATTTCTGAAAATGAAGTTCCTCCAATGAGAGCTACACCGACATGTTTCTATGACCATCCAGCAAGCCTCACTATGGACGGTTCTGATCAACCCACAGGCTGAACTCAACAAATCCCCACTGTCCAAAGTTCACTGCTCATGACATTGCCTTTTCCTGATTCCATAGTACTTGTCCACACATGTAACGTTCAGGTTTAGTCTAGCTATTTATTCGCCGCGACATGAAGATTCCGAACCATCTCTCTCTCTCTCTCTCTCTCTTATCATTCATTGTTACTATTTACCGCGGTTAAAGAAGAAAAAGCAGAGAAAACGGTCGTCTTTTTTACGGCTTTCCATTTCTATTTCTTTCGTCTCTCCATCTCAGAGAATTCTCTGCATCGAGAAGCAAAAAGTCCTATTGCCATGGCCAAGCTTTCTCGCGCTTCTTCCTTCTTAGCTCTCTCCCTCCTCTTTCAGTTTCAGGCCTTCTTCCTCACTGCATGTAAGTCTGCAACTTTTTTTTACTTTACTTTTCCTCAGAAATCCACCCTTCAGAGCTTAGCGTTTTTGGATAGTTTCTTTTGTATTTTGATTGGAATTCCAGTTTGTTAGGCAAGTTTTATCTTTTTCCTGTTTTTCTTTAGATCTTGATCCGTTATGAAATAGGTAAAACTGGTTTCCGGGTTTGGGTTTTGGTCGAATTGTTGGATTTCAAGTACTATAACCTCGTCAAGATGTAGAAAACCTGATTCTCTTGCTCAAAGCATTTTCATTTTCCGCGGAAAATGAAACACAAACATGCCAGTAGATGCTTTTTCCTCTATGGATTAATTCGCGCTTCCGTCTCACTGTCTACAGTAGTAATTCCAGTACTTGATTCTTATTACATTTTGATTAGAATGTTGGATCTATGTCTGATTCATCAGTCTTATAAGGTGCTAAAAAACTACTCCGAAATCTGAATTCTGAAAACTATGGCTCGAATCTGAAATCTGAAATCCATAACTCTAATTTCGGGTTTTAGTTGATTTTGAGTTTTTTCGAACTAGAGATCTGAAAGTGTCTGTTTGGGCTCTGGGTTTTGCTTGGAACTCCGAACCCTTTGTTATTTTTCAAAAAATTATTGCATTTCCAAGACCTCGGATCTTCTTCTTCTTCTTCCCCTAATCTATCCGTTGGAGAAACTTTGATCATTTCAAAAAAAAAAAACCCCACGTCAACTCGGTTTCAAACTCATCTGGTCACGCAGCCAATCCGACTAGACTCACTGAGTTAGAACGAGTCGCTTAGACTTAGACGCAGCTGATTTTTTTTTTTTCATAAAAAATAATTGCAGACTCTCAGTCGTATATCGGCGTCAACTACGGACAAGTGGCGGACAACCTCCCGCCGCCGACTGAAACGGCCAAGCTCCTCCAATCCACATCCATCGGAAGAGTCAGGCTCTACGGCGCCGATCCGGCCATCATCAAAGCCCTCGCCAACACCGGCATCGCCATCGTCATCGGCGCATCCAACGGCGAGATCCCCTCCCTCGCCGCCGATCCGGCGGTCGCGAAGCAATGGATCGCCACCAACGTCCTCCCCTTCTACCCTGCCAGCACCATCTCCGTCATCACCGTCGGCAACGAGGTACTCACCTCCGGCGACCAGGGCCTCATCTCTCAGATCTTCCCGGCGATGCAAAATCTCCAAGATGCCCTCGCCTCGGTGTCCCTGGCTGGGAAGATCAAGATCTCGACCGTCCATTCCATGGCAGTGCTGCGGCAGTCGGAGCCGCCTTCTTCTGGAAGCTTCCACCCGACTTACTTGGACGATTTGAAGAAGATGCTGGGTTTTCTGAAGGATACGGGTTCTCCGTTCGCGATCAACCCGTACCCGTTTTTCGCTTATCGGAGCGACCCGAGACCCGAAACGCTGGCGTTCTGCCTCTTCCAACCCAATGCGGGGAGGTTCGATTCCGGGACCAAGATCACCTATAAGAACATGTTCGACGCTCAGGTATGGTTGCAATTACACAGATGTTTATGTGTGGCCCACCTCTGCGATTCTGATAATTGTGACCATTAGATTGAGACATTGGGAATTTTATAAACCTGATGAGTGGTTTGAATCATGAGGTGATTTTGAGAAGAGTAGGTTAATTGCGAAAAATCTCGCAATTTTCACTGAGACTGCTTATTTGACACTATCTAGAATGTTAACATCAACTTTTGAAGGAAATTAAGAATTACAACTTTGAATGAATGGTAGATAAATTAAACAAGGCTACGATGATGGTGATGGTGAGGATAGTAGGGCGATTGGGACTTGACACTGACTGAATTTTGTAGGTTGATGCGGTCCGATCTGCCTTAAATGCTCTGGGCTTTCAGGATGTGGAGATTGTGGTTGCTGAAACAGGGTGGCCATACAAGGGTGATAGCAATGAGGTTGGGACTACCATAGAGAATGCAAAGGCATTCAATGGTAATCTGATTGCACACCTAAGATCTATGGTTGGAACACCGTTGATGCCTGGGAAATCAATAGACACGTACCTCTTTGCGTTGTATGACGAAGACTTGAAGCCAGGACCAACTTCTGAGAAGTCATTTGGACTTTTCAAGCCTGATCTTACCATGACATATGATGTTGGCCTTGCCAAGAGTAACCAGGTGTGTTAAAGTTCAGTTTATGATATTGAAAAGCTGTTTGGATTTTTTTAATTTTTTTCACATTCCCAGTATATCTTTCCCTGTTAGACAAATTAATTTGGCCTTGATCTGTTCTGTCAGTTCAGATTTGTCATTTTCCATAATCTGGATGGATCAATTTGTAGGACCCACAATGGATGATCCATGTTTGGGTGGAAAAGACCTTTGATTGCTTGTAAACTTGTGGTGGTGACCTATGAAAGTGACTCAAATTCAGTCACATTTTTTTTCCGAATCATGAAAGTTACTCTTAAGCACCCTGCTGTTACTTGCTGAGTACAAATACTGTTAGAAATCCTGGGTCGTCATAAACACCAAATGCCAGGTAACTGAATTTGTGTGTGAATAAGAATATGTTTGTTTGGATGACCTAACTGACTCGGAAGTCATGCTTGTTTTGTTCTTTCCCATAGCCAATATATTTGTAAATAGAGTTATATTATTTGTAAATAGAGTTATAACTTGTAAGGGTAGTTAGATTTACAAGCAAGCTTGAGCACAAAATAAACTAGTTCTAAGTATAGAAATAAGCCCTTAGATTCTCGACCATCCAGAGCAATGAGAGGATTCATTTTCTTAAACTCACATGTTTTACGCGTAAGGTCCTATTTAGAGAAAATCTTCCCAAGTTTACAACAGGAGGATTTGGATTTTAATATATAAGCAATGTGGATTAAAAATATGAGCCCTTCTCATTGCTTTTGATGGGTAGGATGCTTTAAGTACCTACATTGTGAAATACGAAGAACTAGACCACTATTGCCATGTTACCATTACAAATTAGTTCAATTTTTTTAGATCAGCAATTGCTGTCTAAAATTTTGCAGCTTTTCTGCCATTTTCAGCATGAAAGTTCTTTTTTTTTTTTTATACCAATCTCTTTATTTTAATTAAGTTGTCTTTAAAATTTAGGGGGCTCCAACAAATCCAGCACCCTCAGCGGGAGCGCCATCAGGGAAGCCAACAGGCTGGTGTATGCCCAAGGCTGGTGTATCTGATGCTGAATTACAAACAAATCTTGATTATGCCTGCGGCCAAGGCATCGACTGTAGCCCCATCCAACCTGGTGGTGCCTGCTATGAGCCAAACACTGTAGCATCTCATGCCTCATATGCCATGAATCTCCTCTATCAAAAATCTGGACGGAACCCATGGAACTGTGATTTCACTGCATCGGCTTCACTCACATCCTCCAATCCAAGTAAGTTCAGATGCAACTATTGAAATTATGATCTAGCAGATCTCAGATCCAATGGCCAGAGCTGGTAGGTGATTGCATTAGTGCACGTTCTGTTATGAATTCTCTTAACATGGTGGTGGAGGGTCCCACACAATTTTTACATGGACCTTAAACCTGGAGAGCTCATTTTTAGGAGAGATCAGGGATCTTACTTTCCATTTATTATGCTGGTTCCTACCACATTGTTCATATTTCAAACAGGAGCCAGGAGTGGTGCTATCAACATCCACCTGATGCATGACAGATGCCAGTCTTGGGGGTACAGGGCGGGATTGATACTGTGTGGATTAGGCTTCAATTTTTTAACTGTTTTTATAAATGCATTCTTTTTCTTGTTGTGATTCAATCCAACGGATGAAAATGATTTGTCTGGATAGCAGCATCTGGTTGTGTGTGTAAGAAGATTTGAATTGTTTAAAGGTGGGCCTCTTTATAAAAGGATAGAATTGTTTTTTTATTTTTTTGTTTTTGTTTTTTTTTATAAAGCTAATGGCTTTCTTTGTCACCTTTGGTAGGTTATGGTAATTGCATCTACCCTGGAAGTTAGATAAAAGGCCGACAAAAAAGGACAAAATCATGGAAGTGCTTTAGGTGAATAAAGGGTGGTGATGTGCTTTCCAATGTGCTATACTTAACTTAATGGCCAAGGTAATGCTTTTGCTCCTCCGTTTAGATTTGTGGAGGACAAAGTACCTTTCTCTTTCTTTTGGCTTTCTTCTTTTGTATTCTTCCTACGGATTTGGTTTTCCTTTTGGTATATATACTCTGTGATTGATGCAAAGAAAAGTAAGGAGTGAGGGTGATGTGCAAGGCTGTTATAGGAATCTGTATGTATGGGTTAGTGACAAGTCATTGATAAAACCTTATTCTATTATTTAGGCTTTTAGCTCCTTAAAATGACTTGTATGCTGGTGTTTGTTTGGATTGGCTTTTTCTTTGTAATATTATAAGCCCACCTCTCTCTCTCTCTCTTTCTCTCATATGAATTCCTAACAAAAACAGATCCCTTAATCAGGTTTCTTATTAAGTTCTCTGAATTCACAGACTTAAGTTCCCACCTCTCTTATCTATAGTAGTAAAAATTTGTCTCATTGGACTTGTGGGATTCTGGGGCTTGCTTATTCCCCTCAGACATCCATCTTTGGCCATGCATTGGCATTAGCATTGGCCAAAACCACTGAATTTTTACAACAGAGCAGGTCGTTAGGGGGAACCTTATAGCTCAATAGCTATCATGTGAATCATGTGAATTATGTGTTAAATAATCCGGAGAAGATCTTGAGGAGGATGAGGATGGATAATTGGCTGTACTAAGTGGTCCACTGAACTGTCATTTCAGGGGTACCCCTCAGATCTCATTGATATAAATTACGTTTCCAACCTGATTAACATGGTTTTCATGAGGGTTGAACAGCCTGTAGGCAATATATAGGACAATTTTCACCACCTAGCAGATCCCGGACCAGCTAGTGGGGCCTATTTGGATGGATGTGTGGGCGGGATTGATGGAAAGGTCTTTTTACGGACAAGGGTGGTGTAAAAAGTTAGTCCATCAAATTATCCTAGTCCTTGATTTAACAGGTTTAAAGTTTAAAGGTCTTTTAATCATAATTTTTTTTTAGATTCAATCCAGTGGCTAGAAAAGGTTCAGTGGGATAAAGTGGGATAAAGAGGGATAAGAGTCGGATAGGATCTGCACTGATCAAAAAGGGAATCCAAGTAGGGCCATTGAGCGCAGAGATAAAATTCTCCATGCAATATGTACGGCTGAATCAAAATCTAACCCTCTTCGATTGATTGGGTTGGAAAGGTCAACCAAATCCCATTTGTATATAATAGGCTCAATTGTGTTCAGATTGGCCGGGAAGCATTCAATTCACGAGGTAATTTGTATGTGGAAGTCTCAATCCTTATTCCTAACTCTCAACTTTAAAGCCTTAAAATTGATGGCTTTTTTAAGTCGTCCGTGGTTAATGGTTGAGATTAGTGTTAAAGTAGGATGAGTGTGATTTCTTGTGGTTGTGGAAAAAAAGGATTGACATTGAACAAACTTTAACACAGCAAAGGCATTTTGTGGACGTTCATGTGTTATTCTTTCGCAGAAAGGCGGCATTCATGAAACAGCTTTCAGAGGCATCACACAAAATTAATTGTAAAGCATTTTTTCCTTCATCAAACTGTGAAAAATAAATAATGTTATACAAACGTGCCCTAAAAAATAAAGCAAGGATTGACATTCAACAAAGGTTCTAGAGACATTTAGACCCCGCTGAAAAGGCATTTTGAGGACTTTCAAGTTTTCTTCTCTTGCAAGATGGGCGTAATTTCACGACCCACGAATTTTTCTTGGGGGAGGGTGGGATTTTTTGGGAGGGACACATATATTAAAAAAAAAATGTAGTTTTCAAATTATACAGGAGCTTTTCTGAAAATTTTGGAGGGGCTATATATAAAAAATAATAAAAATTATGAAAAGTTAATGGGGCTCTTTTGAAATTTTTTGGGGGACGCTAAAGTGTGAAAAATAAGTGATGTTATACAAATGTGTCCGAGAGATAAAGCAAGGATTGACATTCAATAAAGGCTCAAGGGACAAATTTTTTTTTTCTTTTTTTGAAATAGTAACAAAAGATTTCATTAAGAAAAAAGGAAGAGACAAAAAAAATCAAAACAAAAGAACACGAATGTGCGAGAGATGCACTAGCCCAACCTCAATTATAATAACACACCCACCCAAGGAATCAACCTATCAACCCCTTACTTGGTTAATACATTAGCCAAAAATCCGCCAAGGCTCAACGGACATTTACACAGCCCTTTGTGGGCTTCCATGCGTTTTTTTCTTCGAAGAAAGATGGCATTTCTTCTTTCCTAGAACCGCCTTTTCGATGATCTTATGGGAAACGGTTTTCAGAGGCATTGCCACAGTCTTAATCTAAGTTAATTTTTCTTAGTCATTTATGGGAAGAGTAGTAGTTGAGTAAAATGGAGCCAAAGAAGTGATCAAATTATAGAGTGGACGATTCATCATTCGTTAAAGATAGATACAGTCTCCCTCCTCAGAACCAAAAAGATAAATTAATTCTCTGTCATATCTCTTCCCTTCCCTACTCTTTGCTTCTTCTTTATTTTTTTTCCTTTTCACTTTCAGATCTTCCCTTTTGCACAAATAAGACTTCATGTGGCTGCTTTGAGCTAAAGGTGACAGTTGAGTTTTTTTTTCAAATGGAGGATGCATTCTCATATAAAAGAACATGTACACACGTTAGGTAAAGTATTGAACAGTTTAACTTACATTTCTTTAACTAAAAGTGAAGTGGTACCAGATTCGTAGAGACAAGCACAAACGTGCTGCATGAAAAAAAGCATCCAAACATAGTCATGCATTCTATTTTCTAGCATGTTTGTTTTCCCTGAGAGCGCGAAATAAAATAAAATCAAGGATCAAATTAAAAAAAAGGGAGTTGAGTATAAAAGCACCAAAAGATTAAAAAAAGTCTTTCTTTTTTGTTATTTAGTGCTTCCTTTAAGGTATCTTTTTGTCATTTTATGCTTTTATTTTCAACCTCTTCCTCATTTCTCTTGATCTGATCATATTATTTTATTTCATTTCACTCCTCATCCAAACAGACGCCCGTGACTTGAATAATTTACGCATGGGTGGTGATAGATAATCCGATAGGGCTGCGCTACGGGCAAGTTGAGTATTATGCTAACACTTAGGCTCAATAAAAATATGCAGTTCACTTAGCCGAGAGCCCTTCATGGGGATCAATCAGGGTGTTGGGTCTGGTGGCTGTTCATTGGTGGGTTTTTCATCTAAGTCAGATTGAAAGAACGCTAATCATAAATCTAAATGTGAGAATAGCTTGTACGGCGATCAAATGGGTCTGGTGGCTGTTCAATAGGGGATTTTTCATGAAGTGGGTTGATCAACTTACCCAAAAAAAAAGGAGAGAGGGTTCAACATTGATCTAAATGTGAGATCTGTACTGGGATCAAATTGGGTCAAGTGGCCGTTCAATAGGGGGATTTTTCATCCAACAGTGAGATTAAAATTCTAACCTCAAGGACCCCCTTCTAATTACATCCTTTTCTTGATTTCACAAATGGAGCCCAACTATGATCTATCCAATCAATTTACTAATAACTACCACCCTTTTAAATGACACCGCTTCTACTTCGACACTAATCCAAAAATTACTCAACGTCGTCCTTTATCATCATCATCATTAAAGTCTTGTCTCAATTATATTGGGGTTGGCTAATTCAAAGTCATATTTAAATTTTAATAAATTCACACCACATCCAACCATTAAAACTTGAGGAACTAAAATTAAACAGGCTGAGTACAAGCTGAAGTTTGACCTTGACCCCTCAAACTTACCAGAATCTAGCCGAGCAATACTTCTACCAACCCAACTTGAAATTTAAGTTTACTATTGGTCTAATACCTTCACTTGCAAATTTAAAATAGAAAAAAAAACTCAAAAAAATATAAAATTTTTGGCTCATTTTCAAAAAAGTACATGGAGATTTTGATCTTTTTTAACCTCTTTCCTCTCCAAAATTGATCATTTTGATTGTGATGATCATAACCATTTAGTGAAGCGAGTTTTTTAGTCATTTGGAATCCCTTTTTTAATCATCCTTCATTAAGGTAGTAATTGAAGTGCGCCCCACTAGATCCCCCGATATTACTTTAGCATAGAGGGAAAAAAAAAAAAGTTGAGGCCGGATCTAGATACAATCCCGGATCCGAATCTGCATGGTTCGGACTTGAATCCGACCCGTTCGCATCCTATCTGATGACCCCATGCTTCATTGGCCAACGAAGCAAATTTCAGTTACAGTTCCGATTATATAGTTAGTTATAAAAAGAGCAGAGAGAGAGAGAGAGTGTGTGTGTTGGCCATGGGTTCAGCGAGAGAGAGGGAGAGAGATCGAGAGCTTCTGATTCCAGTTGCAGAGACTCTAGAAGACGGAGGAGGAGGAGGATCCAAATCCTCTCTCCCTTCGGTCTCTGCTACTCCTTCCCATCACACAGGCAGAGAGGTTGTTCCTTCGAATCTCCATTTCCATTCTCTTCGAACGCATCATTTCTATTTCTAGATTTTTTTTTCTTTCTTCATTTGGGCTAGATTTGAATCTTATGGTGGAATTTAGCTAAGAAGCCTCGTCTTTTCAGCTCTGGTTTTTCTTTTTTTCTTTTTTTTTTTTTTTCACTTGATCGAAAGAGGAAGCGATTTAACTCGCAATGGATGAATCCTTAGCTGAATGAAAAATTTTTTTTTTTTTTAAATTTGATGACTTGTCTTCTGATTTGTGTCTGATTTCTGTAATAGATCTGTGTCAATTGTCTTATATGGCTATGAATTTGGTTGCTGTCTAGGCGTTTTCGACTAGGAATGTCGTGCTTGGCTTCATTGACTTTATGAAATAATCATGTGTATAATTGATATCTGCATTTGAAGTTCCATGGAAGATAGAAAGAGAAGCTAGATTCAAAAAGTTCGGGCTGCATTTGGCTCACTGCCATTTTCGATTGAGAAAAAAATTTCTCCTGAGTTCTAAAATTCTATTTCTACCTGGAGGGAATTATAATAAAATCATCATCATCATCATCATCATCAAAGCCTTGTCCTAACTATGTTAGGGTCGGCTATACGAATTCTATTTCTCCATTCTGATCTATCTTGAACAAAATCCTTAGATAAGTTGCACTCCTTCAAATCCTAACTATTACCTAATTGTTATAGTACATATAATGGGAATGGCTTAGGTTAGTTTGGTTGTTACATGTTCATGTAAAGATTTAGGTTGTGCATGTATGTATCTATGTGAAGTCTTTCTCTTTTGTAATTTGTTACAACCAGGGGGCTTTTGTTGAGAATGTTGCGATATTGCAACATCTTGATATCTCGTGTCTTTAATGTTGGAAAGTTTGATTTAGTTTATGATTGCTGAAAGAGATCAGGCTAAACTTTCTTGTTGCTATTGTAGGCTTTTTCTAAAGTTATTAGGAGCTATGCCTCAAAAAAGTTCATGTCAGGATGGTGAGTTCTTTGCTGTTCTGGATGAATTGTTAGATGATCTATCTTGTAATTTTACCAGCAATAAACTTTGGGATTGATATGATCTGACTCTTGATGTTGTTGATATAGCAAATAGTAGTTTTTTTATGCATTTGTTTGTTAAAAATTTACCTGTCTTACATGCAGGATTAAGATGGTGTAAATTTGTCGATTGAGCGAAGTTTTTTAAATGTTTTGAACCATATTACTTGAACTCTTTTTTCCGAAATGATCACTTGGAATTGATAAGCTCATAGGATTATGTATCTGCTCAGTTTACATATATGATTCATATGCCTGACACTGGAATTTGGTTTCCATAGACATCCGAGAGTTAATGATGACAAATCCATGATTCTTTCATTTGGATGGAAGGTATTAGATTTTACCACTGGGACCATCCCCTCCTTGCTAAGGCTGACAATAGCCTATTAGATCCATCTTATTAAAAGTAGTTTATAAAGACTTATTGGATCCATTCTTGATGTCAATAGATGTTATTCTTTCATCTCAAGAGTATGCTAAATTGCTAATGAAGAAGCAAATAAAGAAGAGAATAGGTAAAGAATAACAACTCTGGATCCAATTTTTTCTCCCTGAGGTGAGCCATTTGGTCGGGAATGAAAGGGCTTTTGGAGATTTGGGTGTGGCTTTCAAACTACCCCTAGGATGCAGAATTGTTGAAAAGATGAAGGAGGAACACGAGGAGGAAAACGGTTTCATCATTCAGTATACTTGGTCTGAAACTCATGGTTGCATCTCACTTTCTTTTCCCTTGGGGAAATTCAAAACTACATGTACAATGGCTGGATTTATCACCCACAGATATCATTAGGGGAGAAAGAAGGTAAGTTTGTCCTCCTGTCCCTTAGCTCAAGGCTAAGTCCCTCGGTGCATAGAGAAGGAATCTTTTAGGAATGAAGTAATGCAATTCGCTGATAAGAAAACTTTATCATACACAGATTCATAATAATTAATGGAAATTGGATCCAAAGTGCTGAAACGTACGTCCCCTGGACGGTAGAGATGAAATCATTGCAAAAGTGTCTCTCTTTTTGATTGAACTGAGCTGCCCTTACAGGACGAGATGAGATAAATCATCATCATCTTCGTTGTCATCTTAGCTTTATCCCACCAACCAGAGGTTGGCTTAATTGATTTTAGCTATTAGTGCAACAGGGAATTCCAATTGCCGAGGAAGTGAAGAATTCTGCCTAACATTAGCTGATTCTTAATCAACAAGGACTCATTTTAAATAGACTGCTCTTCCCTTTGGAACTTCTATGCTAAGGAGGTCTTTTCTTTATCCACCTCCCACTGTTACTTCTTTCTTGTCGACTTCTATTTCTGCTAACTCTATACATTTTCTTCCTATTTAAGTTTTCCTAAATGGCTGAACCTAATGTTGGAACTTGGAAATCACTGCACGGAGCTTTGGTGCGTTTTGTAATTACCTTGGATTTTGATATCACCAAATGCATTCAGACAAACTCTTTCTTTGTTTTCGACATCCCTTGAAAATGACATAAGAGCTTCTAGTTTATATTAAGGAAAATATTTAGCATTGGATGTGCTTTGTTTTGTTGCAACTAGCGCTTTGTTATGTTATAACTAGCATCTTGTTTTTGCAGTGTCATTCTACTCCCTATAGCCATAACATTTTACACTACTTGGTGGTTCATTCATTTTGTGGATGGGTTCTTTTCTCCTATCTACACTCATCTAGGGATAAATGTTTTTGGTAAGCATTTCCCACTTTTCTCCTTCTATAACAATGTTGATATAAGTCAAAATGTAGATTTATTCAAGGTCTTCATTTGGCGCAAATATAATTGGTTGCTCATAGTATTAGTGATATCAATTAGATTGTTCATCATCAACATCACCACCACCACCATATATGATTTTTTGTTTAACAATCATATACAATTTCATTTGGAACTTTGTTGTTCTTTGGATGACAAGAGCCCATGACAGTGGACAGTGCTCCTTGCAATCTTGAGGTTGCGCGTTCAAGTCATGTTATTAATTAAAACAATATTGTTCTTTATATGGAACTGCATCTAGAAAACTCCTATAGCTTTTGCAAGTTTGAGAATAAAATCACTAATGTACGTAGTGCACTATAAAATTAGTAGTCTCAGGTTGCGATGATTAATCTCCAAGGGGTGGCTTCCAAATTAATGGTCCACCAAAAAACTTTTAACTCAAACATTAAAGCATACATTCATGAAAATATGTTTTAAAGGAGCAAGTGCATCAAATGAATAAACTAAATTATAAGAATCTTCCTCAAATATTCAGCAGTTAATTAAAATAAACAAACTAGTCTATTCATCCCATGACCTTCTTTAACTCAAATAAATAAATATTGGTTCTTGAAATCCAAAGGGTTTCATTAATAATGCAAGCATTTTGAGTCTTAAATTTGGCAATTTATTTTGACTGAGCGACAGGTCTTGGATTTGTTACTTCAATTACCTTCATCTTTTTGGTGGGTGTGTTCATGTCATCATGGTTGGGAGCTTCTGTTCTTGGTCTTGGAGAGTTGTTCATTAAGAAGATGCCACTTGTACGCCATATCTACTCTGCATCGAAGCAAATAAGTGCAGCCATATCACCAGGTGCCTATCTTCAATTTTTACCACTTGTATGCTGAAAAAGGTAAGTGATTGATGCTTATAAACATGTTATAATGTTACAGATCAAAACTCACGTGCCTTCAAGGAAGTGGCTATTATAAGGCATCCACGTGTTGGCGAGTATGCATTTGGATTCATTACATCTACTGTTGTTCTCCAGAGGAATGCTGGTGAAGAGGAACTTTGTTGTGTTTACGTACCCACCAACCATCTCTACCTTGGAGACATCTTTCTTATTAATTCAAAGGATATCATCAGGCCAAGTTTATCAGTTAGAGAAGGGATCGGTAAGATTGTTATACCGTTCCTTGGTCAATAATTAGTTTATACACTTATCTCCACACTATGCACATGCAGTTACCCATGGAATATGTTTGTGTACAATTCAATCTTCCCACTAAAATGGTCGCCATACAACATTTATTAACAACAGGCTCTCTTAGCAGCCGTTGTTTGCTGCATTATCTACGACATGAGTAGCTGATTACTGGCTACTCTTGATTATTTTCATCTGGGTCTCAGGCTTATAAGTTATAATGGCCTGAAAGGAACAGTTAGGGAAGCACCAAACAGTATGTTACATGGGGTATATGGGCCAAACTTTTGACTCTTTAAAGGATTGTTATCAGACCAGTTTTTGCAGTGGAATGGCACTGTTTTTGGCTGGTCAGCATTCTAGTTGATTATGGGCCAAAAAAGATCTCAGGTCAGGGGCTATATGGTGGTCATAGGCTGTAGGCTATACGTTTGCCAGGATACAGTTAGGATTTTGGCTCAGATAGGGTTGCCAAACAATTTTTCTAGCGGATTCAGTAGCTGAAACAGACCTGTGGTCCAGATGCTGGGCTGATTGGAGACAAGTTCTCATCTTAGAACTCAAGATAGCTCTGGATGATCAGGGACAATTAGAACAGCAAACCATATAATCTCCTTTACCTCTGTTTGGAAGCTGAGTTGGTTACAAACTATTTGTGTAATCAACTTTACCTCAGTCTTTAATATAGCGACAAACAGAATTTCTCATTATGATTTTTGAGTATTTTTCTCATCTCAAAAGTGTGTTTATACTAATAACAAGAATAACAATTTGCATCATTTCAACCCTGGCACATATACATATCATACAAGAATTCCCTTTAAACATACCTGACTAAGCACTAAACAGACTAACAGCAAAATTAACATAAGCATATGACCAGTTTTCCTTCTTGGATACAAGACTGTTTGGTACTATGTGAATGTTAACAACAGAAACTTCCATCATAAAAATTGATTGTAGGCAAAAAGGATGTTTTCAAGCTTGATTCTCATCATGCATGCCTGTCCTGCTTCCTTCTCATTCATTGTTGTTGCTGTGGCTCCTGCTTCACCTTGTTACTGTAGTTTCCATTGTTGGCAAGATATTTTTCTGTCTGTTGCATATAGGCATGATAAGAAATGTAAAACATTGAGAATGGCCGAAGGTGAGAAAAATTAGAGGACAACGCCTGTTCATTTTAAAGAACAGAAAACTTTACAGCCTTTATTCTTTCACAGTCCCCAAGCATTTCAATCAACAAAAAAAAAAAGAAATTATTTATCAAATGCAGAAAGAAATATTAAAAGGTATTGCAAGAATGATAATGTGGAGAGGATTATTAACTTGTTTACTTTCTTGTTATGCAGAGATAGTTATCTCGGGAGGTACATCAATACCTCAGATATTGTCCACTTTGGAGATACCAAACAGTTTGGCGGACCACACATGAGCCTTACAAAACCCAAATTTTGCAGGCACAGTAGATTAGCATCAGTGTAAAACATGCCTCTGTAAATTGCAAGGTTAAAGACGTGTATACACTGTACTGGCATGACTGTGCGTGGATCTGTGCCTCGTTAATATTCTTCTCAACTGGCTATATTCCAGTCTTACAATCTTCAATCATCATTTACCACAATGAAATTCCAGTCACAGGATTAGCAAGCAATTCATGATTGGTATTGAGTTAATGTTCAGGGTTCTTTTGTACTCGATGTTTCCAGGGTTTTGTTCGTGGAGCTGAGAAGGAAACTGTCAATATTGATTTTCGGCAATAGAAACTAGGATTACAATAAAACACATGTAGGAATGAGAACTGCTTCAGTTTTCAAATTTGATTACCATTCATGGGGGCCACCTTAATTCATTCCAATCAATCACATGGGTGTGACGCGATTAGAAGATCTTATAGTGGATTGTGGTGAACTCAGAAAGAACAAACCATTCAAGGGCCACACTTAAATAGCACCATGTTTGGACTTCGGTTATGCATGGCTAAATTTCCTCATATAATCTACAGGGAAGAAATATTTTGCAGAGCCAAAGGTACTTGTCAACAACACGATAAGAGCAAACTTTTTAATCTCTTGGCCAAAAAAGCTGCTGTTTCATAGCTCAGATAAGTACAACATGAAAAACTGCCATCCCAACAATAATAATAATAATAATGACAAAAGAGGATTTAAAAAAAAAAAAAAGACTTTTGAAGCACCTAGACCAAAAAGGTTATTTTAGTTTTCCTCCTATCAAACCGGTCTTCCAGCCAAGAAAACCTTCTTTTTTAACCTAATTTTACAAGGGAGGGTCTGTGTCCTTTAAAACACGAAAAAGCCCTGGTTTCCCCCTTATCTTCCTCCTCCTCTGTTCCCCAAAGTCGCAAATTGAATTATTTTGGATTCAAGTTTTTTTTTTTTTCCCTTTTCTTTTTGTAAATAGGTTCAGGGTGGAGTCAGAAAATTTGGCATTATCGTTTCCTTATCTGAAAATAGGTTCCAGGTGCTTCAAGGATCCTGCAAAGGCCAGCAATCCTTGCTTTCTTCTCTTCCTTGGCTCCACATCAACACTCTCATTGACGTCGTATATGGCTTCCGTTCCAATTCCCCCCTGCATATCGGACGTCTTTTGCGACAATGGAAACAATATATCGGCACTGCTAAAATACCTTGGAACCCCATGTCCCAAAATTCTCTACTATGCATCTTCTTTTGGTGTCGTCATGAGAAGGGCGAAACTTTAACAAGGGGTCTAAAAGCCAAAAGGGGATAGAGGCGTTGGGCACTTGATCATTTGGCCTTTGTTTGGGATTTTTAACTCCTGCTCCAATGGAGGATTTTACTACATGTTTAAATCCAAGCAGGAGAATATGTAGATAATACTTAAAGAGGGCCTTTAGCTGATGAAAATTTTCAACAGTATTAATCAAAGGAGAAGACTTTGATGTTGGCTTTGAGTTTTCTTTCTAAAATATAGAGTTACATTAAAACTGATAAGAGAGAGAGGAGACATCTGAAGCATCCCCAAAACTACCCTACTTCGAAACCAATCCTTAATTTAAGTCAAGAGAGGAAACATCAGTCAATTCCTAATCTTCCTCCTTGCTTGTTTTAGAAAAGGGTTTTCTTCTCCGTAGAAGGAAAACTTAAATGACCTAATTGGACTAGGGTGCATCTAAAGAGTTTTTGTTTTTTTTTTTTCGTAAAATCCTCTAAAAGATTCAATGCATATGATACAATGAGCATGAAGTACAGGATTAAATGATTAAAATATGTTGTAAGATAATAAGAAAGTATTCAAGTCAATAGTAAATAATCCCCTCATTTGCACTCAGTGATGCTTCACAGCCCTACTTCCAAAACATGGCTCAGCCACAAAACCTTACAAGAAAACATTCCGAGGCCCCTGAAATATTGCAAAGAAAAGACCATTTGCTGCTCCTAAACTACTGTCATTTCCAAAAAGGAGGTCACCATCTGTACTCCCAAGAGATCAGCCTCCAAAAACGAGAGCCTCGTACCAAAACCCATCCTCTGCTGCAAGTTGGGTGGGAATCATCAAAACTCTGTAACTAGCAACAGTGGACAGCATGAATCCCATATCTTCAACTGGTGACAGTGGAGAGCATGCTTCCAACACTTTTGGAGGGAATCACCACCTCCCAGCCTGGTCCTTCGAGAGGAAGAGGATTGATTGGCAAAGCACCCTTGCGTTCCATAATCAGGTCCGATCGGTCCATAATCCTTTCCAAATCAGCATCACTGATGTCTGTCTGAATCAGTTTGTCTTCTGCATCCTCTTCATCACGGAGCAATGCCAACAGTTCAGACTCCTGAAATCAGCAAGCATATCTAATGATTGTCAGTATCCATTGATCCAGATACCCAACCGTGTAAATTTAAGTAATATGCCTCACCCTTTCAAATTGGATTGTCTACTGCATAATTGGCATGTCGAAGAATGTTAGGAACCCTAGATATTCAACTAATTAAGAATAAAGATCATAATAGAGAAACCCACCAAACGCCATGTCCTCAACAAGTGCTCTTGGGATAGTATGGTATGGATACTATTACTAACAAAAACAAAAGGAAGGCAGAAGCTAGAGCAGGACTTCACATCATTAACTGCATTCAGTTTCACTGAATGGCAAGCCTGAATAAGAAAAGCTTTTGCCTATTATTGGACATATATTTGTCCATTATGAAAGATAATTTTATTTGGCTGCACAAACCTCCAATGTATTTGGTTTTGCTCTTTCTTGATGAAATTCTCCTTTCTCAATAACCAGATGCTCAAGCTTCAACTTGCCAAATGCTTTCTTAATAATGCGGCCCTGTTGACAGAAACAGTTCCTCAGCTTGCTTTACAGGCACCAGAGATTAAAACTTGGGATTATAAACAGTCTCATCTATTGCACATACCTCAACAGAATGAGATGTTGCAAGCCTGTAAACATGAACTGGTCGGGTTTGCCCAATCCTGTGGCATCTATCCATGGCCTGCAAGTCCATTTGAGGGTTCTGGATTTCACATGCAATATGGAAGTCAGTTATGACAAAATATGTTATTCATTAGGTGAGAGAGACAATAATCTTAGGTCAAGATGCCTCACCCAGTCACTGTCATACAGTATACAGGTATCAGCTGCAGTGAGATTAATACCCAACCCACCAGCCCGGGTGCTGAGTAGAAATATTCTAACAGCACTATCCAAGTCATTGAACTCCGAAATCTGGTTATGAATGTGAGCAACACCCCCATTCAAATAATGGTATAACCATCAGCCAATCTAGTATTTAACATGCAAAGGATATGAACACATAAAGATAATAATCGGTTGCTGAAATGGAAATTGTGGATTCTTATGGTTTATTTAGACAGTTTGAAACTTCCGTGCAGCTTGACCCCCTACCTGTCTTTTTCTTTCATCCAGACTGACACTTCCATCTATTCTACAAACTTCAAGCCCTTTCTCACTAAAGTAGTAATCAATAATATCCAGAACCTTGGTCCACTGAGAGAAAATTAAAACCTGAAAAGCAGAATTTTGTAGTGGTGAATTTGATGATCTATATTATTTTACTTGATGAGAAATTAGATCATAAATACTTTGTGCTTCCGAGCAAGTAGTAGTCCCAACAGTCTGTCGAGCAAACGAAACTTGCCACATTGTTCCACTAACTGTTCAATAGGTGGATAGGTGCCTAATGCAACACAAGAACAAATCATTAGGCACGACACTTGATAGTGCCCAGTAGTAGTGCTATCTAGTTTACTTAGGTTGTAAGGAGCTTAGTATAATATCTACTAGAGGCAGTAAAATGCATACATGACCCATCAAAAGCAGATTCCAGAAGGTCGGGATGGTTGCAGTTCTTCCGGAGCTGAATCATCAAATTAAACAGCTTTCCTTTCATGCCACTCCTGAGAATTACTGCAGTGAAAACCAGACATGAATACAAAGCAAACAGAAGAATATAGAGGCAGCTAACATGCCTATGAATTTGAACATTGGTGATAAATTTCGACTGCAGTAGTAAATTCTCGGATCATTGAACCTACAAATCTTTCCCTTGCACAAAATCCATTACCTTGCAGATGAATTATTCCCTTTTTTATCAAAATTTTTACACTTGATAAAATTTTACTTCTTTTTAATGGTAACAATAACTTCCTTTGACCAAATGGGATACAAACAAACCATCACCAAACCCAGAAATGGGAGGAGAACAAGAAAGTATAAAAGCTTTAGACCCCCAACAAGCAGCAGCAGCAACAACAAAGAAAGAGAAGAAATAAACTACAAAACAGAAGAGCATCCAAACTACAAGGTACAAGAAAACGTTACTTCTTTAATACAGAATGAATAGCCTTATTGCGTTGACTTGACAGAGTTCAAAGCAATTATATGTAAAACTAGATCGTCATCATCATTGAAGCTTTGTCCCAACCATGTTGGGGTTGGCTACATGAATTCAGTTCTCCATACTGATTGGTTGCACTTCTTAAAATCCATCCTGAATATTTCCATCCATGTCCTCTTTATTATTTTAAAAATAAAAGAAAAAAAAAGGAAATGTAATTATCTTTAGAACTAGAAAGGTGTTTATATCATATAGGGTAATGTCTCCTAAACACCTAAAAAGTGGGTCTCAAAGAAAGCCTTGTTAATGAATTGCCATTGCAATCGTTACTACTTTTGTGGATGATAGTTATTTTCAAGTTCATTTAAAGATTTGTTCAAGAATCAACCAAGTCTGATGACCTTAACCAAGTGGGTTCTCAAGATAATCCAACTTTTTTGGAAATAACTTTCTCACCATTATCTGACTTCTCCAGTAAATAGCCCTCCAAGGTTTTATTGACTAAATGCTCCTGAATATTCTTTTGGTGATCCGTCATGTTAGCGTATAAGATAATCTCTTTTTTCCGAGGAAGCATTTGCTCTACATCTTCCTTCAGTCTTCTCAGAAGGAATGGGCGCAGAATCAAGTGGAGCTTTGATAAAACCTGTAAATAATCATCTGCTTTATTTCTTGAACATGCATGAGAAACTAGTTAAATAAAAAGAAACTAAAAAAAAAAAGAAGCACCAGAACATACTTGAGACCTTCTTTTTTCTTCAAACTCTTCTTTTTCAGACTCACTGCTGCACTTCCCAGACAGATCAAACCTGAACAACAAATTTCCATCTCATAAGTCAAGCAGTACAAGTTTCATACACCCAAAGCATACATTCCTCTACACTTGGATTATAAGTTATTGCTGGAATTTCCAAGTGACAATAATGTATGAGTTCGCTAAGTTAAAGATTTGAAGATCAAATCTTGTGGAAGATGAAAATATGATTGTGCTTTCACAGATACATCTAAACAGCACATGTTGCAAGCACAAAGGAGTTAAAGGGTCAGGTTTCACACCAAATTTACAATTTGTAGCCCCTCCCTATTCATAGGGCTCACTGTAAATGAAGGATGTCTCATTAATATACCGGATGGATAGTAACTTCCCTATCTGCAGCTAAATGGACAATAATGAATAGGGTAATAATAATAGAGCAGAAAGTCTAAGAAGATGGAGGATAAGATCTCCCATTGTGGGAGATTTTTTTGGATAGCTTTGACCATCAACCACAGAGGTCTGCCACAAATGCATTATGAATTGGCTGGAGATCCCCCAGCACATGATTCAAAATAATGTTGTAAAATGTTAAATAATTACCACAACGGTCCAGAAAGCACACACTTAAATTCTGGGATTTTTATAGCAATTTTAACATCTAGTGACTTCTATTTCAAAAAAAAAAAAGAGGAAGAAAGAAAGAACAAGGAAAATGGGTCTTCCCAGCGACTTTGACATTCAGGGACACTTAGTTTTCATATAAAAAGGCTTTTTTCATGTTGTATTTCACATATATTATTGCTGGCTCAATATTTTATTAGGGGATCAACCGATTCACGTATGAATCGCATCATGAATTGTATGATTTTTTTTTTCTGTTTATATAAAAATGAGGAAATAATTAAAAAAAAAAAAAAAAAAAAAAAAACATTTATTCATAATCCATTCATTTTCCATTTGCAGTAGCATAAATATAGGACTATGACACGATCATATGAAGAACATCATTGACATATATATATCAAAATATTTTCAAAAAAATCTATTAAAATGTCATAAATGATGTGTAAATAGTTAAATATGTTTAAGACATCAAAGTTTGGAAGATGTTCACTTGCGCACTACGCACATGCACATAGTGCATCCAAACCACCTAAAGATGAGATCTACTCTAAATACACGTTGCGTGTGGTCCAGATGCACTGTGCCCCAGTGCGTGGTGCACAGGAGAATATTTTCCATCAATATTACTAGGGAAAAAAAATAAACAAGTTGCAATAGTTCTTTCTTTTTGTTCCTTTTAAATAAATAAATAAATAGATAACACTAAAAGTACTCTCCAAATCATCACATGTTAAGATGTCTCCTTATCCCATATGTCGAGTCAAACGCTTTAATCAAATGCTTGCTTCTTACTCATCTCTAAAAAAAACCCAAAATCGCAAAAATTATAAGAGGATTCTTAAACCAATGAATAAACTTTTAAAAAATAGATGTGCTAAAAGAGAAGGAAAGAAAGAAGAAAGTAAAAGAGTAATAATATTAATTCTTGGTTGTGCCCATTCTCGTTCAACTGAATATCTTGCATTTTAAGATTTGATAAAACAAGTATTGAATTGTACAACCACACTTGAATCGTGAGATTCACTTGTAAAAGGAATTTGTATCATAGATATGAATCGTTTTTCTTCGGATGGATATAAATTGTATGATACCGGATATGAATGGTAGGATTTTGATGATGCCCGAATATGGATATGGACACGGACACTAATACGAGGATTGGGGATAAGGCTCCTCACTTTGAAAATCTTGGACACGAATACGGATGCAGGTGTCATAATTATTCTTTAGATAAATTTTGAATCAATGAAATTATAATTGTTTTCGTCCCTTTCTAGCATTTTTTTTTGGTGAAAAAAAAAAAAAAAAAAAAAAGAGAGAAAAAACTATATGAAATAAGGGACTTTATAAGTAAGATATATTAAACTTGTTCCCTAGAAGTATCGGTGGCGATGGGTATTGGCATATTTAGCATTTGTACAGCTCAACCCATCTTATTTTCCCTTCTATCCTTCAAACAAAACTGAATAGTTTCACTTCTTTCTTGCACTTAAACCTCACCCAACTTTTCACATGAGGTCAAATAAACCATTCCCAAGTATCCTTGACTAATGTTCAAGGTAGCACTTTATTTAACCTAAATCCCATTACTTCAAAATGGATCTTTTTTGCTTTTGTTATATAAGGTTAGGTCTCCACCACTTTGATCCTTTGAGATAGACAACCTATCAAATGACAGCACTAATCAAACACAGATTCTTGTGTGATTCTTCATGATACAACTATTTTCTTCTAGTACCAATCTTACTACTTTGTAATTCACAACATTTTTCTTATGAAATCTATAAATCATTGAAATGCTGATAATTTTTAGTAAAAATAAATAAATCGTCTTTTAGGGGGCTTATGACTCGTGAGGATCATGTGGCATGCCCCACATGTTGCGGCATAGGCCACATTCTCTGGGTTGTTGGAAAACCTCTCCTCACACCTCAAAGTTAAAAAAAGAGTAATTTGTATAGACATGAACATGTCACCATTGTCGCAAATATCAGTCTCAGGAAATTATCATCCTAAAAGAAGTTAGGATTCTAGTGGGGAGAAGACATATCATAGCAGGAGAACTACATTGCTGAAGATCATTTCTTGCCTCCTTAAACCATGCATAGCCAAGATGCTAGCTTCAACATTTGCTGACCAAGGTACACACAGAGGATGCACGCTTCTCCTAGACCCACATTGGCAGATCCTCAGTCTCCCTAGCTACATCTGTTAGTTACCATGGAACCGAACCCTTCACCAGCCAGATGCATAACTAACTGTACAAGTTTAGTTACCTTTGACTACAAACTAAGACATGTTGAGATTTTGACATCGTAGACACCCACCCGAATAGCCATCAATTTCGCCACATCGTCGACTATAGACCAATCAGACCGAGAAGCTTGATTTTACATTAGTTTTACCATTTTAATCTGATGCTATCAAGGTTCTAAGAAAATTTAATTGTACCATTTTAGTTTTCTTGCTATTTTGAATATATTATAACATTATTGGAAAAACAACATTTTATGATAATAGCATGAAAAGCATAGCAATGTCTTAAAAAATTGGCGATATTTATGACACCTCACCAATATGTGGAATCATGTATACATGTGCAGGTGTGCATAGTATATGTATTACTGCACAGACCTACTACATCTTCCCGAATTTGGCTGCATGTGCTTGGAAATGTGCATTTGGCATGGACATCCACGAACAAAGTTTTTGTGGCTGAGTAAATGACATGCACTTGCATGTGTATGGGCCTTGGAACATGCGGCACAAGTGGTGCCACATTTCTATTAGTTATGAGTCATTGACCTTGATGTTTATATAAGGTAGAGGGTATGATAATCCCCAAGTATGTAGATCATTCTCAAAAGATGCAATATTTACCACAAGCACCACACTTGATTTTAAGTGTTTGGATAACATAACTGAGAGCCACCAACCCCGCATTATGATATTTTTTATTTTGCTTAGTGTCCCTTCTCTTGCAATATTGAAAATAATAAAAAAGCTACCTACTAAACTTTGTTTATGTCACCATTCATCGTATTGGATAGCTCAGCACAGGGTCTAAGCCCTTGACAAGAAGTAAACCACTGCATGGTAAGACATTAAGAAATTTGAGACAATCAACTGAAAATGCTTTTTCAAGTCTAAACAATACAATGTGATTTTATAAAATTGGCTGGTGAAACCTCAGTTTTTTTTTTTTTTCCCTAATATAACTTGCAAGAATTGAAGTTTGATTGTAACATTGGATTTTAATATTAGAACCGGTGAACACGGTTTCACCATCAGTACTCTGTATCCTGCTGAACCAAGTGACTAAGTCATTAGTTTAGCAACAAATGCAGTGACTAGAAAAATCACATATTCTGTTACATCAGAAACAGAATGTCCCCAACTGTTTCTCAGCTGCTTAAAGAGATGGTGGAGAGTGTAGGTGCATGGGTCCAGTCTATTGTAAAAATAAATAAATAAATAAACTGAATGGAAAATCTCAAGGTAAAATAATCTCAGCCATTAAAGAAATTTAATGGGTAATGCATTTTTACCAGGACTCGAATTCTTCATGGGATGAGAAGATGTCAGGCAAAATAAAATTCAATAATGACCAAAGCTCTGCCAAGTTGTTTTGCAAAGGTGTTCCAGTTAGCAGAAGCTTATTTTCAATAGGCAAGCGCCTCAGTTCTCTTAATAACTTGCAATGAGTATTTTTGAGCCGGTGTCCCTTGAAAAACATATGTTTCAGTAAGATATCAGAAGCACTAAATTATAGCAACAAAAAGCTTCAATGGAGTAGAGAAAAAACAGAAGAATGTGAAACAGTCAATTTACAATTTAGCATGATGATTACCTCATCGACCACAACATATTTCCAATGGTAGTGTGATAAGGCTCTTGAATCAGACATTGCAATATTATACGAAGTAATCACAATTGGAAAGTTTGGACCTATTGTTTTGGGCATGAACTTCTGCCTTATCTCCTGCCTATGCTTCTTTTCTCCATGGTATATAACAGCATCCATTGAGGGAACAAATCTGAAATTTACCAACAATCATTAGGAGAACAGACCTGAAAATTACGCTTCCAGAGCAAAATATATATTAGCATGGACCAATTAACATAGGGGTGCTCAGGGATCGGGCCAGCCCGAGCCCAGACCCAGGCCAGCTTGGGCTGGGCTTTAACCTTAACTTTTAGTAGTCAGGTTAGGCCTGGATATAAACTATAGGCCCATTTAATATATGGGCCGGGCTCGGATTAAGTGGTAGAAAGCCAGAAGCCCGGCACGGCCCAAGTGATATGCACTGTTTAAGTTAAAAACAATATATTTTTGTGAGAGAGAGGAGTTGAACACACATCCTCTCACTCACAAACAAACATCTTAACCAGGTGAGCTACAAGTTGAGTCATTAAACCATACCCATTATTCTCTATAAAATATAAATGACCCAGGCTCGGGCTTACCCTATTCTAGGTGGGATGGACTCGGGCCAGGCACTTATAGCCCAGGCTCGGGCCTGTTGTATAGAATCGGGAACACCCCTAAATTAACATGGGAAAGAAAGAATGGATTACTTCACCTTTTGACCTCATTCACCCAGTTAGAAAGAGTAGAAAGAGGAGCAATTACTAAATAAGGGCCATCCAAGCCCTTCCCCTTCAAATGAGCAAGAAAACCAATTGTTTGAACAGTCTTGCCAAGCCCCATTTGATCTGCAAGGATCCCATTAAGTCCATTTTGCCACAATGAAATCATCCATTTCACTCCTTTGATTTGATATGTCTTTAGTCTTCCACCAGTCATTAATGGTACAAGTTCAGCCTGCTCTTTCTCAGCTCTCTGCTCCTCACTGAGATCTGCATCTTCAGGAAGCACACCTTCTTGAGATCGTGTTATCATAGCTGCTACCGCCCTTGTGGCTCTCCTCTAAAAAAGCTCCATGTCATGGACACATTAGTGGGCAAATTTTCCATCCATGTGAGTGCTTTCAGAAGATATAAGCATGAAAATAATGGATAAAAAGTGCGAACAAATAATTCTCAATAAAATTAAGGTCCGCAGATTTGTAGTAATAGATCTTGGGCTCTTATAAACTACTTCCATGGGAGCATAATCATTGAAAGCAATTCACAAAGAGCATTGTCTTGCAAAGGGTCTAAGCCAAAAGACTATGGAGTTTCTATCCTAATGCTAATTAAATAAATGGTTTTTACCACTAAAATCTCTTTACACATCATGAGGACAGTTCCAAACAAGATGGTTTTGCTAAAGGGCTCGTAAAACAGACAGTGACAACATAACATTGTTATATCCAGTAACAATGCTTTTCATCACCTTGATGAATAGGTAGCAACGTGTGAACTGATGTCTTTACTACTGTGAAATATCTGTACTAGACTGACTGAAATTCTATTCATTCTCAATACAAATTTCTTAAAAAAAAAAAAAAAACTAAGTATGACAGTGAATGAATAATTGACAGAAAGGAAAGTGGTACTTGACATGTAACCACAAAGCAAGGCTGGCTCTACCATGAAGCAAGTAAAGCCCATGCTTTAGGCCCCAAAAAATATGGCCCCAAAAATGCAAAACGTAAAGCCCCATAATAGCAACTGATATCTTTTCAAATTCCAAAATAACAACTGAAATCCTTTTATTTCTCCCTAAAAATTAAGGCCCCATGATAACTTTCTCTTGAGAAGATACAATCAAGATCTTCATTTCTTCTTACCTAACCAATTCTCCAGATTACCCACTGCAAAAATTTCTGTCCATTTCTTGTCTTCTGGGTTCTCTCTCTCTCTCTCTCTCTCAATATATATATATATATATATATATTCCCTCTATTTGTCCACTTTAAAAAGGTTAGACCAATGCTTGAAGCTTTAGCTTCGAGAGAGTTGTGACTTAATTACTAATAGCAAAACATAAGGCCCCATAACAGTAACTGCAATCTTTTCAAAAAAAAAAAACTGACTTAATTAGTAATTTTGCATCACAAAAAGCAAGAAAAATAGATTTTAAATAAAATATTTATAATAATAATAAAAAATAAAAAAAGCCTCATTTAGGATTTTTGCTTCAGGCCTCAAATTGTCTTGAGCCGGCCCAGCCACAAAGAGCAATGCAATAAAGCAAAGTGGTACCTGACCAGGTACATCAATGCATGAACAATGCATTGTGGATATGCATGCATGCATGTGTGTGTGTGTATATATAGAGAGAGAGAGAAGAAGAAAAGAAAAAGGAAAATGGAAAGAAAGACAGGCAATATCCTTTTTTCCTCATGTCATTGGATTACCAACAAAAATCATTTCAAACACTACAAAGATAATTTTACTCTTTAAGTTGAACATCACAAGGTGTATAAAGAATAGAAATGAACTCAGAAAAGGGACAAGGAAATACTTACATTGTCGTATTGAGTGGAGGCCTTCCGTTTTTTGCCTCGACCTCCTTTCTTTACTTCTACAGCTTCTTTTTTATTTTCCATCCCATTCTACAAGGCAATTCCACATAAAAAGTCAGACAGAATAGAACCAACATGAAGGGGGGAAATGACATATGATCATGAGAATTTACAAAAGTGATGTCCTCCATCTTTTCAAGTAGAAACTCCGAGTATAGCTTTGTTTGTGTTAGAAGCTCATCCAATTTACTAAATTGGGTCTCATTCATAACAGGCTCTTGGGCCTTATCCCTTTCAGATTCCTCTTTCACGATGGCCTCTTGCAATTTCTCCTCTTCTTCGGCCATTGCTTTCGATATAAGAGAAGAATCCCCATTCTTCGCCTCAAGCAACATAACAACATCGTCCTTTAGACTTTCATTGCTTCCATCAATGGGCAAAGTGTCATCTTTGGGAAGGAGACCTTCAGTGGTGGCTTTTGAAATAGAGGATACACTGTTTTGTGCTTTATGTGATAGGACGTCATCCTTGGACACAGCAGCCCTGGACTCGCAAATCCCCTGCATGTAAAAGTATCATGGCATATGATATATACATATGTACACGTATGTATGCATGTAGGAATGAAAGCGAGAAAAAATTAGGGGGCAATCAAATCACCACTATAACAAAAACACAATAAGGAGAGAAGATGGATGTAAATGGAATTCAAAATGCTGAAAACAATTCTGATTTGAGTAAACATCTGATTTGAGCTTTGTAAGACTACCCTCAAAGTGCGGATCATCCAGTACACATCCAACCACTGACACATTTTGGGAAGTAGTAGGACCGTTTGCCCGACATTTTAAACACAAATGAAGAGTTACTCCCACACGAATTCACAAACAGGAGGGTGATGGCACTCAGTCATAACATCTGATTCAGAAATTAGCTGGGTCTCCATATAATCCTAACTATGTTGTGAGGCAGATCCAGATAGCCTTCTAACAAGGAGAAGGTTCAAGAGAAATTCCAATGAAGTAAAACAGTAAATCTTTAGTGACTCTCTCTGCTCCTAGATGGTAAATTTATCACTGATATACCTCAAATTGCAAGTGGGTTATATATGTTTACAAAATACAGACCTAATTGTTGCTACTTTCAAATTATTGTCTCAACTGACAACAATGATTCTGGAGGCAATAAGGAAACAGTAAAAACTAATGATATAGCCCATCAAATGTAGCAAAACAACAAATACTCAAATGGTTTGCAATGTGAGATGCATGAACCAACCAAAAAATAAATAAATAAACTAACTTCTTTTACGCGCAAGAAGCATATGGTATGAATGAAACAAGAAAGGAAAAAAATCCACAAGTTCCATGTCTCTGCTCTAACCCAAAAGACCATGACTTGTCAGACCCCCACACAAAGTTCCCTAGATCAACATTTTGGATAATATTTCCCAAGTTGTTCATCACCTAATGCTAAGTTTTCCCAAGATTCCTCTGGGATATCAGTGAAATCTGAGATGATCAGTCTTTAATCGCCTTGTCATTCCACCTGCATTGACATTCTCAAAATTTCACATTCATCGCGAAGTTGATCTAGAAGAAGCATGTATATTCTTAATGACATGGCGCACCATGGCGAAGGAAATCACCAAACAAAACAACAAAAACCCACCACAAATACACAACTAAACTGCACATTAGTGTTTGACTTGACCTAGTTCAAATGCAACTCTATATTACAAGCTTAAAACAAAGAAAGCATTTTCTCAGAAGGAAGGATGAAGAAGGAACTTTCCAGAAAGACACTCGTCTTCAGAAAAAAAAAAAAAAAAACACTCCAAACTACAAAACTGCACTATGAACAGCTTTCTCCACCTTTTGTTTTTTTTTTCCTCCCATCCAAACAGAGACCAGAAAAAAAAAAAAGGAGAAAACAGAAAACCGCAACAAAGAGGTATGATGCAGAGAGAAACGAAGATACAAAACCTCGTCTTCCAGCACGGACGTAGGAGAATCAACAGATGCCATCCCGTTTGGCGACGAGAAAGAAGGAAACCTGAAATCCAAAGCACGAATGAAAACCCTAGTTTTATGGAAACTCCAAAGATCGAAGAGGAGGAAAAGAGGAATCCAAGGAAAATGAGAAAAGGAGAGGAAATGGAAGAGAGATTGTGGAAGGATTTTGGTTTGTACCAGTCGAGGAGAAGAAAAGGCAGAGAGAGAGGTGGAAAATGGAAATTGGCGAAATGAAGTGAGTAAAAATTGGGGAAAGTGTGAGAGGGATATTTATTTATTTATTCATTTATTGTGGGTTTGGGCGGGAAAACGCGGGGCTTCATGCGTGTGAAGTGAGTTTTGAATTAAGGCGTAGGTTTGTAGGTAATTACGTCATGGTGCCCCTCCCTGTGCCTCTGCCTCTGTCCCTGCCCACTGCCTCTTTTCGGGCTATGAAACGTTTTGAAATGGAAGGACACAGGGCACTAGTATTTCTTTCTTTCTTTTGGGCTTGGAGAGGTTTTGAAATGGAAGGACACATGGCACTAGTATCTAGGAGCAGTCACAATGCGTGCGTACGGTCAGCCAGGTTACATGGGTCATTGGTGGACGCGGAGGCGGACGAGTTGCAGGCTTGTAGCGGCAGCTCGCATGGGTCGAGTATTTGTTGGGTCAGATTTGGCCGATCCTAAGAAATGGATTGGATAATAGGGTTCATAGTCGTTAACAGAGAAGTGTTCTGCTGCGAGCCATAGCATATGCAGCATAGCTCTTAGGCCCACTTGTGCCACCTTTGGTCGGTCCGACAACCCCTTTTATAGTTTTATCCTACAGTTAGATCTAATTTTTAAGAAAAATCTATGGTTAAAAAGCTACTAAATATTAAGGCTCCTAAATCAAGATATTTGAGGTCGATTTCATAGATATTGTTCTACATTTATGACACGTTTGTGTATATATCTTTTCCGCAAAATGGGGAAATTGAAATGTCAGCAAATTCTATAGAAATAAAAACTTATGAAAAGGATTTACGTAGAATTTAAAAATTCATGTTTGGTTGCGAATTTTTTCATCGTTGAATTGGTGCTAATGTTGTTTGATGTGGCTATAAATTCCTTATAGAAAATCAAAATTTCTTATTTGGTGATATAATTATTTGAAGAAAAAAAAAAAAAACATAACATGCATTCAACATCAAATACTAATTTATTTATAGAAATAAAAAAATGAAGAATTGTATGATTTTTTGTTGAAATGGAAGAGAGCGAGGAAAAGAGATAGAAGTTTTATGAGAAAATCAATTTTCCATACCCCCCATAGGAAACTTGTTCCCAGCATTAGCAGAGAAAATGCTGACAAAGTAGAAAAGTGTTTTCGTGGAATTGTTCCGCACCAAACACCTAAAAAATTGGTTTTTCGCTAAAAACCGTCCACTTTTATGTGAAAAATAGCATGTTTGTGTAGGATTGTGGAAAACCGATAATATAAACATTTTCTTCTCTCAAACAATAAATAATTATATAATTTACCCCATCTCCTATCAAAAAGACTTTTCCATGGAACTGTGGGAGAATTAGCTTTTTTTTGTACTTTTCAATGCGGAAAAGCGTTGCACTCTAAACATGATTTTTTTTTTTTTGCAAAAAAAAAAAAAAAAAACATGTCTTTCCCCTTTTTTTTTAAATGCGACTACATATATGTGTCCTAAAAAATGGTGAAATGATTAACATACATCATTGGTTAAAAACATGCGAATACAAATTATGTAATTTTACGTATGCATCACATAAAAACTTCACATATATAAATCTTGTTTTCGAGGGCTGCTCTCCTCAGCTGTAGCCCTTATTATCCTCAGCTGCAGGCATGTGAGGAGAGCAGCTGCAGCCCTCCTCACATGCCTGCAGCTGAGGATAGAGGGGAGCTGCGGCTGAGGAGAGCAGCCCCCTTGTTTTCATCTCATATATATAAATATATATATATATATATATATAAATGACGTACGTATATGCATAATGGTTACATGTGATTATGTTTATTTTACGCGTGTAATGTGAAAATGGTATATGAAATTTAACGCAACCAAAGAAGTGTAAAATATTAAGCGTCGGTATAAGTTTTCCCATAGGACAAATTATATTTTCAAACCTTCTTACGGGTCGTTTGTCTTTTACGCGTAGGATATATAAATACAATTTACACATGTAAAAGATGAATATTCAAATTTTAAGTATGCAACATTTACACACGTGTTTATTTTTACAACGTTTGTCTAATAACACTATTTTCGCATCATTTACTGACTTTATCTTCTTTTTTTCAACTCCTACGTGCCGTGGATTCTTAATCTAGACTATACAAATTGTCTTACCCTGTGTTTGGGAACGGAAGAGGGGAGGGGAGGGAAAATTTTAGGGGAAGGAAAATGAAGGGGGAGGGGAGGGATACTTAATTTTCCTTCCTCTTGTTTGTTTAGTTTGAGGGGAGGAAAAATCCCCTTTTTTCTCCCTCTTTCCCCCTCTTTCCCCCCATTTTTGAAGGAAAAATTTGGAGGTAAAATTTTCAAAAATTTACCCACAAATTCCACTCCCTCACTTTCCCTCCCCCCTTCCTAAACACCCTCTATTTTAACTTTCCTTTCATTTTCCCCTCTCCCTTTTCCTTCCCCTCATTTTACCTCATTCACAAACACAGTGTTAGACTCAAAAAGTTCAGTTTCATGTATTAAATATTGATAGAATTTGAGATAAATGAAGATATTGCATATGTAATCCAAGCCTTGCAACGCCTGGCTAATGTGAAAATCGCACTTCCAGAGATATATGATAATATAAATTTACATATTTAACATTGACTTATGCTAATGCCTATTTAGTTGAGAGCCCGTTTGGCATTTGACTTTTAAAATAAAGTGGAACGAAGTGAAATGAAAAGAGATAATAAAATATAAATGGGTTATGATGGTATTTTGTTTTTAGTTGTTTGTGATTGAATATTTTTGACTTTTTATATGAGGAAATGAAGTTTTTTTCTTCTTCTAGTAAATAAATGTAGTTGCTTTTTGACTTTTTTTGGAAAAAATGGAGAGAGTTGTGGTAAAAGTGCTTTTGATTTGATGTTTAATTTGATTTAACTTGACTTGACTTTACCAGTAAAATCACCGAATGGGCCAGAAATTCACTTTTGTCCTTGGAGTTCATGATAAAATGCAATGGCTATTTTTGGGATTCATGAATTTCACATTTGATTGAGATTCCGGGGCGACATTTGCTAAGTCGGTCACATGAAAAGTCTCTGTTGGCCAGTTATATTCTTTAAATTTTGGAACTCAAAATGCTCCTTGCCCATTATCATTCTGGAATTCTACTTTGGGGTTGAGTTTTGGGGGCTCTCATTACAAATAAAGTGGGTATGTAACTTAATTGTGAATCCGATAAAAAAATCGGATTCATATATAATTATATACTTATGTGTTCCAATCGATGATTCGAATCAAAGATGATTACATTCACACATCATATGTGCGTGTGTTTTAAGGACCTAAATTGTTTGATTTGTAACCATATTTGAGAATATATTTAACTTTTAATCATATACTATTTAATAGTTATATTTGTATATATGATTATTCGTTTTCTTAAGTTGATGCCAGATCCAGCACATAGGCTACTTGTTGGTTCTGGAACTGAATGTATAAAATTAAATTCTTGCCTTGATCTAACCCATTTACAACCCTACCTACCCAACCTTGTGAAGGAATCTCCAATCCTTTGAATGTTTGTCCTAGCCTATTTGTTTGCTTTAGAATACATGTGAATTAAATAGAAGGCCTGGTTAAAAAACAAAGATAAAAAGCGAGTTCTGAAAAATCAACTTCGAATAACACTGGTATAAAGGAAAAAAAAATCCTTGTATAAGAGGAAAACAAAGCACCTATAACCTTTGTGCCTCTGAATAGGATGAGATCATTTCAACATATTTCCTAAGACGTGACATCTATTGTTATGATGGCGGAGGAAGAAACCAATGGCAAGACTAATTAGCTTGTGGTAGCATAGCCTTTTCATTTGTCCTTTTCATGCCATTTAAATTAAAGTTGTCTTGGGATGCTAGGTGCCAGAAGTAATCCACTCTGCCTCCAGAGATGAGCCTTGGATGTCTTGTGTTTTTGTTCATTGCTGGTGAGGGAATTGGAGAGAAAAGTGCAGAGGTTTCTTCAAGAAAAACATCTCCACATGCAAGCCCTTCCAAAACTTTAATTGAAACTAAATACAACCCAGCCAACTGCTATTTGTTTGTTATAAATAGTCACCTCTAATTATCTGAACAATCAATCAATCAATCACCTTGACTTGCAATCAAATCCCAAATTTTACAGTCCTGTTGTACTATGGAAGGATAAAAAATTGCTTTTATCTAATCAAAATTAGATTGACTCATATTTAACTAGCAAAGTATGGGGGTGCTTAGGATGGGTAATATAATTTAGAGAAAAGTATCGGAAAAACCCCTAAGGACCCCCAGGTCGGGAGACGATCCATTATCGCCTTCCACACGGAAGAGGTCCTAATGGGCTTTTTAAAAAAAGAAAATTGTCATTTTATGATATGATCGATATCGACTATCATCGCTAAAGTGTCGTGTAAAAAAAAAAAAAACCTCAACTTTCTTTAGAACTCATCTAGTCTAATGTAGATCTGTTTCGATCCAAGATGTCGAAGTGAAATGCTCGGCACCAGTGATCTCGTATCGGCTGCCTTCTTCGCCTCCGTCTTCTTCTTCTTCATCCTCGTCTTCACGCCCTTCGGTGATTCCCTTGCCGCCTCTGGCCGCTAGCCGCTCAGAAATAATTAGGGCAACAACCTAACCTGAATTGCACCAACCTGGAACCGACCCTGGAAGCAGGGTCTTCTTCCTTCTACCTCGACTAGTCCTACAACCAGAACATGCAACTACCCAGGCTAGATTCTTGTTTTCTTATCTCACCACGGCAAGGCTGCAATGACGGCGACGATGGGTGGCGACACAGCGACGGTCATTCTCTGGCCACGAGACAAGAGGGGGCAGCGATGAGCGCAACAAAGATCGACTCCTCTATTTCTTCTCCTCTCCTCTGCGGTAGTCTTCTCCAGTAACGGGACGCCTGGATCCTCGGCGATTCCTCTCCAAGTTCGACCTCTACAACCAGGTCGGAAACCAAACCACCAAACACACCGCCCTCTTCTGTGATTCGATCTCAACAATCACGTTCCGGATGCTTCGCCCCTCTGCAACTTCACCGATTTACAACTAGTAGCAATCCGAAATAGGGTCTGGACGCTTCAACTGAGGATAGACGATCTCCTTCTACAGACCCCGTTTCGAATTGCTGCCGGTTGCAAAAAAGGCTAAAATTCCAAAATGGACCGACGATGTTACCCACCTAGAGATCAACGATCTCTTTCTGCAAAAATGGACCGACGATCTCACCCACCCAAAGATCAATGATCTCTTCTGTCATGACAAATGTCCAAAATCCCAGCACCGACACAACTAACCATGCTTTTGCTCCTCTTGGTTTCAAGCCTACGCTTCAGATTGATCATGGCCCATATTATGTAGATATGATTAAATCCGATCTCGACCTTCTGAGAGAGAGAGAGAGAGAGAGAGAGAGAGAGAGCGGTTTTTTTTTTTTCTTCTTAGCTCTAATGGTCGATATCGACCATCACTACTTAGCTTTAATGGCCGATATCGACCTATCTATCAGTCAGATTTTTTCCAACCTATAACTGTATTATTTGTTGAACACGACAGAATGGTCGATATCGACCAAAACTACTTCCTCCTAATCGTCGTTATCGACCATTTTGGCAGTCATATTTTTTTCCAACATGTAAATAAGAATACTACAAAATGGTCGATATCGACCATATCGTAAAATAAAAAAAATAAAAAAAAGGACTGAAAAGGAACCTGAGAACCCCTCCCGTCTTCAATATGCTACTGGGTCATCGTCGGTCCTATGGGTTCCTACGAAGATGTTTCTCATAGTTTCCTCTATAATTTATCACAAAAAATGCATACAAAAATATTTTAAAAAAATTTAATGGGAGCCCCTCAGTTGAGCGCTGGTGCTCACGTCATCGGGGCCCCAAAATGCATGGTGGGCCCACTTTATTGACCATCCTAAGTGGACCAAGACACAGGGACCCTCCTATGGTCGTGGGTATTGCGGTTCGGCACCAATTCGAACAAGTTGGACCGTTGGATCAACTGTGCACTCGTTGTGGATGGTGAAAACTTATAGGTTGTGGATCAAGTGGAGGGCCAATGATGGTCTGAGCTTCTGTCCATCCATCGAAATTACCATAATAAAATCAACATAAAAGATTATTTAGTGTACCATAAATTATAATTCAATTTATTTTCAATTTTGGCCTTCCCTATCAAATAAACCCATTTGCACAACTTTACATCTGCAGCACAAGCATGCCAATCTATACCATTAAATAAAGAAGAGAATTATCACAACAATTTCGGATTAATAGTAAACTACTATGGATTTCCATATAATCTTCAAAGACTGTCAAGCAGTGGACCCTATTTTTTAGATAAATTGAGGTGATTGGTTGTGAAGCTGAAAAAAGAAAAAAAAAAAGGCAGGCTAATTTGTAATTGTAAAGAAACATAGATGGATATTAAAACGGTGAAAGGACATACTTTGAAAGGCAATGAGTTTTATAGTCTCTTCAAACCTTTTTGGAGATGGACAAAAGGGCATGATGCAGAAAAGCAAAGAAAACATTTGTGCTTTTCAAATGTTTAGTGCAGTTCGGTGGCAAACAGGTGGGGCCGGCTACAGATGGGTTGGGAAACCCGTATTTTTGGTTTATCTAAAAGACCAAGCCAGATCCAGAACGCATTAGTGTGGGTCAGGAATTTCTGACCCATCCGACTTAAATAAGCATCCGGTCAGTTTGACAACTCTACTAATAAAGTCAAATAAAGTAAAATTGGCTTTGAAGAAAGAATAAAATATAAATTATTCAGGATGTGATGATATTTTATTTTTAGTTATTCGTTATGAAATCTTTTTGGACTTTTAATATACTCTCTTTTCAAGACACATGATTCTTCCCATATTCCTTCCATGGTTTTAAAACATAGTTTCAAACACTGCATCAGTCAAAGCCAAAAATCTTTTATGTATCTATCCCAAACTAATATTTCAGCCCCTTTTATTAGAATCTTTTGAAATAGCCAGAAGATTAGGATTTTATTTTTGTTTTCGTCTTTTTTGCAGATCGCCATAGTGAATGAAGCAGAATGTGCATGGTAGTGACAATAGAGTTCCAATTCATTACCTAACAAGCAAAAAAAAAAATGTAGTTTCAATTCATCTTAGATTTCAGACTAAATCCACAGGAATCTGTATCATTTTAGACCGAAACATTTATATCTTGGGTGACAAAACTTGGTTTCGGTCCAGTTTTGAAAACTGTGATTCCTTCCCTCAAAGTTTAATCAACTCTTTACCAGGAATGTTTCTCTTGAATTCAGTCACATCGTACAAGGTGGTGGGCCTCCAGTAGCATCTTTTGTTGGAAGCTGAAGACTAGCAAACAATCCATTCTTTAAATAAGTGAATATTTTCTGCACAAAGAACCAGGTGGCTGGAAGACATAACTTATATTAATAGTAAGAAAGTAATGTTTATTATCTGACAACATAGGTCCATATGCACTGCATATTGCACCGGCAATGGCACAAAGATAACTTAAAAATTATGTGGATTCAAAATTCCTCAAACATCCAGATTTGGTAGCCACAGTTTCGTACCATTGGTTAGGTGAGTTCAAAAGAAAATGCTCAAAACACAGATTCCTCAGCTTCAACGAGTTGCCATCACCGTCGGCTCAAACTAGCTATATTTTTGGTAAATGAGTCGACTCATACGAAGAAATACCAGGTTGTGCCTGCAGAGAGAATGTAGATTTAGAAGCAAAAGGAAACAGCAGATGCTAGTTTTTTTCTTCATGCAAACAACATAGCTCCAGACAACCAGATATATGAAACATCTGTTAAGTTTTATAGCAATATCTGTATCAATATTATTGTACACGAGTAGAAATTTGAAAGAAGTAACAGAGAAACAACTAATAAAACAGGTTAGAATCTCATAAAAAAGAACAAGAAAATACTAAGTTTGTACTCGTGATCACAATAAAAAGTATCCAATGCCTGAACCATGTGCCTGACATTATAATTTTGTGAAAATAAAATCTTTATCACAAGATGAATTAGTCTGATTCTTACTATTAAGATGTCGGTTTTTTTTTTTTTTTTAACCCCTTTGACGAAAACTAGACATGATAATGTTACTGATAGTAAGGTTCTAGACATATGATATATAAGTATATTGCAAGACAACGTACCTCGAGATATTTAGTTAACAGAATCGTGGTACTGAAATTAAAGCCCTCAACTGGTTCCCCTTCCATGCGAGACAAGTGGAGCTGCTTTCTAACTTGGGAAGCCAGTGACTGCAGTTCGACATATAAATGTCATTCAAGATAAAATCACTTACCACAATGCGACAGGGAGCAGCAGCAATCGCAAAATGTAGAAACTAAGCAATAAGACAAGCATTTAAGAATCTCACGATTCCTAAACAAGAAAACCTAGAAAATGACAGTTGCAACTAAATAATGTAACATGGGCTTGAAAGAGAGATGATATCAGCAACAAACCTTGCCCAACTCCACTCCCCACTGGTCAAAGGAGTTGATCCCCCATGTGAAACCTTGAACTGCAATTCTGTGCTCATAAATTGCCAACAACTGGAGCACAAAAAAAACTACCTTAGCTATTGCGTTCCAACAGACGAGCATCAAGAATCATCAATAGACGTTTAACTAAGATAATAAAAAATCACACAACAGCAAAGTGCGTAGATGTATGTCCCCATGTGTACCCAACACCTCATCTAATAGCTACATGTTATCTATGATTTCATGTATTTCCAAGTATCATAGTTCTTAACAGAAAAAAAAAAAAAAAAAAAAATGGAAAAAAGAAGCAGTGGCATAAATACATACATGCTATAACCAGCATTTATCTATAGAAATCCAAACTGCCATCTAATGTAAAGTTAATGAACTAAATTTGTGTAGTGTCCACTGAAAAGCAGGCTTACCTAACCCATAACCCCAAACCCCGCATCCGTGCGGGCGGCAAAACCCCAATAAAATAAAACACTTTTCTGCAGATTCACAGAAAACTGAACTTCTTTGACGTTTTTTAGTCGAGAAAATTTATCCGCACCAAACGACGGAAATCAAAGTCCACAAAAAAGATGCCAAATAAACGTGCCCTAAATATTCTCAAAGTCAGATAAAAAATGCCTAAGAGGATGTGGTTTTAAAGCTGTTCTTCCATTCGGAGAACTCTTTGGAACATCCTTCACATATGAAACTTCACATAGATTCAGATGCACGAACATCTTATTCAAACTCTTGGAGGAATGAAGCATCTGCTGACAACCACTTATTCTAAAAGCTTAAGCTAATAGAGGAGGTGTAACAATGTATATCAAGGTTACAAACCACACCCCCCCCAACCCCGCACGTGCAGGCTCCTTCATGGGAATTGCACCCCTCCATGGGAGAATACAAGGGCTCCACATGGGAATTACAACCTCTATGGGAGAATACAAGGCACAATAGCCCCAGGGATTCGAACACTCGACCTCCTACTCTGATAAAACCACTTACTCTAAAAGCTTAAGCTGATAGAGGACGGTGTAACAATGTATATCAAGATTACAATAGCATCCACATGCAATTTCTTTTTAATATAGACAAGGATCAAATAGGAAAAGTTAATACCACAGTTTGCTCATACAGTTATTAGCCTGCAAAATTATCTATGATCTTCAAGTTACAAAAAGTCTTGAAAATGAAGAAAAAGGGAATTTATAGTTCACAAATGGCAATGGGATTGTCAACAAAGGTCAATGACTTGAATCAAAATAAAAAGAAACTTCAACAGAATGAAGGGTGCCAGAAGTACTGTAGAAACCTGTCCAATGTTGTACGCATTTAGAGAGGGGAGCAAAAGGCTGAGTGATGGCCGGTTCCCAGGAAAAGTCTGCACAAGGCAATTCAAGGCTTTAGGAAAAGGCAAGCTAAGAAAAAAGGGGAAATTGCTTGAAAAAAAAGGATGTTTTGGCCCATTGCAACATGATCTGTATAACTTATTCATTAAAGTATAAAATATGAAGCATAAGTTAAAAGAAAATAACCTTGTGAGGCATAAGATGGCTAGGACAATTCTCCCTTTGCAGCTGTTCTGGTGTCTGGAAGTTATCAAAATGCGGTAAGGTGTCAAATTAATCTAAATACTTCATTCAATACAGTCGTTGTCATCATCATCATCAAAGCCTTGTCCCAACTATGTTGGGGTCGGCTACATGAATTCTATTTCTCCATTCTGATCACTTCATTCAATGCAGTATTAAAAATAAAAAAGTACAATAGACTACCTTCCCATAAGCAAGAGCATCAGGCTGTGCAAAAAAGTTTGACATCAGCTCATCGTGGTTACTCACCATTTCCCCTACAAAATGAGTCAGGAAAAAAAAAAAAAAAAAAAGGTCGGAGGATCATAGATTGGGAATCAAACTATGAACCAGGAAGCATGTGTTTTAAGGTACCTTTTAAGTAGACAGGTTGTTGACTCTTCACAACACCAATGAAATCACAAGGAATAACACGCCCCTGAAAGTTCCAAGAAAATTTCTTCAAAGATCATTTAGATTGATGCAAGCTAGCACTAACGGCATGAATAAATATTGCCTGAAATTTTCCAGTTAATGTCAAATCCCTGCAAATCTTAAATGCACATGCAAGGAAAAAAAAAAGGACTACCGACTTTACCCTGGAAAAAGAACTAGCATCTTACACCAGTCGGCTACAATACTGTATAAAGGACTACAATAGTCTGCAGCTACACAAAAACAGTTGGCTTTTGTACAGTATGGCAATCCCCAGGTGTGTGAAACTAGTCCTTTTCACATGCCCAATCCATAAGGTCACAAAGGTGGGTTATTCAAAGTATAAAAGGGGGCAGTTCCAGCTGACTATGTCCCATTGCCTACATAAACTATGAAAGGCCTACATAAACTAATGAAAGGCCCTTAAGTCCCTTTCTCTCACGGGTACATGAAAGATAAGCAATCCACTTAGTTAAAACTAAATTTTTTCATGATACAATAGGATATTACAGTTAACATATACACTGACTTCCACATCTACATAGATGATAGAACCATACAAAATATTGAATATCTGGAGCACATTAAGAGGCAAAAAATTATCTACAGAAGGAAGGTAGATAAGACTGATCGAGACATCAGTATCTGGCAAGACATAATCACCAACAATGATGGGGGATTTCCAATAATTAGCCACTGACCAAATTACATGGGAAATATCCATGTTACACTTGAGCACATGGGAAATTATCTTGTTTCACTTGAGCACATCCAAATTACCTGGTGGATCAGCTGGTAAAAGCTATGCTGACCATTTGTGCCTGGTTCACCAAAATCTATTTCACCAGCCTCAAAAGGAAGTGGCACACCATCAATAGATACACCTTTCCCATTGCTCTCCATGCTAACCTGTAAGAACAAGGCAACTTCAGTTATATGTAAAAAAAAATAGAGAGAGAGAGAGAGAGAGAGAGAGAGAGAGAGAGAGAGAGAGAGAGAGAGAGAGAGAGAGAGAGAGCACTAGTTGCCTGTTGGATATGTGGAGCAAATTTCTCTAGTGCCTGAGAGTATGGTAAGATGGCCTGGAGAGATAGGAAACGGTAATAAGAAGTTAACAACTTCAGGTTCAAACACAATAGAAAGACTAATGCATTTAAATCCATCATGAATTGCACAAAAAAGACTCACTCTTGCAGGATAGCCCAAAAATGAAACATTCCACACACTCAATAAACCTAAAAGAACCTGCTTTCACATAAGTGCAAACATTGTCATAACAGATTTAACAGAATACAGTATGCTATGAAAAGTAGTGAAACTTACAGGTATGTTTTTCTCAAATGGCGTCAAGTGGAAATGATCATCAATGCTTGCAGCTCCCTTTAGGAACCTTCACCCCCCCAAAAAAAAAAAAACTGTTATGCTAGATAATCAATCGTATCAGAAAAACATGTCGAAATGGAGGGGAAAAATTCTCAGAATTGTTCTAGATAATAAATGGAAAGCAAATAGAAAAACTAAATACAACAGCACTGTTAGTGAACAAGAGTGTCTTTGGCCGAAAAAAAAAAGAAGTAAACAGCAGACAGAAAATACTGAGGTGCAAAAATAAAAATTAAAAAGCCAAAAAACTCAACATGAAGAAAGGAAGAAAAGGGCAAGCATACACAGAAGTCGATGAATACCTCCCATCGTTACTGATAAAAGAAGTGATGAACAAGTTATATGATTGCAGCACATCGTTTTGTTTCCAGTTTTCACCTTCCTTTTGTTGTCAGTTCCTACATATTCAGCCTGCTTCATCATCGTCATCATCAAAACCTTATCCCAACTACCTTGGGTCGGCCTGCCTCACACAATTGGTAATGGATGCAAAAGCCCTGGGATAGGCAGGGTAGCTGTAGTTGAGACTGGCTGGAACAGGGGGACATTTGCCAGGAGTTCTCTTGGTAAAATTAGGTTACTTGGGTAGAATTAAGTATCCAAAAAAGAAAAAAAAAAACCCATTTTTATTTAAGTGTGTGTTCTCTCATTCCACAATTTAGCATACCACACTGTCTACTTCACTCTAAGCCTTTAATGGTCTCTTCCTTCTCCAAGTTCCTTGTATTTTAATCTCCCTCTTCATTCCAACTCTTGTTGCTTTAACAGTTTCAACTTCATCTATTTTCTTTTCTTTCTTTTTAAATCTAGAAGCGGCTTTGATTTTATTCTTCCTTCTGTGTATCAAAATGCCCATCAAATAAAGACTATTCACTTGGTTAATTGATGAAAGCTGTTTTTAAATGATAAAATTTAACTAAATTTTCATTGACAAGAATAAAACTACATCGAATTTGAACCATTCAAAAAAAAAAAAGAAAAAAAAAAGAAAGAAAGAAAAAACTGCATCAAATTTGAGTTACCATACTTTTGAACAACTGAGAAACCATATTGAAGAGATAAAGGAAGCACACCAACCGCGCTGCAGACTGCAATAAGATGTTTGCAATCAATGTTCAATAGGAGGCTGTGAGATTGATATGAAGAGCTTTAATATGCATTTTTGTTCAAAAGTAAAAAGATAAATAATGTACTCACCACTGTAACGACCTCCAACCCAATCCCAGAATGCAAAAGCATTATTAGGGTCTATTCCAAACTTTTCAACAAGCTGCATCAGAACAAGAAAAATGTTGAGCTTGAAACAACTCAACACAATATATGGAAAGAATAACCACCAGGTGGGGAGAGAAAAAACTAAACAAAAAAAGGTTCTGAACATTTGAGGAGGTACTACTAGTATGTAGTTCATCATTGGTTAGAATCCTTCCTTGATAATGCAGAGGAAGGCCCCAGCTCTATTCCTGTTCATGTAGACTCTAAACTTGATTTGGAATAATTTTATAGCCGACTGCCTGTCTAATACCAAACCTCCTTATCTGGGTATGAGATGGCACACAATGGCAGAGGACTCAATTCAAAGTGAGATCACAGAAATGCAGCATACACAGGATCAACACAACGATCACCCAACATATGCTTGGAGAAGGGGCCAACAAGTAGGGGAGGAGAGGCTATCATCAAGTAGCTCAAAAATAAATTATGGTAACCAAAAAAGACAATCTAATAGAAACTATCGAAAGTCATTGATCCAATCATGTGCATCACTAATCATATGTAACTATTAAGTACGCAAATGTAATAGAAGTGTAAGAGAAAAGTTGAAGCAAAAAAAAAAAAAAAGAGTCTAAACACAGTATATGTTGAATCTTTCATGACTTAGGAGGAAGTGATGTAGGATTGACCTGCGGGCCACAAACATGGGTCCAAGATAACTTATGATTTATTTTACTTCCCTAAATATTTGTCAATAGCTTCTAATGTTATTTAATGGGCTGTAATTAGGATAGTTTCCAATTTGGTTTTGCTTTCCTAGTTTGATTAGGTTTGTTAGCCACCAAATTTTCTCTTCTTATTTATATGCATGGAATTCTCAGACTTTGATTATTTAAATAAGATTACTATGGGTTTTCCATCCTTCAAAAGTGCGTCCTCATTGAAGTCTATGTGAAGATGAGTTATAGTGTCCGTGGACACGTACTTTGGCATTTCCACGCAAACCCTAATCCTAGGGCCTGCATCAATTGGTATTAGAGAAAACGACCCTTGCAATTGGTTTTTCTTCTATTGACAGAGAGATTAAGAGGAGACTGTTGCATTTGCCCTCCTGTGTCACGAGTGAGCTCGACACTTGGCCTGAGTTTAGTTCAAATCCGGGTTTGACCCAAGTCTTTCAGTCCAAGTCTATTAGTCTAGTTCGACTTAGGTTCAGGTCAACATCAGATAAGGGTCAACATCAGATAAGGTCGGGTTGGACTTGGACCTGATCCATTCCACAGGAGTCTGAGACAGCAGCATAGCATCTAGTCAAGGCAGATCTGACTGATCAAGGGCCAAGATTTTTTTTTTTGCAATTTTGGAGTGATCTGACATCAGAGTAGATCCGTTTTCGCTAGCGTGTTCGTGAAGAGCAGATCTATAGAAAAGGTCAGTCCATTCTTACATCCAAGTCAATATGAGATCGCATATTAGTGAATTCTACAATCAACTTAAAAAAACCATATGTGCGGTTAAATATGGAAAATGGTATGCCAAGAATGAAGACTATTGTAAACAATTTCTTAGTTTGAGACAAGGAGACGTGACAGTAGTTGAAATTTTTTTTTTGAATGGTAACAGTAGTTGAATACTCAGATCAATTTTCAAGAGTGTAATACATATGTGGATTAGATGATGATGAGGGACATGATTTAACTAGTTTTCTCAGAGGTTTGAGACGGGATATATTGGAGAAAATGAATGACTGCAAGACCATTCATTAGGCATATTGGGCAGCAATTCGTGTTGAGTACATGTTTAAATGACCTCATTTGTAAAAAAAACTAAGCCTCAAGGAGGAAAGTTGCCGCAGATAACAAAAGCCCATATTGTGAAACCCATGGCAAATGATATCCAGACTAACACAGAGAAGCCATAGCAAGACAAAAAAGATTCCACAACTACATTTGGCCCCAAATTCCTTCTATGGGTAATGGTGATCAAAAGATGAAAGCAAAAAGGAAAGAAGAACAAGTTGTTGAAGTTCCCCACATTGATTTTGTCCTCAGCGACCAACCCTGGAAACTTGGAGATTGCGATTTGATGATGCAGATTCAACACATGAAGTATCCAAAGGTTCGATTGCCCATCCAAATAAAATCTTGACATCAAAGGAAGCGATGCAGCAAGCCTACTTCAAGTTGGAAGAAAAGATTGCATAGAGTTTTCCAATTATACATAAAAGCTGAAGATCAACCAATGAATTGGAAATTTGTCTGATGAATCTTTGATCTAGGAAGGCAATTATAGAACTCAAGGTCGAATTATCTCCAAGTCAAGGAGACCTACGGGCCACACACATGGGTCTGAAATAGCTTACGATTTATTTTATTTCTCTAAGCATTTTTCATTAGTTTCAAATTTCATTTAATGGGTTGCAATTAGGATAGTTTCCAATTTGACTTTGAGCCACCAATTTTTCTCTTCTTATTTATATGCATTGTAAGAGATAGAATTCTCATACTTTGATTATTGAAATAAGATTATCGTAGGTTTTCTATCTCTCGGAGGTGCGTCCTCATTGAAGTCTCTATGAAGACATGTTATAGTGTCTGTGGACACGTGCTTTGGCACTTCCACGCAAGCCCTAACCATAGGGCCTGCATAAAAAGGTATAAGAGTCATGTACACATTGCCTGAAATCACTGCACACTAGTTGTTTTGTGTGTAACTAGAATGCCAGGTAGAACAAGGCATTTACAAATTGCTTTATTGTTGTATCAAATTTTAATGTTTAAATTTTGAATAATACAATTTGAATAGCAGAAACTAATGAGTTTTTATCCATAACTGGTCTTAACAAAAGCTAAATAAAAGGGGATTAATATACGTGAACCTTTATCTCAACCATATAAATTATTACTCGCTTAGCAGAGGGCCTCAACTAGCCATGACCCATGAGAAAAGGTCAAATGGCTGAAAACACAAGGTTAAAATTCACCAGAACAGTCTTTCTCTGTTCATTCAGTAAGAACTCTAAAAGAATGGGAGCTTTCTACCCACTACTCAGTACATTATGATTCTCCTAATCATGGTCTCGCTCCTTAGTTCATGAAGAAGACGCTCTTTCATACTTCTTATTTCCTTTTCAAGTCTTTGAGTTTTATGCCGGCTACCTAGTATCCACCGCTTGTTTGAATTCCAAGCCCCATTGGCATCCCCAACTCACTCAAGTGTCTATCAGAGTCCCAGCTAAAAATGAGAATATATCAAAAATTTAAAAAGTGAACATACAAACAATAAAAATGCAACTCCTTCAATGTTCAGTGTCTTGGGATTGAGAGGAGAAAATGAATTAAAATGTCAAAAAGGGGCAAACTTTTTTTTTTTTTTGAATGGCCAAAAGGGGGGCAAACTTTGTAGCTGAAGAAAAAAAAAACAGCAACTAAACCAATGGCTAATGCTAAATATAATAAGCTCGACTAAGAGTAAATTGATGAAGATACCGTAAGGTTCGTACTAACAGCTACCATGTGCTTTGCAACTGCTTGAGGCCTGAAAAAAGTGAAACCAACCATAAAAGGATAAATTGGTTAACATATAAATCAAAGGATTCATAGCTAAAGGATACAATCGTACTGTTGCACTAACCCAAGAGCAGTGGAAATCCACTCCCTCAATGTTCGAGCATTCAGCATCGTTTCAGCTGTTGTAAAAGTCTTTGAAACCACAACAACTGCATTAATTACACGAACAAAAATCTAATTTTAACGCAAAAGTCCAGGAATAAACTGGCACACAATCAGTATAAAAATAGATAACATAAAAAGAACAGAGAAACATAAGAGCTACCTAAGGTAGTTTCAGGATTCAACCCGGTTAAACTTCGAGCAACATCAACGGGATCGACGTTTGCAAGACTGCAAAGAAATGCCTGTTTAGGATTGAATTATATAGCAAATAAATGTCAAGTAGCATAAATAAAAATTCTGGGAGATATCAAATATGGCAAGAATGGGAAAGAATAATCAAAGGTAGTAAGAAGCTCATGCATGTATTACTGAATTTTTCTTGCAAACTCATCCTCTAGGGGTCGGCTTCTTGGGCAAGTTGAAGCAACTTGTTGAGAACATAAATTTATGAAGATGCTAAGATATGCATAGAAAAGCAAGTTGCAGCAACCCGTTGAAAACATAAATTTATGAAGATGCTAAGATATGCATAGAAAAGCAAAAGGAATGAGCTACCTTTCCAGATGACAATAATGAAGGTAAATATAATAAATTGGAAGGATGGGAGCATATAACATATTAAGAAATCAGAATGTAAGCAAGACAGTTGAAATCAAAGAAATGGTTTCTCAGTACACACAATCTCTCTGAACGTTCTGCCCTATTATAGGTTCAAAACATTCAGAGGAAAGTAAGCAAATGCATAATTTAACCCTGACGCTTTTTTATCATTTACAAATGAAAGTGGAGAGGTTGAAGATGGGTAAAAGGTGGAAGATTATGCACAAATGAGTACCGCCAACAGAGAAGAGACGATACAATTTTCCCACTTGTTAATGGTAAGTAGTTTCTTATCCCCTTCCCTCTGAAATAAAGTTCCACCACATGCGGGAATATTTGGTGGTCTTCACCACATGCGAAAATATTTGGTGGTCTTAACTTTCAGCCATATTCCTTCGTACATTATCTTCCACCGTTCACCCTCTCCAACCTATCCACTTCCATATGTAAAATGACAAAAATAAAGGTCTGCACCCAACCTCAAAAGTGAGAAGTTTTATTTTTTAGCAGTAACAATAAGATTCATTAAAAAGGATAACTACAACAAAAACCCAAAGAAAGGGGAGGGAGAAAGGGGAGGGTACAAGAGCACTATGCGCCCCCCCCCCCCCCCGCCCCCCCCCCGCCCGAAAATTACAATAAGGATCCAGGATCCTACCCATAGAGAAGATCTACTTTCATGACGAAAAGTAACATCCAAATGCATGGATAACTCCTTAAATCTCGTTGAAGTAAAAATGGAACTTCCAAGGCTTAGGACCAATTTGGGGAACCCAACCCACCACATTTGAAGAATTGCTCTCCACAATAAGCTTATCCTGAAAAGAACCTGAAAAAATACAAAGGGCTTCCGCAATGGCCAACACTTCCACTTCATTTGAATCACGAATCCCAATTGGTTTAGAGAACACCATCAACACTTTATCTTTGGAATTATGAAGCACACCACTGATTCCCACCGGCCCAGCTTGCCTCTAGAATCACCATCCACATTAAACTTTAACACCACTGGTGGAAGAGAGGACCACGGGATAACCCTCTTTCCCCTACCTCGGCCGCAACCCATACAAGCCTCCCAATTGAAAAGAATATCATTCAAATTCAAATTAAAAAACTCCTTTCAGATCATCGACCACTTCACAATTCAAATCCACCCTCGATATCAAAGCATTGACTGTAGACAAAGAACCCCTAAAGATCCTTTCATTTATCTCCCTCCAAACTAACCATGAAATGGGAATGAGAGAATCATCCAAAGCACTAACCCACGCTCTAGAAAGGCACCCACACCAAAGGCAACACCACCTTCGAAATAGTACCCAAAACACATCAAGCTAACCCACTCTTACTGAAGAAATGGCTTCATATAGAAGAGGCCATGTCACAGTGTAAGAATAAGTGATCCACGCTCTACCTTGGTGCACATCACACAGACATTTGAAATGCTATCCAACATCAAACATCTTTCTTCTCAAGTTGTCTGCAGTGGAAACCTTCTCATCTATTCCTTACCAACAGAACACCTAAACTCGAGGGGGAACCACACCCAACCACACAATTGCACATGGAACTCTAGGCTGAGAAGGTCCCTCTAGAGCTAAGTAGAACGCTTTAGCCGAGAACATCCCCAAGGTAGAGTGCTTCCAAATTCTCCTATTGTTGTCATCCTTGCACAAAAGAAGACTCAGTAACTCCCCATACTGGACCTCCTCTGACTAACGAAGGGACCTTCTAAAAGACACTACCCAAGACAAATTGTTGCCCCCACTCTCATAACGCTCCCTCACAGAGACTCTTCGTTATTTCATGACACCCATGTGACGTTCTAAAAAATCAACAATAACATGAGCTAAGAATAATGAATCCATGCAAACAAATGCACACTTCTTTTTATTATCACACTTATCAGCATCACGATGTGCACACTTACAATCGCAACTGGCGCCCTCTTGCACATTCTATTCCCTCTGGATCTGCATATTTCAAGATAAAATTGCAATCAGCTTCTTACAACAAAATTACCCAAATATTTTACAATTAAAAAAAAAATATACAAAAATACAAAATAGAAATAAAATTGGCCTGCACTGCAGATGGTGCACATAGAATACATCATCCAAAACAAAAGTATGTAAATGACTGACAAAAGAAAATGTCACGTAAATGGTATTCCCAAATCTCAAGCCTTAAATAAAAGTGACTTGGTTTTGTGATTCTGATGAGTCCACCAAAGAAAAGGCTCCCAGCTTTGCATCATCCAATATTTTGCCCTCTCCTTATTAAATGTGGAATACTGATGCACGTTTATTCCATGATCATCTATTTACAGGATGTTAATCAAAGGATTAGGAACTTAGAATTGTCCTATTGGGAGAAGTTCTAGGACTGTTTCATGTATGGTAGATGGAGGCTCATCAGATCAGCTCTGTAATATGGTTATAAAACCATGATCCTTACTTGCATACTAATGATTTAGTGAATTGCATAAAACCATAAACCTTACCTGTTTGAAGAGCAGTGTGGACAAAAAGAGGACCCAAGAAGCTGCCACCAATACCAACAGAAATGACATCCTTTAATGCTTTTCCTGTCGCTCCAACCTACCAGAGCAGGTTATTATCTGACATTTAGACATTACATTGCAGGAATCATTCACAAAATGACTTGTTTTTCAAATTTTTACCCAGGAGCCACTCCGAACCCTCTCTGCAAACTCGCTGATTTTGTCCAGAACTTTCCATACATCTGGAACAACATTCTTTCCATCACTGCAAATAACTTTGTCCCTTGGAGCCCGTAGAGCAACATGAAGTACGGACCTATTCTCAGTGATGTTTATCTGAAAATGCATCCCAAAATTTAAATGAAAAGAACAAAAAAAAGGACGGGTGTATCGATGATATATCTGCAAATGCACTAACCAAAACTATTTGGATAACAGAATGAATAATTACTTCATTCCTAAAAGAAACCACTATATATATATATATATATATGTAGGCTTACACTTCATGAACTGTTCTGGTGACTGAATTGAAGGAAAAAAAAATTATCCCCATGTTAGTGATTTGACATCAAATAGAAACAAATTAAAAGGAACCGTATACGAAGCTACAAGTTCGAACACAATGACTAACAGTTCGACCATATAGAGTCGTAGACATGATGATTGGGGGAAAATTTTATAGATAATTATAGTAGCAAAGATGAAGGGATCCTGACTAGAGTAAGAACTGTCTGTAAAGAGTTGTCAGGGTTCCCAGCCGAAGTTGGGCTGCACCAAGGTTCTTTGAGCCCATTTTTACATAGGTTATGGACGATTTGACAGTAAAAATCCAGGATGAGGTCCATTTTTTGTATGCTGTCTGCAGGTGATTGGGTGCCAATTAGTCAACTTGAAAACAAGTAAATAATAAGATGCGATTGGGCTATTGAGTCAAATTGTTTGATATTTAGCAGAACAGAGAATAAACTATAGAAAGCAAGTTTACCGGATCAAAGTCTAGAATGTGATCTAGTCAAAATTAGAAACCACTCCATGTAACATCGATATATATATATATATATGTATATATATATTTTTTTCATATACATATATATATGCCGATGTCTTCTGAGTTCTGATCCATGATACATGGATACTTCACTAGGCAACGTATCATGTCGTATCATATACGAGACTTCACTTTTCATGTGTAAAATCCATGTCCTTGCCATATCCACGGCGTGACCCCACTGTATATGAGCACCATAGCTTCTTACAGGTTTTGGTTTGGTTAAAATGTCGATTTAAAGCAAGACCTGATCAAGTTTTTAATACTCGAAAATCAACCACTATCCTTGGGGATCCAAAATTGTGGCACAAAGTTCAGACCCAATAGTCAAACAACCCAAAGCGTCGCCCAAATTTCCCGTAAATGGGAGTTCATTGCCGTAACTATGCACAAGGCCTGCACCTTTACATATATGTTTATTATATAAAAAGGGATTCATCCAATATCTAAAAAATGTCTGCTACTTGAAAGGGGAAACTATATTGTGGCGTTACATTCTATGAAAGGAGAGTTCTCTCTCTCTCTCTCTCTCTCTCTCTCTCTCTCTCTCTCTCTCTCTCTCTCAGTGGCAATCATATGATATTAATAAAAAAAAGTTATTATCATATGATTATGTCATAAAGGCAAGTCCACCATTATATGTCACTATTAGTGAAAATGAGAGATATAAGTAAATGTTTTACATACATGCTCTCCGCTGAACATTTTGTCAATCTTCTGTTTAAGATGGGCTGCCTGCATTGAACACCACATGGATAGTAGAAGTTAGAATACACCATCGGTGTGCACTGTGAAAAAAAGGGAGAAAACTCCACCTCTGCCAATCTGAATAATTTTTCCATGGTGTCCTGATAGATTCGCTGTCGTGAGTAGTCTAACAGTATTCCATCAAACTCACTGTAGAAGTACACCCACCACATATTTTTTTCATGACAAAGCTATAGTTTTACAGTAGAAAGAAAGATTCAATGAAAGAAAGCAGCTTATAAGAATCCACAGTATCATACACTATCATCGACTTGCAGCGTGTGGAGTCATTCATCAAATCGCGTAAATGTGTCTTTTTTATTTCTTCAACATGGCCCTGAATCACCACAGAACAGGATATCAATGTTACTGCTGACACACTTGCAATGCAAAACCAATAAATATAAATGAGATCACACCTTCAAGTCCTTCCATGGCTCTGTGTCACTGATGAGAGTGGAAGAAGCCATTGAATTCTGTAATCATGGCACGGGATTATTAAAAATTATGTAACAGCCTCAGCATTATTCTTAGCTGATTCTAATGTAAAGTTGACAAAAAAAGAGGAGTGGGGGAGGGGGGGATTGCAAAAGCATTGCTGAGTCCACATCTGCGCTCAAAAGCAGCACAGACTACGTAAATAAGAAGATTAGTATGTACCAGTCACCGGATTTAAGTCCATCATCAAACTTTATACCATCTGTGATCTATCTGGGTTCTAAAAAAGATAATTTTAGCTGACAATTAAAAGTTTAGACATGCTATGTGTATTTACAGCCACTTGACAAGATACCCTATGAACTTTGTTGCTCCTTGAGCATTTGCTAGATTGGCGAAGTTCAACAAAAGCACAAATCATTTCATGATTGTAAAAGACGCCCCTGCCCTGGAAAATACAGGATTCCATTATGCTGACCTTAGTTTCATGTGACATGACTATGATGATGGTGATGATGATCAAAAGATGTCCGAATTTTCATGTTCTCATCGTCACCACCACCATCATCAAAGCCTTTCCCCAACTATATTGGGTCGGCTATATGAATTATATTTCTCCATTCGGATCTATCCTTGGCCAAGGTTCAAATTGATATTTATGATGGATTGTTTATCATAAATGCAGCCGATACAGACACCACAGGTGCCAACTGCACCACATGCATAGTAGATCTGATCCATTTATTAGCCTTGACCCCATATAGCGCTTTAGCTTGAAAAAGCAAGCTGACCAACAGATCAGGTGGGCCAAATAGGCCCACATTTCTGACTCATGGATGACCCACCCACATGATGTGTCAGCCTACATGATCTTTTTGGGCCACCATGAATGCAGAGTAATTCACATCAGGCAGCTCCTGATCCTTCACAACTATCACGTCTCATCGTCTCATCCACAACAAGAGTCCTTCATGATTGAACTATAACCAATGCCCTTCAAAAAAAAATTATCAGTTGACCCAGATTATGTTTGTTCCCTGCATAATTCCCAACCACCCCAACTTAAAGCTACAATCCCAGAAGGCATCAAGATCATCAATAAAGATCTGGGGTAAATTCCAAATGGGACACCATTCAAGTTCTATTCTACAGAACTGACCAACCCCACCCAACACTCAAATCGGGAAACAAGTCAAGAATCCGTCGTGAAAGAAAGGGAGGGGGTGTCCAAACAGGCCCTTTCCAAACCCGACATCAAGTTTACATCTTTTCTTCAATACCATGAGGAATTGCAAAGAACATTTCAGAACTAGTAAAATCAGCAGTACTTCTATATTATAAATCTGAAAAGAGAAAGTTATAGATCATGAAGAAAGCAGAATCCAAGCTGTAGGGATTACCGATTTTCTCGCTGGAACGAGGGATTTCAATGCGACGAAACGAAACTATGTAGAATACCGCCGGCGTTCTAGCTATCTAGTCTATACTTATATTTGGAAAATTTTAGAAAGGCCCCTATGCTTTTGGTCCTATACCGGAACAGGGTTCGATAAATCAATTATGTCAAAAATGCTCCTAAGTTTTTGAAGTGTCTTTCGAAAGGGCTCTGCTATTAGCATACTCTTGTTATTAAAAAGGTGCTAAGGTCACCTTTCACACAATCAAATCATAAGAGGACTTCTCACCAATTTTTTCTAAAGATTTGGACAGTAATGTATATTCGAGAATTTAAGCGAATGAAAAATCCTCGTTTTTTAGGATTTTTTAGTTAGTATTTAAGAATCATCAATTTTGTAAATATACAGAAGCTCCAAATTTTCTCTACTACACACGCAGATGTGTAATAATGTCAATGTAAAGTCCTTAGTTATAAAAATCTTTATTAGCAAATTTCTAACATGCTATCGAATGTGCCACAAGTGAAGATTTGAAATGATTTTAGATGCCCTTGCTCTCTCCTTACATGAAGAAAAAGCTTGTAAAATGTCATTAGGTTTTTAAGATGTCCCTCTGATGGGTATACATTTTTCTCTATGTAGTGGAATTTTTTTTTTAATTGAACAGTAAAAAATGCTTAAATCACTAATCAAACGGAGAATTAGACTAAGATTATCAATCAAAAAATGAAAAGGCTCAACTTGCGGCTAAACTATGAGAATAATTGAACAAACAATAGAAATGGCTTAAACAAAATATTTAGCAACAGGGGGAACAACATAAATAAAAGTGTAGACAATTAATTTAGCAACAGGGGGAACAACATAAATAAAAGTGTAGACAATTAATTCGATTGTGAAGAAAATATATGGATGATTAATATAACAGCTGGCAAGCCTCAAATCAATGTCTAAATGACAAGTGAGGTTTAAATCATCAATCTAACAACAGATGAAACCACACACACACATATATAATATCAATTAATCAATATAAAAGGTATGAATCATCAATCTAACAATGGAATTGCATCAAACAAAAGATAAAAACAACATAAAATTAAAATGTATGAATCATCAATCTAACAATGGAATAGCATCAAACAAAAGATAAAAACAACATAAAATAAGTGGATAATAGATATAGCATTGGAAAACCCTTAGATCATCTATCCTAATCGATCAATTATTTGTGAGAGTATGCATTTTAAGTCATTTTACCTCAAGTTTTTTTCTTTAAATTGGTTCCACAATTTTAAGATTACAGTAGTGTGTTTTTTTTTTTTCCCCTTTAAATTGACGTGCGATTTGAATCTACAACCTTAAGGTTGCAATAGGTTACACCTCCCACCTAACAATTGGCATGGCTGTTGTCATTTTACCTTGTGACCTAACACTCTTTTGGGTGGAGTCAAGCTTTGGTAGGGAACATTTATGAAAAGCTTAAGGATGTTTTGATAATAATCAAATTACCGAATTCCTTTTTTGGAATTAGTTTAAAAATGAAGGACTACTTTAATACTTTTACACCCATGCGTTATCTCGTCTCTGGCCACTCTTTCAAGGCCGTGGGTGCAACGCTTTGGAGGTCACGAGCATAACACGCGCCTTCTTTCATTGAGGGAAAGCAGAAAGCCAAACTCCAACGACACAAGCACACGGATTTTCCTCTACACGTTTGGTTTCGGGGAAAGAGGGGAAATATGAGCAAAAAGTCTACAGAGCCCGGGACAAAATCCGGGCCCTGTAGCACAGCTCAAATATGAGAGGGGGAAAATGAGTCACAGAAACCAAGAGACAATTTGATGCAGAAAACAAAGGTGGGGTTTCCAACCCATTTTACCAAAAAAATAAAAAAAGAAAATAAAAAGTTATTGGAAAGCCTTGCTAATTAAATCTTAACTCTGCCGAGTTGCCTCCTTCTTATGAAAGCTTCTCCTTCTTATGAAAGATCAAGCTAAATACAGGATAAACTCGCCCGAGCCAAATATAAGTAATTAATACTTGTGGTTGTAGGGTTGTTTTAAAGCTTTTATAAATATTTGATCCTTTTTTCTTAATATATTTTTTTCCCTAGAGCACGACTCCCTGTTATTGAGCTGACAATCTCTAACTCAATATATTAGAGTTAGACAAACGGAGTCCAAGCCATGAGTTTTCCGACTTAGTTCCAACACATTCATGGTAGAGTAATTTCCACAAGTTTCACGCATATGACTGATGATTGATCTCATGGTCACGAGTTTAAGGACTTGTTTCTTCCTTAGAATTTCCGATAAGAATCAGGGCATTTTAGACATGACGTGACATTTTGTCTTCTTGCATTTGCAACGACCACGTTTCTTTACAAACATTTTAAAGTTTCTACCACATGAAAGGTTCCAAATGACTTTTGAAATTTTAGGAATTATAGCTCACTTATTTATATATTTTTTTGTGGAATTTCTGAATACTCAGATGAAAGAGGGCATTCAAGAATTCCACCTTATAAGAGAACTTTAAAATTCTCCGGACAAAATTTTCCATGATTCCAACAAAGAAACAGGCACATACCAATGGCCTAACGTCAATAAAAAAAAAAAAAAAAAAAGACGACGAAGAAGTTAATCATAGACTATTTATTTTATTTTTTCTTTGAACTCTTTTGGCATTTTCTCTACTTTCAAATAGATTCTAATTGTCTTTGACTGCTGCTCCATTGGTTGACATATAGTCGGGTGCAAGAGATTCATTTTTTTATAAAGGGGGGAAAATGTAATAATAAGAAATATATTTTCCCTAAAGAAGAAAAGTGAATTGCAAGGATTGATCTTGAAAAATCAAAGTATGAACTATGGATGCAATGGTCTAATTAAACCGGGAACTTTAAGGGGTTGGCCGAGTGGTCTGGACCACGGTTCCTCTCTTTTGGAGCTAGAGGTCCTAGTATAGATCATCAATTCCTTCCTCTTCAGGAGTTAAAGGTCGAGTTCACTAGTGCTATCACCTGGGGCCACAGGGGTTTTACCCGGCTTATCTCTGGGTCCGGAGGGATTGGTCCAGCCCAAAGGATTAAGAACCCTCCAATAGCAAAATAAAAATAAAAAAAATAAACCGATAATCTAGACGAACCACTCCTATTGAGGGTGATTTGAGGCAAGTTGGTCACCTCTTTCACATTCTCTCATCCGTTATTGCAGTGTGCATATTTAGCATTGCATTTTAGAAATCTGCCACATTTGGTATTCCTATCTAGGGGTTTGATTTTTTTTTCCACACTGGTGCCGCACCATCTTTCTATGCACTAGCACTCAACCATGAATTCTAAGGAATTCAATTACATGAACAAATAGGCCTAAAACCTTGAGTTAAAGCCTTAAAGTAGGATTGCAAATGATTATCCGATACTCCGATTAGCCGGAAGTTTCGACTTGAAAAAAAACTGTGTACAAACCCATTTTAGTTTTCAATTCATAAATGGGTTTGGGTTTGGAACCCAATTTAGGTGCCGATCGATAAATTTATTTTAAGAAAAATAAATAAATGAAGAAAAATCAGAATTAATTTTGAAATTAGATTCCAATCCTCTAGGTGGATCCTGTTCTGAAATCTGATCCGGATTTTCTTATTGAAACCAAGTGTAGTACCAAAAAAAACAGGTTCAGAGTCAAAACCAAATCCGAATACGGAACCATTATTTAGAAACAGATTCGGGAATGAGTCCACTATGTCTCCGATAAGGAACCGTCCAGTTTGCAACCCTACAAAACATGCAGTCGGGTTTGGGCCCACAATGGACCGACCTGCTTACATCCCTTAAAATGTTGACACCCTTATCCATATATCTCCCTCCTCCCACCAACTGACCATATACATCGAAGTACTAAAATACGGTCCATTGCTCTTCCTGCTTTCCCGTTTTTCCCGCCAAGGAGAAGAAGTCGCAACGATGCTTATTCAATCAGTACACTTCCTAACCGTTTGCTCCTCTTTCCCTCGCCAAAACCCCAACCGCCATTCTCCTCTATCTTCTTCCTCCTCCTCTTCTCTGCATCCTCCTCTTCTTATCCGGTTCCGGCCATCGCGCCGCCAAAACCTGCAACACCTCAAAACCCTAGGCATCATCCCCCCCTACACCAAACCCCCCCCACCTGAAATCGTCTCCAAAATCCTCTCCATCGCAAACTACCTCAAATCAATGGGCTTCTCCGACTCCCAATTCCCCCGCCTCTCCTTCCTCACCCCCCAAATCTTCCTGTCCGACGTCGCCGACATCGCCGCCGTCTTCGCCTTCATGTCAGACGACCTCGCCGCCTCCCCCCAAGAATCCATCGCCCTAATCCACCGCTGTCCTGATCTCCTCCTCACCAGCGCCGATGACTGCCTCCGGCCAACGCTCGCCTTTCTTCGCGATCTGGGGATCAAAAACCTCAATTCGCCGACTTCTCTCAACGCCCATCTCCTGAATTTGCGCGTTGGGAAGTTGCAGGAGAAGATCCGGTTCTTGGAGAGCTTGGGGCTTTCGCGGGAGGAGGCGCGGAGGGTCTGCGCCCGGCTTCCGGCCATTTTCGGGTATAGTGTTGAGAATAATCTAATGCCCAAGTTTGAGTTTTTGACGGATGTGATGGGTCGGACGATTGAGGAATTGAAGGGGTTTCCGCAGTACTTTGCGTTTAGTTTGGAGAAGAGGATTTTGCCGAGGCATTTGCATTTGAAGGAGAGGGGTGTGAAAGTTACATTGCAGAGGATGCTGTTGTGGAGTGATCAGAGGTTTTATGCAAAATGGAAGTGAAGGGGTGATTGAAAAATCAAGGTATTTTGTCATTTCTTTTTTCTTGTATGTGGGGTTTATCTTTCTCTGTTCTTGCTGATTTGTATGTCAAAGTAGAATGCCATTTTCTGTAGATAAATGAAATTATAGTTGATGTATCACAATTTTTTTGGGTGTCTTCTTAAACATTGATGTTGTTAATTTCAATTGAGAGTGAGGAAAGCGGAGAGCCAGACTGCGTTTGTTGTTCTGTTTTGTTAAAATCCCATAGGGGGCTAAGCACATGTTACAATACATATAACCTCTTTTTTTTTTAAACAAATATGTTCCCAAGATCAATCTAATTTCACATCCCTCTGGTGAGGTGATATTCCCGGGCCTGTTTGGCATTTTACTTTTAAAATAAAGTGGAATGAAGGGAAATAAAAAGAGAGAATAAAATATAAGTAGGTTATGATGGTATTTTGTTTTTAGTTACTTGGGATGAAATAATTTTGACTTTTCCATCGGGGAAATGAAGTTTTTTTTTTCTCTTTTAGTGAATAAAGATAGTTGCTTTTTGACTTTTTTTTTTTTTTTTTTTACGATGAAGGGAATTTTGGTAAAAAGTGCTTTTGATTTTATATTTAACCGAATTTGATTTGACTTTACTCGACAAGTAAAATTACCAAATGGTAGAAGCCCATATCACTAAATCTGTCTCAATGACAAGATTCCAGGAAAATTCAATTGTGGGGACTATAAAGAAAATTCATTTTTTTAGGGGGAGGGGGTGGTTTGTTTCCAGGAATGCTGGTGAGTCATGTTTAGTTGTGGGTGTATATACTCTTTCACAACAGCAGAAGAGCTTTTAGTCGGGGCTGCTCTGTGCGGTGGACCGACCTTGAGTTGAACTTAAAAGCCCTACACCTGATAGAAGATTAAGGGATGCTGGGCATCTGATTTCATATAGGATTTTCTCGCATGAATGTGATTTATCTATTAACCTTCCCCCACCTTGCCCCGCCCCACTCCTAATTTTAGCTGATATTTGAATGCCACAAGATAGCCAGAATTGTGTTTTCGTTGTGATTTAAGCTGTGGTAATTACAAGTTGTGTCCCGGTCGCCCTGATGAATGGTCTGGATGCTTTATCCGAGGGGATGAACAGTTAATGACTGTTTCATTGTGGGATGGGCTCAAGTTGGACCTGTGCAATTTCACATGAAGCCAATAAATGCAAGTGATTAAAAGGAAGCTTACATTTGTCTCATTACTTGGTGTGAATGTGTTGATCCTTTGATGCCAACCAAGAAATGGAAAGGGAGTAGACAAGATTGATTGCCAAACAACAGGGGAGGGTACCGGGGTTTATTTGGAAATAGCACACATGCCTGACAAGGTGGTGAGGCGTTCCCTCCATTTTAGAGGGATGCAGGGCTCAAACCCTGCTGGCTTGCCCTGTTAATTTAGAGGCGAGAAAATAATCCACCAGCCAGTTTGGCTGTTGCCCATAACAAGGAAAAAAGAAAGAAAGATGAGATACAAGACTTGCATGCTCTTTGTGTGATAGTGACCCCATCCACCATTATGAGGAACTTAAGGCTGTAAATGGACATCCGAATACCAGTTAGATGAAGCAACCAACCCCAAAAAGCCAGTATGGGTTCTTTTAGGGTCCAAGTTATATATGACAACCCAAACTCGAAGAATTTATGGCAGAATAAAAGAGAAGAGGTACAAAGTGGGCTGCAAACCTGCATTGTCATTCTTGGGCCCTTGCATACAGAACAGACTACAATTTAACTGATTCAATTGCTTGGCTTTTTCTCCATTTTTAATCTCAGATCGTCTATAAATTTTGTACAACAAGTCATAACATCTGCCGCAGGGTGGAAAATGATTTCTTCTCGTTGTCTTAGCAGCCATTGCAACAGAACAGAAACTACCAGTGACATACAATAAACTAGATAACAAAGAAAAGGAATCGGATGACCATTGCATGATGAAATGTGCACATGAAGAAGCAACTAGAAAATGTCTAGGATTGACGGCATAAGCTCTCAAATCCCATATGCTCTTTGTGCTCTAGCTTCAGAATCATGTCTGATATGCCCACGCCTCCTGCAATTGAGACAATAAAAACATTAAGCATCTCCTTCCATAAAATTCTAGATCCTGCCTTTCATTTTAACTGCAGAAATTGGGTGTGAGATGCTACTTACCTAAACTGATTGCACTCACAAAGATGGTCAGCGCTAGGATGAAAATTATTAATGATGCCCTGCCAAACAGCATTACTAACTTCCTCACGATGTGCTGACCAGTGAAGGCAGCTACGGTGGCCACCGCCATGAAATAAACAGCTGCAGCAGAGGGTAGTTCATTTTGGTATCAGTTGGAGGGAGTTAAATGGTTGGTATTGGGTTCTTTCATAACAATTTGAGTGTTGTTGCTACCTACCGTATGGGATGGGGAAACGGTTTAGAAGGTAGTTTTGCACGACAGACATGGATGCTGAGAATGTCATCACAAAAGTTGATGTTGCACTTGCAACCTGCAATAATAGTCATCACAATCAGAAACTTAGCCGCATCCATTGATCAAGAGTCTGCTTATTGTGCCCTAATCAAATAAAGAAACAAGAAATAGTAATTCCCCGTTTTTCTAACCTGCCAAGTGTTATTGAAAAAGATTTCCATGTTTTCTGACACCTTTGACAAATTAAGGCCTTCTCTCACTTAGGAAATATATAAGAAATTTTTTTTTATAATTTTTGATATATTAACACCTGAAGTACCAAGATATTTGAAGATTTAGACAATATATTAACACCTGAAGTACCAATGTTTGAAAGTTTAATTGGCTTCGGAATCGGATCAATAATAACTATCAGGAAATATATGATACTCAGTCGAAATAGTTGTACAGTTTGTTCAAATGGGGCCTGCATTTCAGTGAGACATTATTTTGATATTATAAGTCCAACCACAGTGACCTATGCACTGAAAATCTTTGAGACTGTAGGATTTTAAATACCTATGCTTTGCCCTTTTTCCTGTTGAATTTTGGCATTTCTTTCATAATTGTAATTTTCTCGCCATCAACTAAATAGTTGGGATTTACCTATTTGGGAGAATTTGTGCCTGGGCTGTCAATATGGGACCCTATCATATCAGAAGTTCATAACAATGAACCATGGTAACCACAGTAGTTGTCATTACAATAATCCAGGGTCCGCTTAATTGATACTTAGAGTATACATAAATTGTCATCACAAAAATCTGGGGTCTGCTTAATTAATATTTAGAGTATACATATATGTAAATTAGGTTGTACTGCCTTTCATGAGTCCAACAATCACTCACACCCACTCGAGACATGACAAATCAACACTCTGCTGTAAATGTGTCACCTAATATGCAAACATCTTGACACATGAAATCAGGATATAAAATGCAGTGATCATGACAAGAATTGATTCCAACAATTTTGTTGTCTTTTGTAGAAAAGGAGATGTCAGGAAACATTTTAACAATGGTACCCACTGTCCAAACTGAAATTTTTTTCAAATGTACAGCACAACTTGAGTTGAGAATTGTATAATGCATCAATGCCTCATTCCAGTAAATATTCAACACTGCACAAGTATTTCATATGAAATTGGCTTAATATTTACGAAATGTCTGCAATGAGTAAAAGGCAGAACCTGAGGAGGAATCCCTAATTCAAGAAAAAGGGGACCTAAGATGAAGCCTCCACCAAGGCCAAGCAGACCACCAACCATACCAGCTAGTACCCCACAACAGCAGTAGAGAACAAGCTGGTGTATTTTCCAGCTCATGTCTTGCTTTCCCTTGGACTCAATCACCCGTCTTCCTGTGTACAAGCAGGTGGCTTCATAGAGTGTTACAGAGACAGCAATCGGTACCTGAAGATGTGAACTATTAAAACCCGCAAGATTGCAGAAGGTGAGATAAAATCCTGATTGATTTTGCAATTAGGAATTTTGGAAAATTTAATCAACATGCCTATATCTCAAGATGATCTTATCAATCCCTAAATTAGGTTGCAGGCAAATTTATAGCCTGTGTTCCAACTACTCAACTGTGAGGCACAAGGGGTCATTAGCAACAAAAAGTTTTTATATTCCATTTGGTGGATGATTTTCTCATCGGTGCCGTTCATCACACTTTTGTGCCCGCCGTGCGCGCTTCTGCGCAGGACAAATTTTTCCTCCATTTGGCTATTACAAATGATTTGACGTGGGAATCAAGTGGGCACTGTGTCTAAAGACTTGATTGATCTCTCCAGTTCTTATGGTGTTACTCAATTGAGATTTGCATAAGAGGTTGAGTGGTAATAGATTGCCTCTGACAAAAAAACTAAAATGGGGATTTATGTTTTCAAATCTTGAAACATTGGACTGTGTCAAAATTTCTATTTTTGAAAAAAATTAATCAAATACAACAATGCATTAAGTCAACTCTGGTTCATGTACATTTTTAATACTGTTCAAGCTTTTAATCTACAAAGTTCATTGAAGGACAAGTGCGTAAGCAATTTGAGAGTTAAAAATGAGTATAATACTCATGGTATCTTCCAGAGGACTGAAATCTATTGAAAGAAACTGATCATTTTGGATTGAGACTTCACCTGCAGTGAGTTCAGAACCCAGTACTGTGTAGAGCACGTTTTGGTGTAAGTCTGCATTTACATTAAAAGAAGATATACACTTGTTAAATGATATAAGCTAGTTTAGTGAGAAGATGTAACTTATTATGTGTAGAAACACTTCAATGAAGGAAAAGAAAAGGTCACCTTAACTATTTGAACAAGAAGAAATGCGATCCAGACAGATAAAAGCACCACCAGATCTTTCCAACGCACGTTTTCTATGATTGGAACCTGGAAGAAGGTAATAAGAATGGTGACGACTGCCAATTTTGATGAAAAGGGTTTCTGTGATAGCTGTAGAATTAAAGAGTGCTTCTAGTTACCTCTTCATCTGCTGAAAACTTGAGTTCCTTGTTAGCAGTTGGACCAGTAGGGAGTGGTCTGTATTCCAGTTGTGGACCCTCTGAAATTGAGAGCATAGGTATATAGTTTGTACCTTAAAACAGATATATAGATATAGATATCACAGTGTGGCGATTGGCACACTATTTATGCTTGTTTACTACGTTTTCAAACCGATATGCACGCATCGCATCACTTCTGGTAGTATGTGCTTATGGAGTCATTTTGTGCTGGAGCTTTATCTTTTCTGCTTCTTCACTTATTTTCTTCTTCATGATCACCATCATCAAAGCTTTATCCCATCGGAGAGAAGGAGATGAGACCTTGAAAGAGATCGGCTATGAATCTCTTCTTTTGTGACCGAAACAGATGAGGGATATCTATTTGATTGTATGCCCAAGTGAGCATTGGCTTTCATTTCTTCTCTTTCAGGCAATTCATTGCCTTCGTGCTCATATTCTATAATAGTTGCTCGCAAGTCTTAGTTTTTCTTTTCTACTCATTGGTATTTAGCATTACCCGTTACTCAACAATTTAACATGTCACTTCTCATTACTTGATTGCAAGTGTTTTGTTAGATCTGCACCCCACATGTGGCCCGACGTGACCACACCCACACACACAAGCACATGCATGGTTTGTCTTTTGGAAAGGTCTGAATTACAAGGAATTCTAGACAAATGAGGTCTCTTATATGGGTTTAAGGTTGTTGGTACAGGGGTTTCCTATTGGAAGCCAAGACGCTTTGATGGATTAGGAGTTTCTAAGGGATTAATGTTAAGGAACCAATGGTTGGTCCCTTTTTGTATTAAACTTGTGCAAAGGGTAGTCATAAACTCTGTGACACAAGGCATAGAGAAGATTTAGGTTGAGAAGGGTCTAGGTAAAAGGCGAAAGGCACAAGCATTCATTGCAAGCTTTAACCAGATCACCATATCTTATATGGGTTAAGTATGATTGTATGATTCATATTATTGTAGTTACTTTTGTGATCCTGGAAAGATCCTTTTCTAGCATGTAGTAATGCTAACATTTATTTATTTCCATGTTCTCCTAGTTACTTGGAGCACGTTACATCTTCCATATACATTTTCAAACCATTTCATTTGTCAATCTTTGATTTTTCTTTTCTATTGGAGCCATCAGTAGATTTTCTCTTGTATACCATTTCAAGCCACATCCGTTGTTGTTACTTTGTACATCCATCATAGCATACTCATCTCATGCACATCTGAAGAGCATGTACTTTTCTTCTAGTCACTTTTCCTGGTGAACCATTCCACTCCATACTGCAACTTCTACCTTCTATCTTATGAAAATGTTCCTTCAACCAAAGTGGCACTTTGTACAATACTCCACTAGCTTGTCTCTATTTTACCCAGCCAACACGGATGGAGCCTTCTATTTGTTCTATGGTTGCTCTTAGGTATTGTAATCTGTCAAACTATGGCACTTAGTGGTCTTCAATTTTTACCGGAACATCCTCTCTATGCCTGGAACCACTTATGAGTGGCAAGATGGTCTTGTTCTGGCTTGGGATGTCTTGTTAGAAATGAAATGGAGGAAATATTGCTTTCCTGTTGGGGTGAGGTCGGTGTTGAGGATTCACAAAAGTTCTCCAGGTGCAGCTTACCAAAGTCATCCATTGTGAAAGGGGATTCATTCAATGTGATGACATGGACGAAATAAAAGTCCAAACTGCTATGGAGGCTCATCGTATTTTATAAGATTGATGGTTTGGATTTTATTTTTACTTTTATATTTTGATTTAAATATCTATCTATATATATACTCTTATAAAAGTATATATATACTCTTATAAAAGAGAGAAAGATGGTGTCCTTTTTCACTACACACATAGCCAATCAAATGCAAGTTGTGGGGTCCACCTTTATATATGTATTTTATATATGGATAAAGATGGGGACATAATGGGAATTTTCCAACCTCTACTCTTATAAAATGTCTAAAAAAAAGAGAAAGATGATGTACTTTTTTCCATGCCCAATAAAATGCAAGTTGTGGGGCCCATCCTTATATATATATTTATTATGTACATGTATTTTATGTATGGATAAAGATGGGGACATAATGGGAATTTTCCAATTTGTCTAAAATAGACTTTGGGCCAGGCTTGGATTTAGAGGGGTTTTAAGGATCCGGATCAAGATGATCTAGAAGACTAAAGTTTAGGAATTAAATTTATCTACCAAACGGTACCCTAATCCCAAAAATCTAAAATTACAAAAAAGACCCCTAAATTCTCTGTAAAATTGCTAACTACCTCCCTACTATACTCAAATGAACTCGGATACAGACCAAACTTGGCACACACAATCCTAATAATTTTTTTAATCTCTTATATTGAGTAGATGCTGATATTTTAAACATAATAATTTTTTTTTTTAATACATTCCAATAAATCGAGTAATTTTTTTTTCGATTTCTTTGGTTTTTTTTTTTTTTTAAGGTGGTGGAGAAAAGAAAAGGAAAATGTGGATAAAATTAGAATTTATCTCAAATCAATATCTCAAATGTTGTTTTGTTTTTCCTCTTATTTTTTCAATTTTCTTTTAACATTCCTCTTATTCAGATACTACAAGATTTTTAATATAGGGAATTTTGTGGGTATGAGGTTTTTCCTCTGTGAATAATTATGTAAGGAAGAACATGATATTTTTACAGATTCTTCATTGATTCTTAGCTTCTTTTGGCATGGAAGGAGTTTTCATACATGTAAGTGAGTACTGTCCAATGAAATTATTATTGTTTGATTGTGTCTTCTTCTTTAAATTTTTTTAATGTTGCAATAAAATCTTCATTCTAAGAAAAATGGGTGCAACCAGAGTTAAGAAAATGATGATGAAGAGTTAGTTTTTTCTTTCTCATTCCTGTTTGGGCCAAAGTTAGGCCCATTGATAGCCTTCGTGCTCCGATAGTTTTAATTATTTGTCTGTTTTAATTATATTGCAGGTTTTCAAATTGTACGTGTTTCGTGTTTTCTTATTGTAGAACTTTGAATTTAAGTCTCACTCTATGTTTGGAATATGAATTTGTGCATAGCATTTAAAAATGTAAAATTGATATTGTTTTGTTATGTGAGATAGGAAAATGAAAAACTCAAATGGAAAGTGTCCTGGTTGAGAAAAGCAAAGTAGACAATAACTAAAAAGACAATGCTATGAAGCATGAAAAAACTTTCAATTATCTGTCAGAATTTATTTTTGTTCTCCATAGAGTCGAATGGGAATGACTTTTTTTTTAAGCAGTACGGTGCTAATATTCAAAAGGCCAAAAACTTAATCCATATTTGTATAAGAATCTGACATTTTATTTTGTTTCTTTTTGCTATTTTAGTTTATGTTAGTTAAATTCTTACGTTCTAAACCAATATCTCTTCAATCGTCACCCTCCAAACCCATCAAGAGTGGGATAAGACCAATAAGCATTCATTCGTGGTTCTCATTGAACCATTTTGTTCACTAATTTTCAAATTTTTATTCATTTTTTTGTCTTTTGTAAAATTAATTGTGAGATATGGTGCAATTAAAGAATCATTTTGAAGGAAAAATATTTCAAAATTTATCATTCAAAAAGTTTTTTTAGTCTTTCTTGGCACTATTTTGTCCACCTCGATTAATAAACCAAGGCAAGGTGGGAAAAACAAAAGATTTTAACTATGCACTAGTTCATGGTGTACATACTGCCTTTTAACTCTGAAAACTTAAATGCCATGTGCTTTTTCAATGATAAACCTTGAACTAAGATGGGATGAAAATAAAAGAGAAAATGAATAGTGTATTTTATAATGGATCAAAAGAAAAGCAATCAAGTGTATTTTACTTACTACCTTTTGGTGTTCAATATTTATAATTTTGTGGGCACTTTAAATACTTCGCCATCAGTTTAAAAGTCGCGACAAAAGGTATTAACTAGCTTGCTACTTTTGTTATTATTGCTGGTGGCCAATTGGTGGTTGTATTATAATTTAAATACCAAATTGACTACACACAAGAGAATTAACATTCTCTCTGTTTTTTTTTTTTTTTTTTTATCTAAAACAATGCTATTTGTGAAAATAGTTTCTATTTATTTATTTATTTTTATTTTTATTTTTTGGTATAACTAAAAGATACTTGAATGGTATTTGTAGTTGAATTTTGAAAGTTAAGAACATCAGAAGGCTCCGGGAGGTTTCCAAAAGATATGAGATTATTTTCTTTGTATGGATGTAATCCTTTGTTATTATTTTTTAAATAATAACCCTTTAATCTTTTATACACTAACCTTAAATATTTGTAATTTGATGTTCATTCAGTTGTATATTATTTATTATGGCATTTGAAAAAGGTATAGGGACATCCAAAACTTATAAGCACGTCCCATATATACAGGTACTCCGTTTGCATTATTGCTTTATGTTTTGTTTTTTCCTTTTCTCTTTTAGAAAAAAGTAGCAACTAAAAAAATATCATAAATAAGAAAGTGCAATGTACAAACTTAAACTCATTTTATGTCTGCCCTGTTTTTTTCTCTCTTTTAATGAAAGTTACCATTAAAAAAAATTTAAATATTATTTTCTCTTTTGATCATGTGTTTGTATTTTATTTTTATTTTTTATAAAACTGTAGGCTATCAATTTAACAATGTTTTCAACTAGACTTCAACTTTAGCAGGTCAAGTCTACCAGTAAACTGATAAGTCTACCTAACGGGTCAAAATAAAGTAAATTAAAATTTCTTTGTACACATTCATGATAAAATATCTAGAAATATGTTATTTATATCCTCAAAAAGTTACATAAATTCCATATCGATTGTCTTTTGAGATCTCATTTTTCTCACTATATCATTATTTTATAGTTTTCAAATGTATAAAAAAAAGTAGTGTCAACTGTATTTGGACATTGCACGGGCCTTGCAATTTACAATCACTCATTTTTTGTTGAAAATTTATTTTTAAATGTGTTGACGCTTCTACTGAATTTTTTAAGAACTTTATTTTTTAAAGATTTTATTAGTAAAACTATGTGTTCGGTGCACGTGCATTGCACGTGCAGGGCTCCACTAGTAATAAAAAATAAATATATGTTGATATCTTAAAATTATTTAACTATGTACACATATCATTTATTATATATTAAGATATGTCATGATGTTCTTGATATGATATAATTGTACGATAGACTTATTTGTCATTGTATTTATAATATATATGTGTGTGTGTGTGTGAAAATGGATGGTTATGAATAACTACTTTTTTATTTTTCCTTTTTCCTTTTAATTCTTAATTATTTTTCATTTTTATTATAAAAATAAAAACCCTACAATTTGCAATACGATTTACGATTTGATTCGATTCATGGGTATGAACGATGTGCGATATGATTTCGATTTTCAAAAACTACAATGAGCACTAAAGTTGCACTCTATATATCCTGACTTTTGTTTTTGGTGTTACAGAGGATTTGAATCCACACACACATGCACACCCCCTTATGACCCAAACCAACTGTGCAACAGCTGGGGACTGCAATAAAGCTCTACTGTTTTGAATGTGAAGAGCACGTATCTTAGCAATTAAAAAAAATAGAATGATCCACTGATGTCTTCATTTGTAATTTGTGAGGTTTGAATTTTTTTATTATGATCCACTGATGTCTTCATTTGTAATTTGTGTGGTTTGAAATTTTTATTTATGAGGAGTCATTGTCAATGATGATGATGATATCTAGAGAAACTGGCATTTTCTTCTTGAAAGTATCGGAGGACATTCTTTTATCTCAAATTACATTCAATATCCATGAAAAAGGGTGTCATTTTCATATTCCAGGTGGAGAGAGATTCTTTAAGGGAAAAGGGGTTATCAAAATTACCATGTAGCTTCAGTGATGACTCCAGCATCTTGGCCGCTTCCTGAAAATGAAGAAAATCCAAGTCAACAATTGATGTTCTGGGCAAAGGAAAAGTAGAAACCAGAAGAGCTGGGACCAAAGAACCTTGCCTTCTTCATCACAGTCTCCTTCTTCCATGTCTCTACTCCTTTGAAAAGTGCCTTGGTAGATGTAACTGGTACATTGATTACACGGAGTAAGAAGATCAACCTCAATTTTGATAAAGATGTATTCACTAGTTAACCGAAGTTCTAATATCTATCAGAGTAAATAAATGTAATAATATAGATTATAGACAACAACAGGATCCAGTTCACTGATTTTGAGACCTCACTTTCCTGTACCTTTGAAATTTAGGATACTTAATGACACAGCATTTTTCTAGTTAAATGGTAGAATTCTTTAAACTGATCTTAGATTGGAGGGACACGTCTAAGATGATGTTGATGATGACGACAACTGTGGATATGGATCGGAATTTTGAGGATTTATTACACAAGTAATGAGGTTTTGGTCTGGAGATGACCCAAATCCAATTGCTGGAAACTTGAGGAACTTAAGAAGAAACAACCTTTGCAATTGTTGATGCAGGGATGAAGCTTCTGATGGAGAAAAAAGATGACAGATTTACACAAGAAAATAACCCTGACAAAGATAATCATCAAATTGGTACGGAAGTTGAAAAAAAAAGGTCCAAGTTCCAGAAGGTCAAAAGAAAAGAACATATGGTTGGTAAGATTATCAAAATTGTAGATAAGTTCAAAATGGGTGCAAGAAGAAAGGCCTACATAAGAGGAAATGGTCAGGGCAGGGCAGGTGATGAATTTTTTTATAAGCAACAACAACTCTTATATTTAAATGAAAACTGTACATCAATAAGCACCAAATTTATTAAAATAAATTGACAACTGCTACAGAGGAATCATTCTAAAAGACAAGTAGGAAAAAAAAAATTATAGAAATTGAGAGCTTCCTATTGTAAGGCCCTGTTGATTCACTCCCCCTTTTGCCCAGTAGTGCCCAAAAGTGAAGGTCAATGAGTGTCTTGTAAGTTGCATCTGAACATCTGAGGCCTGGAAGAATTCTCTAGGAGTGGATGAGCTTTTGGTGGAGAGAAGTTAAATTAAGTTGGCTTGATTGTTTCAAGTCCCGAAGAAATGATTTGATCTAGATGTGCTGCAATTTTTTAATTCTTGAAGTTTCGACACCCAATACAGAGAAAAGAGAGGACCTTTGCAAGAGAGAAGACGATCAAAGTGAGATAAGTGGAAATCTTTAGTACCCAAAAAGAGGCCGATCAGCAGAACAGTGACCATCCAGTCTGCAAAGATGACACTGAAAGTAACTCCAATGCTGATGCCTAACATGAGCATTGGCTGAAAGAGCAAAGCAAGGTCGTAATCAATTATGGGCAAGTCCATCGTTGGATGCCGGAGTCTCAAATTGTAGAACACAGTCGATCCTGCCGCACCCATGATCATACCTGCCAAATCAAAAATAAAACTATCACCACCCATATCCTATCTATCTGGGGTTGTCTTTATGAGTTCTCTGTTCCACTGAACCCCAATTGAAAGCCATATTCAAGCATAATAACCACAACAAGAAGCATATAGCTGAAGCAGGACAAAAAATTCCATGAAACAGAGGACCCTACAGAGAGCAAAAAAGCATTTTCGTTGAGTGAATTGAAGTTGTCCTCTGTTAGTTGAAAGATTGCTACAGAAATAGAAACTGGTAAAGTGGGAGAGATATTGGGTTCTTGTTACATTTAGATATGGCAGTTGAGGACTTGGCATCAAAGCCTATGATCAGTGTAAGCATTGGAACAAAAATTCCGCCTCCGCCCACGCCTCCAATGCTCCCAAAAGCAGCTCCAAAAAACCCAATAATGGAACCCAACACAAGCCTCCAACCAAACTCCATTTTCTGTCCATTGAAACCCAAGACAAAAACACAAGCAAAACAAGATAAGAAAGCTAAGTATGATGAAATCCAGACTTCTCACAACATTTCCTCTATTGGGTTTTCTTAGAAAGACATCCTTCTGAAGAATCACAACAAATCCTTTGTTGGGTTTCCTCAAAAGATGCCTTTTTTTTTCCAAAAAAGAAGAAGAAAAATCACACAAAAAATTTGAAAAGAAAGAAAAAGGAGAGAAGACTCACTGGCCAAACATGGCGCTGAGAAGGACTTGCAATTTGCCTGAGGAAATTGACAGTCCTAACCATGAAACTGTCTCCTGCAATGGCTTCCTCACCAGAGCTTTCATGATCTGTGGATCTCAAGGTCCTCTCTCCTCTGGCAAGCTCGCTTGCTATGAGTAAGCTCACAAACACAACCCAAACAGCTAGAATTGTTTTGAACTGGGATCTAGCCATGGAGAGAGTGAGAGAGAGAGAGAGAGAGAGAGAGAGAGAGAGGGGTAGGTTTTAGAGTTTTTCTTTCCTTTACTTTCCTTTTGTTTTTATATTCCTGCTTGCAGTTGGTGGGTAAAGCAAACAACAAGAGAAGATAATGGGGTTGAAACCTGGGAAAGGAAGAGATGGAAAGCTATACAAATTATAGAGTGCACACGGCTCTCGGTCAGGTACATATGTACGTCCGTCCGTCGATCACAGGAGCATGTGTCGTTTTTACTATTTAGCACCCCAACCACTACCATTCTCTCGGTTGGCCCATTTTTCTCAACTTGTCGAGTTTCCACTACTACTTCTTTGAAATCAATTATTATATTGCCTTAGCCCAAATTTTCACATGTTTCTGTGGGATTGAAAATTACATAGTTGCAGAAGTTTGGTATTTTTTATTCTTCTGGCTTTCAAAGTTATCATTTTCAAAACGTGCATGCTCCTAATAATAGTTTAATGGGTCGGATGGGGATCTTTAACCCCATCTACTAACTTTTTTTGTTGTGTCAGGTTTGGATTGGTTGGGTTCAAGTTGGTACTTTTTTCCTAATTAATAAATGGGTTGTGTTTGAGTGGAGTTTATTCTTACTGTTCAGTGGCACAATTGGCTCAATGGCCACTGATTGCACTATGATCTGCACTTTTAGTGGTGTTGGCCTTGGGCAAGGCAATGGGCCAATACTTTTAATTCTTGACAGGCTGAGAGATGTGAGTATCATGCGCGAGTCAACGATTTTTAGCAGTTAAAATGATCAACCGGAATCCTTAATTGAAAGATTGAATTTCGGTTGAGTGGCTGGTAGTAACACAATGATTTGGGTTGGATTGGTGAGTTAAGGACTAAAAAGAGAACGAACAGGCAGCGAAGCTATTTTTGAATGGGTGAAAAATTGTTTGAATCTGAACACTGAATTTGCAAGCATTGAAAATACAAATTGCTCAAAATTAATGTGCACTTGTTTAGTGGGTTGTCCCCTTGTCTCACTCTAATAGGAGTTAGTCCCATCATAAGATTCGGCATATTATCAATATTATATTATGAAAGGTGGCATGGACACTTATTGTCCTAAATTTTAGGGACAACCTATTGAAGGAGGTGGCTTTTATGTTGAGCTGGTTGGATCAATGGATAACCAAATATTGTATTTGTCATTAATCATGTTATAAATCATATGCTTAATTTTGTGGTAAGACGAATTCTTATTGGAGTAAAATTTGGAGACGACTAATTAAATGGGCATTCATTTTGATTTGCTTGAATTTTTAATGGGTAAAGCCCCACTGTGGAGGTTACCTTGCTCACTAGCAAAAAAAACATGGGAGACACTCAATTGGTGTGGACTCTTTAACTTTGTATTGTAGTTTTATTCACGCCTTCATGCAGTTCACCTTATCACGACTTAGTACACTTCTATGTGCGCCAAGCATCATGGCTCATCAAACAATCACAACTATGAATTCTTATTACTTAATTGTAGATGAATTTGTTTACATATATCAATATGATGGGTTCTACTTTGAATGGACCCAAATACAACTCCCAGTATTAAAGCAAGGAGAAAAGGAATATTCTAACGGCTTGGATTCATTTTGGTGAGTCACATTATTTTTTTTATGGCAAAATGTGCCTTGGAAAATGTCAAAATATTTTGAGCAAAAAATAGATTTTGAAATAATTAGCAATAAATTGACAAATGTAAAATCTTCAGTCAACTATCACTTGTCCCCTTTCAAACAAATGTTGGCTCTGTTATTGTTAGAAACTATGGTTTTATAAGTCAAAGAATAAAAAAGTACTATACATTTTCACACTAAGAAGGCATTTGTGCTAGCAAACTGTAAAGTCAGATACTAAAGAATGATTTTTCATATTTCAGAGACCTTGAGATTATTCGGCCAAAAGGCATGGACTATGGAATAAATTTCTTTGAAAAAACGGGCGTATATCAAATATATGTAGGCTCGAGCAACGACACTATGATGGATAGCTAGAAAGTACCAAAAAGACGAGGAACAACGTAACTTATATCTTACCATTTGACTTTGGAACGATTTCCCGTAAAATAATGAATAATGACTGGATGAGTGTCAAATTTAGAATTATTTTTTAGTTATTATTATTATTATTTTAATTTTTTTTGCTATCAGAGAATTTTTAACTTTTTAGGCTGAACTAATCCCTTTGAGTCCAGAGGGAATTCGGGTAAACACCTTTGTAGCCCCATGATGATAGCACCAGCGGACTCAACTTTCAATTCCTGAAGAATGAGGAACTGGGAGTCGATACCAAGACCTCTAGCTCAGGAAGAAGGATGAACTGTAGTCCTGATTATGGCAAATAGGGAAATGTATAGTGTATGTAAGGGGGTAATTTGATCATAGTTGGGTCGAATGGCCCAAAAAATAGGCGGATTGCGCATAAGAATAATGCAGATGATTCGTATATGAATATTTATCATAGGAATTATGGAGATGATTCTCCTATGAATATTTATCATAGGAATTATGGAGATGATTCTCCTATAAACTCTATTGGAACACTCGCATCTGTCTATATTTATATTGCTTCTTAAATTTTATTCTTTGACGTGGTTAAGATTCTGTTTTATCCCAATTCAAATAGCATTGTGAGGAGGAAGATAATTTGTCTCCAGACTTGGATCTAGACATGGTTCGTATTTCGTCTTTTAGGAAACATAAGAATAATGGAGAAAATTAAAATACAAACATTGGGCTCAATAACATATTCAAGATTTGACACGAATCACATAGTGAGAATCTCACGTTTAGGGCCTATTTGTTTGCATAGCTACTAGATACATAGAAACTCCTGTCATCAAGGTTAAACTAAGCCAAGGTGATTATGCAAAAATGATCATTAAAACACCCCCCTTTTAATGAAAAGTGAATGAAGGAACGATGGGAATGAATACCCATCAATCTAATTAACATCCTAAGAAAGTCAAGGTTACAACTGCATTGTTGTCTTATATTCTGCATCTCTCACTTTATATATCATTCACACTTTGCTTCTTTAATAATCATCCAGTGAAGTTCATTTGACCAAGAATTTTAAATAAATTTAATCTTTATGTATTCTAATGCAACAAGCAGTCCAAGATACTTTAACTTGACTCATCACCCCTTCACTTTGTTTGTAGGATAGAGTAAAATAAAATAAAATAAAATTAAGAAAAAAAAAAGACAGTGGAGGTAGTTCGCTGTAAAATTACAAAAGGACAAAAATGTTACTTTTAGTTGGCATAAAATAAATAAAATATACTCTCATGGTTGAGTGGTGTTGGCACTTTAGAACACGTTTGTGTAGCACTTGTCTACACAAAAGGGAATAGTTTTCTATGAAAAATCTATTTTTCATGCGTTTGGGCCTCCAAGTATCACACAGATTTCTAGGGATCATCGCCGAGTCTTCAAGTTTGAAGTATCAGTCTTGATGACTCCTGCTTAGCACACAAAAAAAAAAAGCCAAGCTATAATCCTTCACACACTCGCTAGACATGGATCAAGGAAGCCCTCTGTTCCTTGAAATAGGCACCCAATGAAATGCGGAAACTATGATCCACCAAAGTTGATTTTTTCAAGCTTGTCACTACTATTTCTTGCAATTTCTATGGAGTGAGCTACGCTTCTGATCAATTCAAATCCCTTTGTGCTCACTTTATCTTATGAACTGCTAATCAACCCAATTTCACCTCCATTCAACCTACTCACCATTAGATTGCATCTTTCATTCAACTTAGGTGCTCTTCTACCAAAAGGGAAGATGGAACTTTTTGGATGAACTTTTTTCATATGAACCTTTTTATACCCCTTAATCAGAATTAATATTAATGGTATTATTTAATATAAAAGAAAATGGGCGGTCCCCATAAATCGTATTTATCATCATCATTATCATTGTTGCTGTTGTTGTTACATGGTTTCTCGTATAATATTCATGTTCAAATTCATCATCATTGTGATCGCTAATATTCTCGAAGCCTTATCCCATCTATCTCTGTATGGCAATCATCTTCTTGCCACCACGGTGAACCTAAATCCAAATCCTGATCGCCCAATTTGTAAAAGTGGAAAGACAGATAAATTTTGGGCATTGATCACACCTCCCTCCACATGTAATCATTTGGAAATATTTTACCATCCTGTACCAACAAAAAACACCATTCATTTGTTGAAGGGCTCTTATCTATATCTGGAAAACATGAGTAACAACAGCCCACGTGGTTGCATGTCGATCCCTCAATCTGATTGGCTAATTTGAGGATATTTTATTGGACACTGATTTATTACCTTTAAAACTATTGGCACGGCCTTTTCTTAAGCCCGCCTAGACCTAAATGCAGGCTTATCATAACGCTAGCAGGATATATAATGTCATATTCAAATCAATACCGTGATGTAGGAGCCTTAAAACTTTAATTTCTAACGCTTAATTGGAGCACATCCTTGTGATTTTAATCGAATGGTGCATATGACTATGATGTGAATCATCGGAAAGGTTGGGACGTGCAGATCGACGGGGAAAACAGCCGCGGAGTCTGATTCGGCCATTCTTGATGCAGGACCTTTGGTTTTTTTTGCCCCAGGCGCCCCAAGCCCATCGATCCGACACTGGGAGGACGCACATCGGCCCCCGTGGGTCCCCTCCCGGCTGGGTCGAACCTCCATATGGGATAGGGGATCGCTATGCCGTGGTGTGCTCTGAAAAAAAAGAAAAGAAACAATTTGCAACGAAGGACGGGAGGCGAGGCCTAGTCAAGTAAAATTGACATGGAGAGCAAAAATGGGGTGCAACACGAGGACTTTTCAGAAGATCACCTATCCTAGTACTACTCTCGCTCAAGCATGCTTAACTGCGGAGTTACAAGGGGGTTGGTTCATGGGTGTAGGTGAGGTATTGGATTCATCATAAGTAGAGGGGTCTATGTCCATCCACTGGGTTGATGGTATGCTTGTACAGGCAAAATGCAAACTTAAGGCTTAATTAATTTATTTATTTTGTGAAATATTTCTCTTATAAGTTTGAACATATTATTCCTGCCTCATAGAATAAAATCTCGATCTACAACCCCACCATCCATTATTTCTTTTTGCCATGTTTAATTTAGAGGCCATTGAGAACATTGTGGTAAGACACGTCTGTTCTCACCGGGAGGTTTAGGGTTTGACCGTGGCCTCCTCCCTCTCTTTGCATGTGTGAGTTCATCTCTCCTTATATGTGCGAGTTCTCTACTCGTATTTGTGGCTTCCTCTCCTCTATGTGCGAGTCTAGGGGACCAGCTCCTCTTAGCTGGGGTTAAAAAAAAAAAAAAAAAAACCACAGACCATTAGCATTCCTTATTCTTCGCCTACTAAAAATAACATCCGTCATCATTCTAGACTCTAGAGGCCAACTGATTGTTTGGCAACCAGAAGTTGGATATATGGATGGGTATTGGCATTGGCTAGAGGTGCTGTAGAGATTATCACTTTGATAAGATACTCCTAACCATTGATTTTAAAGTCCAGCTCTTTTTGCTAAAAGTGGCATGCCTTCATTCACTCAGTTTTTCAGTGAACTGACACTCATCCCAATTTAATTTTAGTGCAGCCATCATCAACCATTCAATTGAATCAAGGACTTCTAATACGATTTGCATGCATATACTGATATACTAGTGCAGCCATATCATCCACCGAAAAAGATATAGAGAGGTCATGGACATGTCCATTTTGCAGTCACATCTTGCATGATCTCTCATGAAATTTCCAGGAAACTGCACTTCTCATGATGACAAATAGTGATTAGGAGATGGACCCATGCAAAAAAAATGTGTGTATGGTCCCATCTTGCATGGCCTTTTTATCGAAGTTTCGCGGAAACCAGCTCTAAGTTGTTTGTAGCAAGTACCTTTAGTACTACTATCATTGATTTTTTCTCAAATATGGCACCTCCGAATCTCTTGTTTGCGCTCAGGGATGGAGACAGTTGCATAAAATCATGAATTCTCGTTTCACAGAAAATCTCAATTTTGTGCAATTAAAAAAATTGTCAATTTAGGCACGTCAAACGGCCAGGCTGGAGCAGGCGGAGCGGGCCTCCTTCACATTCTTTTCCTCTTTTTTTATCAGTATTAAAAATAAAAATTAGAATACAAATACAGTGAATGACAAAGATATTTAAGTGGTCTGGTCAAACTTGACCTACTCATGTTTAAATAATTAATATTAATTCAACAAAAAAAATCTTTTTAAAAAGCCTTATTCTCTCACCTAAATTTATATTTATTATGGCTAGGGCTCTCTCTCTCTCTATATATATATATATGAGTTGGTTGGGACCTAATATTTGATTTGACACATTCCAAAAAGACCTAATATGTGCATCTATCCCTCACCATAGGGTGAAGGCACTTTTACTTTTTATACATGAATTATGGAAGTGTACCTCATCCTATGTACTTGAAAATTTTCTTTTGTACTTGAAAAATTCTAATTATGGAAGTGTCTCTCACCTTATAGTGAGGGATAGATGCACATGAATATTCTCCATATATATATATATATATTGGATTACTATTATAAGTTTATAACTATTGATCAGGCCAGAGAAGAATATTAGAAAGGGATGTAATTTTGCTCAATAAATTTAGGTTTGGTTTCAATTAGACACAAGTTCCTAACATATTTCCAAACTTACCCGGCCAAACAAAGTTATTTAAAAGCCTTATTCTCTCACCTAAATTTATATTTATTACGGCTAGGGCTATATATATATATATGGGTTGGTTGGGACCTAATATCTGATTAGACACATTCCAAAGAGACACCAATGAGTCCAAGACAAAATCCATGGTCTGAGGCACAAGTGAAGAGACCAAACTATATTTAGAGTGATTATATTTTCATGGGATAATATAATCATAATAAAAGTAAAAGTAACATTATATATATATATATATTTGGATTACTATTATAAGTTTATAACTATTAACCGGGCCAGAGAAGAATATTAGAAAGTGATGTAATTTGGGTAAATAAATTTAGGTTTTGTTTCAATTAAACCCAAGTTCCCAACCTATTTCCAAGCTTACCTGGCAAAACAAAGTCATCTAGTGATGTTTGGTAGGTGCCAAAATAAAAAAATGCACAGAAAAAATTTGTGTTCTATTTGGGCCCAATTTACACAGTGATTTTGTCACAATGGGCCCACCTGGTATATAATGCTTGACATCCTTTGTATTTTTTTTGGTAAATAAAACTTTGATTAAAAGAAAAAGAATGGGAGGGTTAGAGTATTTATAGACTTTGTAAAATTGAAAATGACACAAAATACCCCTTATTTAACTGTTTTATGGCTGTTGAGGGGTTAAAATGAACAATTGTTTTTTAAAAAAATAGTAATTTTTGGGTGGGCCAGACGGGCCATGCCTGATCGGGCCACAGGGGGGCAGCCCACGTGCCAGGTGGGCCAGGCAGGCCGGGCCAAACGGGCCCAGGCAGCTCGGCCAAGCAGGGCCCGTTGACTGGCAGACCCATTTGACATCCCTAATTGTCATCAAGAGTTTTATAATTTCTGAACTGAACATATTGTAAATTCTTATATGTGTTTTTTTTTTTTTGGGGAAGCTAGGCATACACACCTACGCAACTCACTATTAGCGCCTTAGCCATGAATCAATCCCTTCTTGCCTCACCAATTGAGCTACTGCCCAGCGAATTGGCTCACATCTAGTATCCAGAACAGCAGAATTTAATTTTATTTTATTTTATTTTATTTTATTTTCTGATAGAACAGCGCAGAATGTTAGAGCACAAGACAACCATGGTAGAGAAGTCAAATGACCTGGGATGACGAGAGTGACGCCCTCCAAAGTTGTCTTGCTACGCTTTCTTCTTCAATGAACACATCAAAAGTGCTTGTGGCTTCGAGATGAATTACTGTCCCTTCCAAAGAACATAAGGCTTGATTGTTTTATGTAATTGAATACCGGTTGTACTTGTTTAAGTTGTTAAAAAAAGAGGAATGAAAGGTGAACGTTCAAAAATATCTATCAAATCACTTTTGTTTTAATTGAAGTTGAATCGGAAGACGGAAAATCAATACCGAACAATCATTCTAGTAATTCAGTATCTAAAAGTTTAGGATCCTATTTAAATCTTCACTTTATTTCCTTCACCCCTCATCACACAACATTCACCATTCACCTCTTTAATAATCCGTCGAAAGTGAACTTCACGGTGAATTCCTATGGGAGAATTCTTATATATAAAAAATGGAGAATATGAAAAGATTTATTTTTATCATAAAGTAGGATTTGCAACATTACAAACGTTTTCGATAGCGTAAGAGGGCACAGATTTCAAATCATTTTTAGACTTTGCAATATTGCAATGGAGCATATAGTTCGAACACATAGTCACACCATCATATAGTGAGGTTTTCTCATTGAAAATTCTTGTCGTTTCTTAGTTAGACATGGAAGGCCTTAATATTTAGAAGTTATAAAACTTTGACATAATAAGGTTATGTTTGGCAAGCAAATTTTTGGAAAAAATATTTTTCTCTTGCTATAAAGTTGTAAAAAGATATTTGCACTTGAATGAGGACTCCTTGCCCAAAATATGCATAGTTAAGGATTTCACATCAATATTGGTACATATCAATGCATATAGTTAAAAAAAAAAAGTTTCAAATTGCAAATCCGGAAAAGTACAGATTTTCAAATCCTATTGGGAGGTCGATCGGACTTGAAAGTCTCTCACAAATGAGGATTTCTATTGGTCCAAATCCTTGAAGATTTACAATTGTAATGCTTGACGGGTAAAGGATTTGGTCAAAACAAGGAGCAATGCTGTCCTACGAGCTATAACATATGCAATCTAGCTCTGTGGGGCCTAGTTAGGCCCACCCTTTGATCATTACAGACATTTTTACACACCCAATACATATTATCTAACATAAGCCCAGTTTTACTTTCATCAAACCTATAGCCACTGTTAGTTTGAATTTCAAAGAAGCATATGGTCAAAAGATAACTAAGTATTAAGATTATTAAATCAAGGGCGAGGATGATCTTATGGGACGGTGTTTATCTGTTTATTATTATTATCATTATTATTATCCTTGTCCTAGACCATCCCATGTCTCCCACCCACTAATAAGAAGGTATCTAAATAGGCTCTAGGAGTTGAACTACATATAAGCAATATGCAGTTTGATCGTATTGCAATGGTAAACGCATCTCACTTTGACCAAAGCATCAAGGATTGACCTGTGGGTCGACGGAGGATGATCTGAGAGCGCATTGTGGCAAAATATTATAATTAAGAGTATGCCAAAGGAACACTAGCGAGAGCCGGAGCACCAATAAATAAGTCTCGAGACGATACATTGGGCTAGTTTAGGATTAGAATAGTTTACCATTCCTCTCATGTACAAGTAAAAAAAAAAACACATAATTGACTATTTAATAATTTAATTAAAAAATAAAAAAATTATAGCAAATAATCACAATTAAACTAAATCAGTCTCAAATGTTGCAGCAGACACTTCAAAACACACACTCTCGCTCCAAAAGAAATTGATTCCAATTTCCACCATCAAATGTGCATATATATATATATGAGAGATGCTTCTATGAGAGATATTTCTTATCATAAAATAAAATATGGATGCATATAAATATTTTTCTATATACATAGTAAAATATTTTTCTATATACATAGTAATATGATTAACAACTCAAAACAAACCCCCCCCCCCCCCACCCCCGCAAAAACAAAAAAACAAAACCCCAACCAAAAAAAAACCAAAAAAAAAAAAAAAAAAAAAAAGAAGAAAGATAGATAGAACTCCTTTCTGAAATGGCCTTCGTTGGTGAGATCACGTGAACTGAAAAGGTGTAGGAGGTGTGGTCCACTGACTACTGATGCATTTATAGTTTCAGTAGCAACCAACACACTTGTCATTATCATACCCACTTTCACTTTCAGAGACATCCAGAAGCGCTGCTTATCCACAAAGCATATATTAATTTACATATGATATGATGTGATATGATATGATTTGATATATAAATGGCCTTTTTCCAATAAGCCCACACTAGCTGGTAAAGGCCGGGGCAGCAATTTTGCACGCGTGCAGAGTGGGGATAGGCCGGCCCTGCTGCACCAAAAGTAGAGGTTTTAATGAGCAATGCTAGCCACTCCTCATTCTCATTGTATATCATAGCCACTCTATTATTATATACGACAGCGGCAGAATGCAATTGATAAATCAACTTTAATTGATTTTGACCTTCTCATCAGTTTGCTAAGTTTTTTATTCTTTATTTCACCTCCACTAATTCCGAGCAATTATTTTGACTTGGACGATTGATTTATATTCTCTAACTTCTAATTTCATATTAGAGATTCGAAATGTATAAGATGATTTATTGTCCTTTCTAACTTCGAGAAATATTTTTGCCTTCACATTTGTGTAACACTATTTACACAAAAAAAAATGTTGACTTTTAATATTATATATGATGCAAATGTTATCAACTAATTGACCATACAAATATCATCGATTTCTTGCCAGTGCTTTGCACGGGCATATTTTACTAGTAGTATGTGATATACATCTCTCTCTCCCTCTCTCATATTCAACATTAATTTGTACTTATATTGTATTTATTTATTATTTTAATTATTTGAAATTTATTTATTTTCCTTAACACTTACATTGGAGATCCAAACTCACTCACTCATCCTAGTCAAGCACAAATGTCTCTTATATTTTGGGAAAGCAAGGTGTTTTCTTTGCCCGTGTATGAAAATAAAATCATAAAAAAGCAATAATTGTGAATAGAAATCCTTGGCTTTGGTGAAAATGCTAAAGCCTCAAAGGCACTCTAGCAACCAAAGTTCAAATTGACCCACGGCCTTCTAGTGATGAAAATATGATCGGTTGGGACAAGGACATTGCTGGGGGTCCTGTATTGGTCCCTCATGTTTGGGACATGTTCTTGAGCATGTTGGCTGGCCAACCCACAATGGTAAATGGGTTTTTCAAGATTTTTTTCCATGACTGATGATTTTCATTAAACAAGGGGACATTGGTCTTAGGGAAAACAGCAAATGCTGGAATTAGCTTAAAACGTGACAAAAAAAAAAAAAATAAAATGAAATTTGACCGAAGAATGGCGTCTTGTCTTAACACCGGTTTTTATCTTGCTACCAGGATTCAAACCCTAAGATGTCACCTTCACTCACCCGAGGACTATCTCACCACACCTAAATTATCCTTCCCTCGTCTGAGGTGTGGGGTCCCAGCCCCTCTAACCTGAGTTTAAAAAAATATATATATATATATATTATTTTTGCCCAGCGGTAAAGTGGGTTTTGGGAATTTTACAAATATTGATTGCTTGGAGGTTCCTTTTTAAACAGTAAGCAAAAAGGAAAGGTGGTGCATGAAGAAACCATATCCAAATGCCAGCCAAACACTTGGACCAATCACAGAATCACTACATATATGCTTTGCATCCTAATTTAGGGCCTTTATCCAGATATGGGTGGCCCAATCATGCTTAGATGAGTGGCCCACTTATAATCATCCACTTGCTGTCTGTGTGGTGGAGGATGGAGAATGAATACCTTTTGCTCTTGCGTCCTTTTCTAAAGCCGTACAAGAAATCAAATGCATGTCTCCATCATCCTTATAATCTGACCTGACGACATTTATATTCCCTTGTCTAAGGCATATTATACAAAGGGTGTATATTGTATACACTCAATGACGAGGTTAAGCAAATCGGTTCAAATATCTCGATCAAGTTAAATCTTATACGGATTATGGTGGCAGTTAATTGAAAGTTGAAACATCACATGCCACTAATGTTTTATTTTATTTGTGTGTGTGTGTGTGTGTGTTAGAAACACCTTGTTGATGTTGATTAACGTACACTATTGTTTGAAGGTGTGGTTTTGTCTAATGGTGAATGGCACTCATCAATGGCAATGGGCGATTTCAATACATGGTTTCTTCCGCAAGATACATTTTAGAAAGTCAAGGGAAAGAGGATCCGAATCATTGAGAGGACATGACTTTCAACTTTGGGGGGGGGGGGGGCGTTGTTTTGTGTGTGGACATTATTTAGACATTTAATACTCATTTTTATAACTAAATTTATGTGAATGTTACTAGAATTATTTGACTTTATTATATATATATATATTTTACTGTTTTGCCATTGATCCCATGATATTATAGGATCTAAAAAGTTGAAAAGCTACTTGGATCCCATGATATTATGGGTTTTTAAAAACTCATTATATCATAGGATCCAGGGCAAAAGAGTAAAAAAAAAAAAAAAAAGGTTATACCAGAGTCAAACGAGTCCGATGGCATTTAGTGATTTTTAGTCGTCAATGGCAATGGGTGATTTCAATACATGGTTTCTTCTTGCAAGATACATTTTAGAAAGCCAAGGGAAAGAGGATTTGAATCATTGAGAGGACATGACTTTCAATTTTATTTTTTTTTTTTTTTTTTTTTTGGGGGGGGTGGGGGGGTTTATTTAGACATTTAATACCCATTTTTATGACTAAATTTTTGTGAATGTCACCAGAATTATTTGACTTTAATATAAATTTTTTTTTTATTGTATTGCCATTGATTCCATGATATTAAGAGATTTAAATGTTAAAAGTTGAAAAGCTACTTGGATTCCATGATATTGTGGATTTTTAAAAATTCATTATATCATGGGATCCAGGGTGAAAGAGAAAAAAAAAAAAAAATTATACCGGAGTCAAATGAGTACGATGAAATTTAGTGATTCTCAGTCATGAAGTTAGATATTAAATGTATAAGGGGCATTGAATTAACAAAGTTCTAATTTTCTATATAAAAATTGTACTTCACCGCATATGAGAATTGATTGATTTGGATAAAGATGAGGGCATGAGTCACTATCAGTCCAACCAAGTGAAATACTGACACTTACTTTTAAAGCCTCAACATGCTCAATAAGGCCCAATTAAATGTATTCAACAAACAATGATGAACGGAGTGAGTTGGACCAATGTAGAAACAGAGATATGAATGCTATACACGGTTTCTCCTTAAAAAAAAAAAAAAGTCTACCTGTCCTGGATTCTGTACTATACCCGGGACAGGTACCAGGGCTCTTGGACCGAACCTGGGACACGTACCAGGGCTCTTCTCCTTAAGTACTTGCCAATAATTGCCATTTTGAAAATACCAATCAACTTCTATATGCGTTTCCTTCATTTTTCAAATCTTATCTCAGTACTCTTCTCCTCTTAATAAAATCTTACTAGATCCCCTCCATATGTGGTTTTCAGGTTCCTCTGGCGTTTAGGTTGTTGAAGTGGGACCCATGTTTTGATCATCCAAAAGATTACAGTGGGCTAGAAATCAACTAAAAGCCTAAAACCCTCATAACGATCCTGTTGTTTGAAGAGCACAAGCAGTGACAAAAACTATATTTGAAAGAAGGTTTCAATATTGAGTTAAATTGGTGCATGATTAAATAAATAGAGGGTTTTTGTTATACTGCTTTTCTAGCATGAATGCAATGGCACAGTAGAAATTTGTATTCATTTCACTGTACACAACACTTTTTTTTTTTTTCTTATGCCTATCATTTTGAGATGCCCATTTTAATGAATTTTTTAAACTAAGGGCCTGTTTGGTAACTTTAATCTGATTAATAAAAGCTAATTAAATTAAGGTCTAAAATAAAAGCTCTAATTTTTAATTTATGATTTATAATTAGATTGTTTGGTAACATTATTAAAAAAAGATATGTAAAATGGCTTCTCCGACTTAAGAAAAAAAAAAGTTACGAAAAAAAGTTACTCAAAGCAACTTCTGTTAAAGAGCTTAAAAACACTTATTTCTAAATATAAGTTCTAATTTGAAATCATAATTAGAGTTTTATCAAACACTCTAAATTATTTAATAAGTGCTTATTTTTAGAGTTACTAAATGGACCCAAAGGAAAAAAAAAAAAAACTTGATAAGAGTTTTTCTTTTTGGAATCGTTGCTTTCCAACATTTTTATTAACTAGTTGGTTGTCAAAATTTTAATAACTTAGATTTTAGGCAATTTGCAATGTTTTTCAATATTTTTTTTGAAAGAAGTTGTTAGTCCTAGATGGGTGTCAGAACCGAACTCGCCGATAACTTTGTGTTTTCCGGTGTGAGGTAGACCTGCGAACTCGATGCGAATGCTCACAGATTTTCTGGATGATCAATTAAGGGTTCGTTCCCATCTCCCTTATATAGAGCAATCCCTAGAAGTTATAACTTTATCCGGACTCTATTCCTTCTAAAATCTCACATCTCCTTACCAACGTAGGAATTCTGCCAACAAAGAGTCTAAACTTGATCTAAACTCTACCACCAAGAGTGTGATCCTTATCTTACTCAACCAGATCAGACTTGTTGGGAGTTCATACGCGCCACACCGCCAGGCTCGATCTGGTGTGTGCCCAATGACAGTTGGGCCACATAGTTTTCATAACATTTTCCATTTCCTATGTTGTGTTCGTATAGGAACTGCGGAGCTGCGGAGAGATAGTGAGATAGAGATCAACATGAAATGAACAGACTTCATCAAGTATGTAGGTAGTGCATTATTTTTTTATTTTTTTCGAATACATGAATTTTTGGACCCGGGTTGGGCCCGAGCCTCTTTTTGCTAGTTTAATTATAAGCTTCTTGATTTGCTTTGGTCACCGGATCCGATTTGTTTACATGGAGAGATAGTAGCTGCCTCTCACATCTAATTATCATACTTAGGTAGAGGTGGTCGCAGGAGTTTATCATTTCCCTGTTATATTCATATAACTATAGGCTTCTTGATTTGCTTTGGCCACTGACTTCGATTTTTTCTTTTTGGGTTTGCATGGAGCTGATAGCTGCCTCTCTCAACTAATTATAATTATGACAATTTGGTAGACGTCGTAGACATAGCAGGGGTTTCAAGCAGGGCCAGGTGATGTGGAGAGCATTTAGTTGCTAAGCCAAGCATTTATGCCAGCCATAGAACACATGTGAGACTGAACTATTCCCACGAGTAGAATATGACGTCCGTTCAGCAGTTGCCAAGTTGGAGAAGCGATGGAGCATTCAAGTAGGATGCCATAGATAACTTTTGGTGGACCAACTCCTACCATTTTCTTCTCTTTTAAATTAAAAAGCCTCACTGGAAGTCAAGTTACTGTTCAAAGAACCTCATCCCATATCAATGCTATGTCTATTGTATTTAACGTCCAGTACCAATTAGAATTTATTTTTTTTGCTCGGTTGCCCACAATGACAAGGACATAGGAAGCAAAGGGGTCCCATCATGGTTGAAAACCTAATGGAAGCCATAGGAGAGGACGCCTTTTCTACAATGTCAGCCTTTTATTCCCCAGTACCATTTATTACCTAGTACCATTTAGTAGACTTTTCAATGGGACAGGAAGGACTTGGGCATGGGTTGTCCAATCTCGTTCCGAATATTGGACGGGCCTGCCGGGAGATGTCCAATCCTGGCCCTAAATTGAGCGGGCCTATGTCAAATCCCATCCCGTGTGGGCTCAGGCTGGGCCTAGGCCGGACCTGGGCTTTAGTACGATCTTGAACATAAGATCAACATTCTCTAATTATTCTTATACTATCACTGGACTTTAAACCCTTCTTTTTTCTGGTCTTGGGACTCCATTTTTCCGGACTTGGAACTAGCAATGCAATGCAACAAGCAACATGGCAGACATGTAGCTTTGTGGGGGATAGTAATTTTCATTTTGGAAGATGTACTTTGCAGCTCTAACATCAACTTTCTTCTTAATTTTTTTGTTGCTAGTTCACTTATCACATCACAGCCGTGAGTTGTATGCTCATAGTACATAATGCCAAAAATGTATGATTTGATAATTGAGAGCTTCATGTCTCACTTGTTTGGATTGGTGTCACAGAGATATAAATTTACGAGTTGGATCTTTGTTTGCTTTCTCATGCACCTCAGCTGTTATATTTTTCTAAAGTATTCTAAAATTAACTATTGTAAAATTATAAAACACGATTTTTTGAAAAGACAATTTTGAATATGAATTTTTTTCTGGTAGAAATGCATAGCCAAACAAAACAAACACAAAAACTTCTTCATATTTTTAGGATGTTCCATCTTAATTTTGAATTAAATCGAGTTTAGAATGACTTCTAGGCTATCAATAGTGATGAGACCATTTGAATGCCAGTAGAATTCTCGAATGCCCTGGGCTGATTAAAAATGTCCGATGCCACATGTATGAGAATTCTACATGGAAAATGTGTCATTGGGAATACTAATTTATAAAATTTTCCTTAATCAAACAAGTTATTTGAAATTTCAAAGAAACAACACATGCACAACTGTTTGAAATTCTAGACAAAGAAATCCCATCTGAAATGCTTGGAGCCGAACAAGCAGTAAAAACTCTTTTAAAGTAACAGGCCCTGAAGGCATATTTTGTTCCCTGGCAAATGCTCACACTTAACCTAGAACCTTCCCAAGAAAAAACAAAAAAGGTCTCATTACCAGCACTGCAGCCAATGATTAAAACTTGGTTGTTTATGTCGAAGGTAACTAAAGGGCATAAAAGATGTATTAATCAATTTTTTAATTGTTATTAGCCATTTTCTACCTGTTATGGGGGCAGCATTGAAAAAATATATAAAAATTAGTAAAACAATTTACGAGCGGGCCAGCCGGGCCTGGACAGGCCGGGCAGGCTCTGCCCATTCCCAGTCCCATTTTGGCCGGGCTTTCCAATAATTGTCCAAGCCCAACCTGTTGGGCTCAGATTTTTTTTTAAAAGCCCTGTGTTTTCAGGCTTGAGACAGGCCGGGTACCTATTTCAACGGACTAAATAGACAGGCCTAGCATTTAGGTTATTCAACTACAATAGTTACTATGTTTTGAATGTACACTCTCCCCGGGCCACTTGCCCTGGGCAAATGCGACTTACCTGGTGCATGAAAGAGGCAGAGACTTCACATGTTTGGGGAAACAGTCCATCCTCAAAAAGGCCAGACACCCTTTGCTGCCACTTGCCGAGGCAAATGCGACTTACCTGGTGCATGTAGGAGGCAGAGACTTCACATGTTTGGGGAAACAGTCCATCCTCAGAAAGGCTAGACACCCTTGTCAGATTTAAGAAAAAAAAAAAAAAAACCTACAATAGTAACTTAGCAATTCACATGGGTTAGCAAGTGCGAGATTTGTATTTGTCATAGGCGGACAGCTGGTGCGACCCAACTGGAGTCCACTAATCACGGTCAAAGTGAGGATCAAAAGATCCAAGTGGGACCACTTTGAACAAACACATTTCAAGTCAATCCAATCAAACTCAACCCCTCGATCTATTCTTGAATTAATAAAAATAAATAATCAAAGTAGATCCAATCGTCCACTGCATTTGTACAAACCCATATGTAAGGGCCTGCGACTGTGAGCTCTATTCGTGACCACGCCTTTTAACCAACACGTGGGATGCCCTGTGATCAATTTAACAACCCCATTTCACTCACTACCCCCATGTATTATCATAAGCCCCCAATTTAAAACTCATCCAACTGTTACCATTGTATTATAATCCAATTAAAAAAAAAAACAGACGACGTCTACTAAAATTTTCAGATCAATCAAAAGGGTTAGAACTTTGATCTTTAAAAAAGGTAATTAATTTTTCTCTACACCTAGGCCTCATTCAGATATTTCAGTCTACCACCTCCATGATTGGCATGGAGTAATCAAGTGACTGTACCGGAAAATTGGATATAAGAGAGAACACCCACACAAAATTAGAGAGAGAACACCCCAACTCTATCGCGTTACAACCTGAAAATGTTTTTATCGTTTTTTGGAATGTAATTCAATAAAAAAAACATCTCAAATAAACAAAAAAAAAAAAAATTTCAAAAACTTTGCCTCATGATGAACTAAAGAAAAAATATATATATCATCAAAGTTCTAGATGCTTCGCATCAGCCACTGGCAACAATTTCATGGATGGCATCACTGACGGCTTGATCTTCAGACCTAACAGCAAGCTTCATGGCTACTTGCTTTGGCCCGTCGATTCCAAATGACAATCGCACAAGCACCTTAACATTGCCGATGAACACACCAGACAACAGACATGTGTGAGACCTCGAATTGCTTGGAACAACATCAGTAGCCTGCCAACCAAAGAGCATTGAACCAGTCAACAGGAAAATCACCACAGCAGTTAATTTCATCTTTAGCATCCACGGTCTTATAAAAGCCAAAACAACGACAGAGATAAAGAGAGAGAGTGCATCGGTCCCATTTCTTAAATAGAAACCCAGGAACGATTATTTTACACATTGAAAACAAGATTTACCAACATTGTCAATTAGATATTATAGAATTGCCGAAAAATTCTGGACACTCCGAAAGCTTTCACCATTTCAGGGTACAAAATAAAGAAGACAAGCTTCTCATAAGCTGTGTATGAATACATCATTCCAATGATCCTTCAAAAACGAAGTGCAGGCAGCTCGCTTGAAGCATAACTGAGGGTTCATATGTTAGGATTATCTGAGTTGCTTTTAAGTCATTTATGTTTTGGTCTATGCCAGAACCAATCACAGGTAAATAGAATTACAGAGAACTAGAAATGGGTCAAGCAAGTGCGAGATAACCGAGCTCAAAGGATCAAAGTAGGGACTTGGTTTCAATGATATTTGGAAACTGGACGCAAAAAAAATTCTCCACTTAGCAAGGAGCAAACAGAGAGAGGAAAGATCAGAGAATCTAAGAATCAATGCATGTGCACATTTTTTCAAAATATTTCAGGTTCTTCATCGGGTGATGCAGGTAACCTGAAGTGCAGCTTCATAAAACCATTTTAACAAATTAATCAAAAGCTTCTAGACCTCGAATGTTAGGAATGCCAAATTAGATGGGAGAGATGAATTCCAATGACAAACTAACCTCACAGGGCTGCATGCCCAGAATATTGATGACAGCACTCACAGCCTCTGCCAAGCTCTCCCTTACACCAAGGCCATACTCATCAACCCGCTCACATTCTGGTCCCAGGCTTTCCCAAGCATTCTTAAAATTAGAGACGCCGACCTTCATCATATAATCTGCTGCAACAACCTCAAGGTCCTCCAGTTGGTACTCATCTTCAACACCCTCTTCATCAGCTTCACCAGTTGATGGATCAACCTGGATCGTGCCAAAGAAAATGAAAACCACTGCTGTAATAAAAAATCAGTTGTCTCTATTGCATGGGGTGGTTATGATGTTTTCGTATTTGGTTCGGGGGTTCAGGTCATTTAAGAAAACAACGGATCACATCTTAGGAACTCTTTAACCTGGTAGTGGCCCAAATTGACTTCGCTAGTGCTAGGGGAACTAAATAAGATATGCAGTCAAAATCAGATCAAGATAAACATATGGCTGATTTGGCAAGTTACACATATAAATGGGCTCTGATTCAGTACATAATGAACATTTCATCCCCATTTGCAAATAGAATCCAGATTGGTAGCTTTCAAACTTTTCATTGCAAACCACACAGATAATTTCTGGTGTAAGCGACAATCAGAAAACATGAGATCAACATTACCACAAGATTTTCCAGAAGAAAAAAAAAAAAAAACAGCAATATACGACCTTTCTCCTAAAGCCCTTTTTCTTCCTGAAAGATTACCATATTTTTACCATTTAAATGTCTCAACAAAGGAATTTAGTTTACAGTAACTGCCATTGATCGAAAACTGACACAATTCATACCAGAAAAGATAGGACCTCCCCTGAAATGCATTGGTCCCTAGCTGGATGATCAAAGGGAACACTAGTCCTTGTGCTATCAAAAACTGACACAATTCACACCAGAATAGATGGGATCTCACCTGAAATGCATTGGTCCCTATCTGGATGACCAAAGGGAGTACTAGGTTCTGTACAATTAAACAGGTCCTTTTTTATAAAAAAGAAAAGTAGCAGAAAATATGGAAATACTATCATCATTGAAGTCTTATTCCATCTATCTAGGGTTGGCTTTGTGAGTTTTATAGCCAACAAAACTATAATAAACTGTAGAAATGTTTTAAGAGGGGCGGATGTCTGAAAACATCAAAGCAGGCCCAGTTAATTCAGAAATGAAAAAATTGTGCAATCCTATAAGGTTGCTCAGAGCAAGGGTGGAAGCAGTCTACCTCCTTCACAATGAACTTCAGCATGTTTGAGAATTTCCCAACAGCAGGAATGCCTTCTGCCTTTGCAAAAGCCACAAAAGTCTGTCCGGGTGAATCATAAGGAAGTGATCGTAAAGGTTTCGAAGCAACTTCAGAAAATTCCTCTGCTTCGGACGCATCAACAAGAACGCTGACCTGGAAGCAAGAAAGTGCCAACAAACAAGGTAAAGAAACTCAAAAGGGGTAAGGATGAATATGGACAAAGTGGCTTTAGGAAACAATCACTTACATTTTCCAATTGTTGTTCAGGAATGGTGTTTGTACAGTTGTACTGGAATACAACATGTCCATCATAGATGTGCTTGACAACATTAACCGCATATTCGGTTTCAGCTTCTGTCAGCTCTACTGGTGCTGAGGACTGAAAAGTATGTCCAAACAAAAATACAGCATGATCCACAGACGTAAATAATTGAATACTACCATTCATGCATCAACAAACTTATAAGTCAGAAATCATCAATAAGAACCTTGAATAGTGTTCCAAAGCTGGAAAACTCGGGCATGGACGAAAGGAGTTTTTCATATGCATCAACAGTTGATGTAGGACCACTGGGAGGAGCACCTAGACCAGCTGGCTTTTTACCTGGGGCCTTTTTCTCTGCGAGAGGCTGTGACTTAACTTCCTTGGGTACAGAAGCAATATCAAAAGGTTCTTCAGAAGCCTCCTGTGCCCACAGAAAACATGAGTACAAAAAAATAAAGAAGCATCAATGTCATTAACCAAAATTGTAAGAACACCTACGTATTTCTGCAGACTTGCTTCCAGATTGACCAGAGGCACATCCAAAGAGCCAAAAAGAAATTCTTTCACATCTTTCCCAGTTTCAGCAATTGAATCATCACCTCCAAGCATATCTAGATAAAGTGTTGCCCGATCACGGACCTATAAAACAATCAATAGAAAGTATATTTAAAAAGAAAATTATTAATAAAAAAGAAGCCACTGATATTGGCATAGTTGAAACTTCATAAGGTTCTTTCATGAAGTCATTTTGAGTTAAACATGCAAATGAAAGTAGCACAGATCAAGTCAGTCTCAAGGCTTTGAATATCTCATAGAAGGAGAAAACATCTTAATTTACACAATTATGAGTTTGTGAGAAGGTTTTAACAGGAAACTGTTAGATTGTATGGACTCAATCCATCAGATGATGTAATAAATTGATTAATTTCTTTATTTATCAATAATATCATGCTTTCCTTTCATGAGATGAATGGTGTTTTTATTATTTAAAGCACATGACCAATACATATGACATAATGGTTCATGAGATGAACCGGGTCCCATTAGTATATTAGATGTGATATATATGTATGGATGGGAACCACACACGGGAGACGTGTCACAAATCTTATACTTAAATATCTTCACAACCGGTGATGAGACTGGGTATCTCATCTGATAAGGTTGCAGCACTGTGATCACTATGAGATAGTGTGATTTGTCTCGATCATCAGAATGTAAGATTCTGGATCATGGTGTTGGTACATTGGATGTATTGAAGGATCATGAGAAGCACCTTATGGAATATTGTCTCGAGTTTAAGGTCTGCTCTCATAATTCCCTAGCAATAGGCTCTCAATCCTGAGACATTGATAAACTCAAGTATCTATCTATTCATTTGCTTTGATTAACCAATGAGTGAGGCCAACTGTAGGTCAACACCTCGGTGTCTTGGGTAGGTAGTAGTAGAACCGTGGGAACATTGAATAGTTAAGATGGAATCTATCTTAATTATCCCCTTGTGCCAATTAATGGATTTGTCATTAGTAAGTGCGTACCCATCCTGATTAAGCGTTAATTGGATGGTACTGATGATCACTGTGATTAATTGGGGGCTCAAGGATAATAAGATGTGGATCTAAGATTGGAAGAGACAGACTTGATCCAATTAATCCATGGATATTGATAGAGGGCCCTACTTTTGGTAATCAGGAAGTTTATGGTCTTCATTATAATTTATTCCTAAGACCGGAGTGTAATTGCATTTATATAGTTGTATTATTTGCAATTAACTGTGGGTCCGGATTGCACATGAGATGTGGGGTTGCGGTGTCCCAGTTGGAGTCAGCTTTCTATGGAATCCCTAGTGGTCCCCACGTTAGCCCAACTTATTGGAAAGATACTAATCCTACTTGAACTCTAAAAGGAATGAATTAGAAAGCTACTATTTCTATTTGAAGTGAGACTTCTAATAGTGGTAATGGCGGGTTACAAATTTATATGGAAGTGAGACTTCTATTTCAATTAGTACAAGAGGAGGGAAGGAGGTTACTTAAAGATATAAAAGGGAAACAAGGGGGCTGGGACATCCACTCTCTTGGATCCACGCCCAGCCCTCCTTTTGTGCAAGAGTTGCACATGCTTTTTCTCCTCTTCCTCTTCTAGTTCTCTTCTAGTTTCCTTAAGAGCTTCTAGTTGTTTTCTTTAGGATATCACACCCATCTCCTTTACGCTATATTTGGGAAGGGGGGAGGGGAGGAGAGGGGAGGGAAAATTTGAGGGGGAAGGAAAATGAAGGGGAGGGGAGGGGAGGGGAGGGGAGGGAAAATAAATTTTCCCTCCTAAATTTTCCCTCCTCTTGTTTGGATAGTAAAAAAGTAGGGGAAAGAAAAGTGAAAAAGTAGGATTTTGTTTGTTTGCGAGGTAGATGGAAAATTACCAATTTATCCTTATGGGCTGGCTACAGGCTTTGATGGGCCAAGTCCTACATCCCATCGGCACATCACAACAGCCCGTCTGACACCCCAAACTCATAATAAAAATTGTGTTCCTACACTTGAGTACTAAAGTGGACTCAAAATATTCAAAACAAAATTTAATGTATTCAATTTGGAATCATTGCACAGGAATATGATACTCATGGCCTTTGATGTTGGATTAGAATGCTTTATTAGCTTGTGAGTGGCACCAACAAATAATATGCAGCTGGCCATTTTTACTCGTACAACTGATAATGAAACCGACGCATTAAAGGAATGAAAAATTCCAGCCCATATCAGTGAAAAAATGATACATATAACTTCATGTCTCAAAAAAGGGTATTTTAGTCATTTATGCAAAAATTCCCTTTTGCTCCTCATATTCCCCTCAAATTCCCCTCCCCCACTCCCCCCTTCCCAAACACCCTCCTTTAACACATTCCCTCCACTTTCCCCTCATTTTTTTCCTTCCCCCCATTTTCCCTCCTTCCCAAACATAGGCTTAGAGAAGAGATCTGATACGGATTATAGCATGGAAGACTAAGAGGTCTTGGAGATTCTAAGTTGCTTACAAAGAAAGGGTTTCTTCAACTAGCAAGTCTTCTTCTCCATTAGAGTACAACCGGGCTCCAAAGGTATAATCTGCTTCTTCCTTTATTGTAGATTATTTTGGTTGCTGAATTGTTGTTTTTTCTATCTTCTAGATAGAATATATTGCTGTACATGATTGATGAGATTGAGAGATTGCATCCTGAATGTGTTTTATAGCCTTATGGATACTTAATCCCTGACTTAAGTGAGTCAAAAGTTATGAAAATCTGTCCACGAGGCCCACCTACTTCCAACAAAAGCACTTTTGAACCAACATAAACAGATAATAGTGTAAGCCTACAAGCCTTTTCACTACCACAAAACTGAAATTTTACTGTCACATGAAGTTAAGGTCATAGCCACCTAATTCGTAGTTCAACTAATTCGCATTCGAGTTCGGAATTCGTAATTCGAGACTCAGCTTGATCATAAAATTCGATGGAGTAGTTTCATTTGATTCGCTTCTCAATTAGGCTAATTCGAAGTTCGAGTTTGACAAATTCAATGAACTAATTCACGTGTACCCATTTTGTAAGTCCAAAATAACTGTTATATTCATTTACCCTATAGGCGAAATTCTACTCCAATTATAGTTTGGACCACCATTAGATTGGCTACATGTAAAACATAATTATGATAAAAACCAAAGTAAAATTCCATGTTTTATTGGTGATCAATCTTTATGTGGGGCCAACTCCGATCGGAGTTGGGAATGGATTAGTGTTAATCCATAAAGGTGCAATGCTTTTGAGTGGCTTGTGTTTTTAGATAAGCACCGCAATAGAATTATATGATTCACTAAGAGAACTTTAGTGAATCAAACTGTGAATTATTTGAAATGAACTATTCGTAGTTTGAAGGCCTCTTGAACGAACTAGGTACTTAAGGTTGAAAGAGGATGGACTGGAGATTTTAAGAGTCTATTGACGTATTGGATATACTGTTTGTATCTGTAATGAAGAATTAACAATAGAGATGTCTACATGATTCAGCAGAGCAAGTGGCTAGTACACTCCTCTAAGGCATTTGCGAGGCTGTATCAAAGCTTAAATTTACTGTCACACACTTGCCTTCTAGGAGACTTGAGCCTACTGATGCACTCAATGCACTATTTTTTGATCTGTAATGAAGAGAAAATGGACATGACTCAATAGAATCAGAACACTCCTTTGAGAAAATCCAAAAGCATGTATCATGCGTTGCATCAGATTTCGACAATGTTGAAAACATGCATCAAAACATGGTATGGCTTTGTAATCTCAAAAAGGCGAATTGGAGAAAGAAAACAGTACATGTCAGGTACAATGGATTTGTTTGAGCTATTTCTTTTTGTGTGGATTTAGTATTGGCAACCATTGAGAATGAATTGCCAATTTCCATGGATGGAATGTATCGCAATTGACATCTGCCATAGTCCCTAGGTTGATGAGTTTTTTTTTTTTTTTTTTTTCAGAACAAATATACAAAAGATATTTCCATCCTCATCATCTTCTACATGACCTTAATTCGGATAAAACTACAAATATTTTTAACTAATATACGAACACCTAATAAATAAAATATCAAAGTGAATCACTTCACAATAGCTATTTTCCAAGTTCAAGTTAAAGCTGAGGGATGGTTGCTCGAGGGGTAAAAAGAAGCCTGCAGTGCTCACACTGTAATACTTCCAAATAGTATAAAGGAAAAAAGAAACCTGCAGGCCGCAATGCTCACACCGTAATATTTCCAAATAGTATACTTTCTAGATCACATGTGGACAATTCTCACTTCCCCATGGACTTACATGAATGATTCCAAAGAGTAAGCACAGTACATCTTTGACCAATGACCACCCACAAGCATCTTTAAACTCTTCACAGACTAAATGGTGGCAAATGATGACAATGGCATGAACTACATACACGTTTTGACTTCTCAAAAGACTTCTCAAAACTTAGAATTATAAAAACAAATAAGTCATCCATCCAACAGAAGGCAGGCAAGAATCTTTTAAGTGGAACTCACCTCATCATCATTGTCAAAAAGGCAGCGTCTCAACAGAACAAATATTCGAGGCTGCAACAAAAGTCATAACTCCATAAATAGGAAATCATTCAGTAAATTAATTGCATTTCCCGACTCCGATCCACAGTCCCACCCCCAAGAAGAACCCCAAACTAACCACATTAAACAAAATAAAAGACATTACCTTCAGTGAATCCACCAAGGCTCCAAACTTTGCCAAGGTACTTACGGCACTAGCACGAACTGTTGGATTTTCAAGAATAACACGATTGTAAATGTAGCGTATATATTTACTGGGGTCTGGTGTCTTTGGCCCTTCATTTCCCAACAAATGAAGTATCTACAACAAAAAAGAGATTCAAAAAATATTAAAAAGCCCCCAGTTCTATTAACAAAAGTAACACACAACATATGACCCTTATTTTCAACATCTTCAATTTAAAAATCAGGAAGTTTCATATCCACAACCAACCTGGTATTTAAATATCCGTAATTATTCCGATATCAAGAAGAAGTAAAAATGTAAACATGAGACAAATTTTAAAATATTGTCCATTTGAAAAGAACAATACATAGGCTTTTTTTTTTGGTGGGTAATTTGGGATATGCAAACCTGTACAAACCGCAAAATATAGTATTTAGAATTATTTCTTCATTTCAAAGGGAAAAAAAATTTGAAAAATTATCTGGGATTCTGGACATCCCTATTATCTTCCTCTACAAGCCATTAAATCCCACCCATGCTGTACTTGCCGTTAAACTACGCACAGCAATAAAATTTCTCAACTCTCTAATTGTACTTGTACCTCAAATCCCAGGTCCTGCTTGAAGGCCAATACATACTTTTGTGTATAGACAATAAACAAACAAATGAAAATGGCAGCCATATTTTACCACACAGGGAACAGTGAAGAGATCATATAATCTTAGTTTACAGAACTTTCATACTCATGCAACCAGAATACAAACACAGAAGTGAAAACTATGGTCAACAAAGTAAAATAAGGCAAAATTTGATATATTTGGTAACATCTAACCTGAGTAGAAAGATAAGTGAATTCACAATCCTCAATAAATTCACACAGATGAAACAAGCCACTTTCTTTTGCATCTGGTATGTCTCTGATGAGGATAACAATGGAGTCAACAATTGCTTTCTTATACTCAAAACCACCCTCTTCTCTAAGGATGTTGCTTAAAAAGTTCATCCTGGAGAACCATTTAATCTGTCATTAGTTTAACTCCATCCGGAAGCAAGAAAGGAAAGAAAAAAACAAAGATTTCAAAGCCGTGAAGCATAAATCTGAGCATACTCACAGTGACCGATACTTGAGTGGAAACTTTAAGCACAAAGACCGAATAGCTTCGACAACAACTATCTTAAACTCGTCAGCAATATCAGACATGAAATTAGTAATCTGCTTCATCAGGCGATCAACACTTGATTCATTGCCTGTCTTCAAGAGTGTAGTGATAGCAAGAGTAGCAATGCTCCTATTTTGATCTGAAATTAAGCTCTCCATATCAATATTGCAATTTGTAACTGCAAGAGGGTGTGTCATTGCAACCTGGAGAAAATTTAAAAATGATCAACAAATGACACCAAAGGATAAAAAAATCATAGAAGAAACATAAAGGGATTGTACTTTGTCAAAAACATAAAGGGGATTGTAGCCTATAAGGCATTCTCACACAAGTATTTAAGAGATTGAGGCCTATAATGAATCTTCACAGGACAACTGGAGAATTGAGTTGCTAAACAAAAGAATTTAATTAAAATTAAACCTAGAAGAAAGTAAATAATCCTCCCTTGTTTTAAGATTGCAGGTAAGAGCATCATTTCCATCAAATAGAGGAACATGCAAATCAATTAGTGAACACAGAAACAACCGAGAAGCCCAACCTTTTCGGAGAGTGCCATCCAGCATAACCTAACCCTTGCCTAAACAACTACTCCAGAAATAGAAGTATATACCTTAACATATGCTAAAAACTCCTCCGTCTAACAGTTGTTTGCCCTTTTCACCATCAGCTATCTACCTTCTAGATATGATCCATAAAGACCTTTTCAAGCTCTGAAAGCTTCACATTCATCCTCAGTATCTCACAAAGGCAAAACCACCCCCCGCCACCCCCACACCCGCCCCCCCAAAAAAAAAAAAGAAGAAAAAAAAACAATGTTTTCATTTACTTGGGATGAAAGCATCCCTCACCTTCTCATGCCTAACAAACATCCTATAGAGATGACTGGTTTAGCTTCTCATCATAAGGTGTCCATGAACAATGTTTGAAGCTCCCAATATTCCATCTTCTCTCAACTAATTCGTACATTCCATCTTTGATGGCAAGCAAACTTCTTCAAGTTCGATTGTTGGCATCAAGGTGGACACGATCTGCTTCAAGCTTTGGCTAAGGTGTTGGGGTGTAAATATGGTGCCCTCTCAGCAATGTGTGGACAGACTGCTTCTATTCATGGGTGAGGCCTCAAAAAGCTTGTGGAACAATGCGATGGAGTATACTGGAAGAAAGTTATTCACAAGTCAGTCCAAATCTGTCTTTTGGGGGCTGAATCACCTTCATAAAGGTTGCTCTTTCTAACTCACCCATTTATTTTATGTCTCTTTTCAGGTGTCGTATGTCGTGATTAAGCATCTAGAATAGCTTCAATTTGATTTGCATTGGCTGAGGATGGAGGACCACAAAAGGTTTCATCTGAATCCTGAAGGCTTGGGAGTCAATTTGCAAAACAAAATTGCAAGGTGGCCTTGGCATGCGCCCATAAAAGCTTGTAGCGGTTGTGGAGAATTGGTGATGGTTTACAAGGATTATGGAAGCCAATGTTGCACTCCAAGCATAGACATTCAGATAAATGGTGGGATCATAGGGTTGCAGCTAGCAGATACTCAGGAATTTAGAAGCATATCGCAAATGTCAACAAGAAGTTCCAAGCTCTCAGTTGCTGTAAGGTGGGTGCTGCTGTGATGGTGCCCAGATTCTCTTTGATAAACCATCCAATTGTTGATTCCTCCATTGTTAATCACTTACCCTTGCCAGTTAGGAGGGCCTAAAACTGGGAGGCTTGGGTTGCAGGTCGCACGGTAAGAATTGGTGATAGGGTGATTTGTGCCCCTCTAGTCACAACCATTGTGATGCTAAAGCTACCTAGCTGGTGAACATTCTAAGTGATGTTTAGTCCATTTGCATCCATTTTGCAATCGACAACAGTAGGGTATGAAAGGGGAGAAACAATGGTTCCTCCTAGGTCAAATCACTTTTCATGTGCCAAAAAGAGGAGGCAGCAACCTGAGCGTGCATGGCAGCTATTTGGTTTTCCTGACCTCCGGTGGGGTGCTCATTTTCACATGGGTGTCAATACAAGGCAAGATTCTTAAGATGCACTTTCACATGGGTCGAGCACTCAAGCTCCAAGGAATGATAACCAGCAAAAGTGGCTAAAATGAGTTGGAAGTGCTTGCTTTGTATGACTTGGTGACATGAAGTCCATTGACCTCCTTTTCTTCTCTCGTCCTGCCGCCTGCCGCGTATAATTTAGTGTTTTTTTCTTGATTTGAGTATACATGGGTGCTTTGGAACACCTAGGCTACTCTTCTTCGAGGCTTGGGGACCTGGTTATAGGCCCAAGTGTGCGATCTATTCAGATGATTTATTTTATTCAAATGATATAGGCGGTTAGGAAGAGAAGGAATAAATGTTGCAATGATGGGGGGGAAAGGTCTTGCTAATCTCCCTAGACGAGCCAATGCTTGTTCCCTCTGCCTAGTTTCTTCACATTAAATATATGGCAATGCTAGAGGAAACCCAAGCTTCATGGCTCTGTCCATGGGAGGGGCTAAAATCCCTTTCTAGTTCACAAGAGAGCAAACAAAAGAAACTTCAGTTTATTTTAGGTGACTTTTGTAAATAAAACAGTAATCAATTAAAAAGAAGAGCATTTGCACGGGATTTGGGCTGAAATTTGGAATTTCGGTTTGTTTGAGATCAACGAATTCAAAACTGAATTAAAAAATCTTGATTGAATAGTTCCAAAATTTTGGGCCGAATATTTTATGGGGGTTGTATGGTTCAGTACAATAACAAACTAAATAGTTTTGGCCAACTGGGAAGGACAAAAAACTAGATTTGACTACTAAGCTTTTTCCCGCGCATGGGCATTTTTGACGCTGTTTCTGTTGTATTTTTCTTTTATATCTTATAGCACACATGTAATTTGCTTTCATTCAACGAGATCATTTCCTTCTTTTTAAAGATAATAACATGACTCGAGCTTGCAACCTTGTGGTTGCAATTAATAAGCGCCTTTTAATTGTGTTATGGATTCTGTTACCAAAAAAAAAAAAAAAAATTTGTGTTATGGATTCTTGCTAATTTTCTTGAGGGCATAGTAGTAGATCTAGAAACATATAATATACATGTATATACCGGCCCTTTATTTTTTTCACTCAGTCCGAGTTAAGACTTAGCCTGGGCTTTGAGTCAACCAGGTGACTTATCAAAGTCAAGGACACTAGTTGCGAACACCCAGAATAGCAGCAAATGATCACCGAAACAAAATTCATGCAAGAAAATACATGGTAATATTTTAAACATGAGAAGAGAACTGACCTTATTTAGAGTGCGGACTGCAGCAAATCGAAGCACTGGCTTGGATGAACTCAGAAATAGTTGTAGAACAGTAATAGCCGGAGTCAATTCTCGACTGGTTACACCACTCAATTCTGTTATCGCTCTAGCAGCTTCAAATATAACCATCTCTGCTTTGTGCCGCAGGCACCCCTCAAGATAATCATAAAAAGGGCGCTCTCCTGTTTGTGTGTTTAGGCTCGACTCCCGTATTACCTGAGTGGACACATCTTTCCTACTTATGTAAATAATATGATACTATTGTAGGCATAGCTTCAGCTTTTTTTTACCATAATGACTCAAGACGAAGAGAAGTACCTGGCTAGTATATCGAATCAAAAGGCACTGTGCCAAAGGTGAGCGAACTGTGCCTCTTGTCAAGCTGGTAACGAGCTTGCTCACAGCCAACCGGTCATTTTGCCGTATCTACAAATTGAATAATGCTTTTCAGAAATAATAATAATTATGCCTTCTTTCTAAGAACCAATAACTTAAAATCTTAAATATCCACGTATCAACATTTAGCATTGGTGGTTCCAAGGTGTGTCCAACTGAAGTTCATCTTCTGACATACAATTTGGGACTAAATTTTCTAGGACACACTTTGAAGCACGCATTGCAAAAATTATCTTTCATATCAGGTCAACATAGACATAATCATACACCAACTAACACAGTACAAATAAGGTGAACATGAGAATTAACTCCTTAAAACACCAAAAGAGACTCTCAGTGATACCTGGTGGAGAAGTGCCAGAGCATGGAACTGTACCAAAGCAGCCCTTGACTGGACAGCTTCTTGAACCTCATTACTCCATCTTTTCACAATTTCTGGATTTGTCTGTTCATCAATGAAAGAGATTAAACACAAATCTAGCAAGAAATGTGTAACCAGTGCATGTACACCAACCAATAGCAGTACCTGCAGTAAGTGAACACCGCTGACCAGAGCAGCACTTGCAACAGCTGGGTTCTTATCAACAATTGCTTGTTTCAAGTATCTCTCAATTTGTGTAAGAAGTGTCCCATCAGTAATTCTGCAGAGGACCCTTATAGCATTGGCCCTATACATGTCGGTCTTGCTGTTCATATCTTTCATCAAAGAGCTCGTAACAATGATAACCTTCCATGAACAACATTATAAATTAAGACCTAGTTTCCATAGAAAAAAAAAATCAAATTACGCAAAAAAAACAAACAAGAATTATCATACAACCTCATCAGCGGACGGAGAAAGCTCCTTGATCATCAAGTAAACCATCCTCCTAAGTCCAGTATCCTTAGATTGAAAAAGCTTTGTAACAGCAAAAAACACTTCTGTGGCTTCGACCTATACAAATGAAGAACAGATCCAGAGATAATTAAAACAAGAGACCATGAGACACCACTGAGATCTATTGCACCAAAGACTGACCTTTGTAAACGTTTCGCCTTGATTCAGCAAATACAGAAGTTTCGTAATGACCTGCAAATCAGATAATCGAAGAACATTGAAAATGATCATTCCTGATAGGGAAGAAGATTTGAACAAAAGATCAAGTAGTCGAAAAGAGAAAATTGTGCAAATGTGATGAAATTGCATAATTGAGTAATGATAGAACCTGAGAGCATCTCCTTGCATCGAGCTGAGGATCATTGAAAACCCGAGCTTCTTGTAGGACTGCACCCTTCTCAATACCTAAGAAAGGAGAATACTCCGCTGCAAGATCGCCAATAATACAATGAGAAAACAAGTCAAAATATCTCTACAAAACCAAAGATTCACCAGCAATTCCTCAAACGATATCATATAATCATGAGAAAATGGACTAGATCTGCCCAGATCTAAATGCCGAAATGAATCAACATCAATCAACATTGCAGTAATTCGCGATTTCAGCAGAGAAACGCGAATTCCGTAACGCATTCGATTCAATAAGCAAAGATCTCCACAAAAAAAAAAAAAAAGATTCACTCCTTCGATTCTAGATCCAAAGGGCGGGATCTAGATTTAGATCTGAAACTAAAATCAACGATTTGCGGCTTCTAGAATATAATCGAAGGGAGGAACGAGAATTCGAACGAAAAGGTCATCTGGTATCAGTTTAAAGCTCAGGTGATGGGTATAAAGCATGGATCGAACAATGAAATTGAAGAAGTGATCAAAAACAGGAATTTTAGGGTTTCTGAACCGACCTTCCTCGTCTCGATCGTCATCTTTCTTCACCATGGGTTGGGCCATGACGGATCGAGAGGCTTGGCCGCGATCTAGAGCACGAGAGAGAGGAGAGAGACAGAGCAGAGACTAGAGAGAGAGAGAGAGATCTGCTTCTGGTGAGTGAGGGTTTTCAAACTGCTAAAAAGGAGAATAAAATGGGTTCTTGGCTCCCGGGGCATCATGGTGAGTAGAGTTGGGTTGTATCTTGATGATCCAACCGTTCATCTGATGAGAACTGCCACGTAATGTCATGATATTCACAAATTTGATATTTGTATCCATGCATCATTGGGAACATGTCCTGTAATTTGCTTAACTATTTAGGTTTTCTTTTATTTTTATGGTATGGATATGTGGTAAATTTTTTTATATGGGCCGGTGTGTTTCGGGCCGGACTAATCTCTTTGGGCCAGGGGTAGCCGGGTAAATCCTTGTGGCCTGCATATAGTATTACACTCTCGAACCTTCAACCTCCGAAAACAAATCCGGCCCTAGGCCAACTAATATACACCTCAAAGTATGTAAACTTCCACTTGAATACTAAGGAATTAATCCTTGTGCATGTGTGTGAACATGAAGATACTAATTTAAACTAATGAAAATACTAATTTAAACTAATGAACATAGAGAACAGCCTCTTACCTTGATTTTAAAGAGCTGCTACCATCCCTCATGGTTATCCTACCTCACCAAATATCTACTTTCCTCTCAAGAGGGTTGTGGATTGCGTGATAATTTTGATCCATATGATACTCTAACTTTAACATGGTGCATGTATGTTTGATTTTTTCGCATGTAAAAGATATGTTTTCATATATAATCAATTTTATAGTATATATCACTTTGATTGATAGTGCTTTGTGTGATATAGCAACTTGGGAAAACAATATAGGATCCACGCATATTCAATTAGGTTTAAGCAAGTTTTTATCATTTCTCTCATCTAATGATGATCCCTCCTTTGATGATGAAATTGCTTAGGTTGTTTAAAATAAGGGATCTCAGTCATCTGCTATTTCGTCTCTTTTGGTGATGATAACTGATCATGTGTTGGGGGTGAAACTGTGCTTTTCAAGCTAAGGCTATTGTTTCAAGATCCAGACCGTGGTCTATTTTTCACTCAAATATGATTGATGTTCACAATTGCATCGTTTATACTAGCAACACCCCGTGCTATGCACGGACCACAAAATCACTAAATGCACAGATTCATACGTATTATTTTTATTAAATAATTTAATTAGTAAACAGTTGAGTCATTTTTTGTTGCTAATTTGATTTTTAGCATGAGGTGTGAGGATAGGTTTTTTCTTAGAGCCTTGATGGTCTGATGATATAGTTAATTGTAGACTTGGAAAAAAAAAATCAATGCCTCGTCAAGAACATATCAAAAACATTGCTAACATGGAGTCCCTCTCTTTTATTTTTCCAATCTATCAAGTTTAGATGGAGGTGCAAAAAACCTGAATGTTTTATTTTTCCCTTCCTGACATGCCCTCTCCCTGATCAAGGTGCTGGATGGTCCATGCCTTTTAATTAAATGTGAATGTTTCATTAAAGACAATAAAAAACACAATCTCCTGATGAGATCACCCATTGGTTCCCATGGTCCAAGACACCCAAATAATTTTTTATTCTTTAAACATGCCCTCTCCCTAATCAAGGTGTGGATGGCCCAAGCCTCCACGCCTGACAAATCCAGCCCCCTCATTCGGAGTTACATTTGAGTGACAGGATATTGGGTTCCACTAGGCCCAAATCACAGATTGGCCCATTTGAAGCCATTCTTGGGCAAATTTTAACCCCTTTCTAAGGACAAACTTGGGTTGAGTCTTTAACCTCAACCCTTTTTTATTTGGCCATTTTTTTCTAGCCTGCTTGGTCAGGGGTTCAGGCCTGTATGCATTAAAAACCTTTTTTTTTTTTTTTTTTTTTTTTAAGCCAATCCACTGTATTTGTAGCCAAACTGTGAAGTAATTTTAAGTCTATTCATGGAATTGATTTTTAGCCTTTTCATAGTAGTTTGCTGAGCCAAGTTTCAGTTCATTTAGGACTCACTTTTTGTCTGTGTTTCAGCCCACCACATCTATCTATTTGGGGTGGTTTTTGACCCAATCTCAACCCATTTGCTATCGAAATCTGGTTCTAACCCAGCCCAATTTCAGCAATTGTTTAAGATAAAATCTAGTCAAGTTTCAGTAATTGTTTGGGCAGATTTTAAGCTCATTCAGTTTTATAGTTGTTTAGCTTATTTGGATATGAGGACCTAAGTTGTTTGCTTATAGGGATTTGAATTTATTTGGGTGTTTGGTTCTAAATATTCTATGGTGTTTGGTTGGGAGGATTCGGTGATGGCTTAATTTTATTGTGTTGATACCGGGGCCTAGGTGGGTCACCCGTTGACCCATGGGCGACCCAGTTGGTAGTGGACCCGTGCGAGGTGGGCCCTGTTTGGCCCACCATCCATCGTCTAATCAGAGAGAGGGAGAGGACGTGTTTTAGGTTTGAATTTATTTGGGTGTTTGGTTTTGATTATTCCAAGGTGTTTGGTTGGGAGGATTCAGTGAGAGCGTTAATACCGGTTGGGCCACCCGATGACCCATCTCATTCGTGAATCCGAAGGAGGACCCACGGGCTACCCAGTAGGTGGTGGATCCATGCGAGTTGGGCCCTATTTGACTCACCATCTAGCGTATGATCAGAGAGAGATGACGTGTTTTAGGAACAAAATCAGTTTTGCGGCAGATTGTTGTGGGACCCACCAGTTGATCCGATCTTCGATCTGGTTGAGGACCTAAGTTGTTTGTTTAGGGGGATTTGAAATTATTTTGGTATTTGGTTGGTAGGATTTGGTGAGGGCCTGATTTTCTTGCATTGATACTGGGACCCAGGTGGGCCACCCGATGACCCATCTGATCCGTGGGTCCGAAGGAGGACCCACAGGCGACCTAATAGGTGGTGGACCCGTGCGATGCGTACCTTGTTTGGCCCACCATCCAGTGTCTGATCAGAGAGAGGGAGAGGTCGTTTTTTAGGAACAAAATCAGTTTTGCAGCAGATTGTTGTGGGAACCTCGGTGAGGGCTTGATTTTCTTGTATTGATACCGGGATCCAGATGGGCCACCCGATGACCCATTTGATCCGTGGATCCGAAGAAGGATCCACAGGCGACCCACAGGTTCATCTTCTAATAGTCCCCTTTTTTTTCCAATTGAGACTCTTTTTCTTTTTAGGAAGTTATGTGGAAGTTACTTTAGAGGAGAGAGAAGAGTGAAGAGAGTGGATAGTAGAGAGGGAGCAGATAATGACACCTGTCTTCATATATTTTATGAATTGAGGGATGGAACTTTGGAGGCTTGTGGTTAAACGAAGGCATAATACATTCTAATAGAGATATAGATGAAAAGCATATATTTACATCATTTAAACATGATTAGTTTCAATAGTACATGTCACTTTAAATTAAGCAAAAGTTGTCAATATGTCTATGATACTAGTCCATGGGATCAAGCAAAAATGAGCTCTATACATCTCAAAGTAGCAGTAGTAAGGCCATCTGCATTGGATCACCTCTCAATTTTTCATTCGTTTGTGATAGTTGCCATTGAATTATTCATGTGCAAAACCACTTGCGTGTGTAGTTCGAACATGATTAATCCTAATGTATGTATTTATCACTCTCAATGAAGTGAAAATGACCAGCCGCTAACATATCTGATACTCTTGGCTAGGATCAAGGAAATGGGAGTTCTACAAGTGTCAAAGTAGCAGTGTACATTTGATCACCTCTCATTTCTCATTCTTTTTCTTTTGCATCAATAATAGCAACTAGATTGCCCATTCCTGGTAAAAATAAAAAAAAAACTTTTAAGGGTAGTTTGTCTTTTACACATGTAAAAGAAAAATGAGATTTACTATGTAAATGTTGCACATGTAAAATGTATTGTCATATTGGTCAAAATCACCAATTTTCACGTAAGCAAATGAGTACATCCAACGTTTAATATTTATTTGATTTTTTAGGTTTTCTTTTTTTTTTTTTACAGATTTCTTAAATTCATGAAGAGTTAATATATGAAGCTAAACGTCTTGGTATTTATCATAAATACAAGAATATGGAATGGTTTGAATCCTGAATTGGGGCCCATGTAAGTGCAAATGTTAGATCTATATGTTGAGGAACTTTTTTTTTACAAAATACTCAAAATTTATGAAGATTGAAGATAATCAACTTTAATATCTTCGAGTTTATTAGTTCATAAACGAAGTGAACGGTTTAGATTACAAATATAGAGCCCATAAGAATGAGAAAAAATAAATATGGTTGATGGACAATTGTATTGGTGCACTTTTCTTCACGAGTGGTGTGAATCACAATTAATTTTATTTTTGCGCGAAGATGTTGATGTATAAATGGTTTCATTTAGACACGATCTTCACACTAATTTACTTATCATATGCGTAAATGATTGCAAACAACTCTAATCATTCATAATCTTTAAGCATGTAAATCATTTACATGTATAAATGACTTCAAAATAACTACTCCAAATTAAAATACCGAGTCCACCATACTTTAATTGAGTTCCCAAGTTTACCTGTGGACACTTTTAGCATCAACATTTTGAACCAACAAATATCATCATTTTGAGAATTTCACATGTTTCCCGACGACAAATTACATGATCATTCTCATTTTTCTCATCAATTCCACTATGAGATTGGGCCCAGACGACTTTGGCTCGTCAAGTCAGAATATCCAATTATTTTGAAGCATTTATGAATTTAGTTGATGCTTACGACTCACATAGTTTAGTCATGAGTTTTTATTTTTTTTTATTTTTAATAATCCAAGGTATTTTCTGTGCCAAATACAATGGATATCATCATCATCATCATTCTTGGTTGGGGCTAATTTAGGGCATGTTTGGTCAGAGGCATTTCCGATAAGGAATTGAGCTGGTTGGGGATTTATGACATGATGATCTTGTCCCGTAGGCATTTCAAATACTCCGTTCGATGTAAGAATTCAGAATTTCAAACCACTTGAAAATGCACTTTTAGCCTTATAAATTTTCAGAATTATAGAATTCCAAATGTTAAAGGGGGGATGAGTATTTTGAATTCTATTATATGGAGCAGCATTTTGAATTCTCAAAATTCTCTCAGACAATAATTCTCACAATTCTTTTCTCATCAAACAAGCCCTTAATGTATTTTAAAGAAGAAATGCTTAAAGAAAAACCAAAATCTTTCATGGGCCAGGCTGAGTGATATCCAGGGCTGGCCCTAATATTAGACCAAAGGCTTAAGCCCATACCTAGCCCAAATCAGGCCATATGTGCCTACTTAGAGCCCGGCCCACCTAAAACAGGTTAAGCCCAAGCCCAATGGATGATCTTTTAAGTTAAAAAAAAAGGAAAAAAGCGCTTCTATTAGGTATTAATGGCCCCAAGCGTATAGCTCGGCTTGTTATAATGTGCGTTTGCTCATGAGGGTGCATGTATTTCAGTCATTGGACCAGACCGAAGAGCCCTGCCTACCTAAAAAGAGCTCGGGCTCAGGCCAGCCCAGTCCATGAGCAACCCTACCAAGTGTACAGGCGATTAATTCACGAAAAACCGTTTGGTAATTTACTTTAAAAATAAAGTGGAATGAAGTGAAATAATAGGAGAGGATAAAATATAAGTGGGTTATGATGATATTTTATTTTTAGTTGTTTGTGATAAAATATTTTTGACTTTTTGTATAGGGAAATGGAGTTTTTTTTTTTAATTGATAAATGTAGTTGTTTTTTGACTTTTTTTTTTTTAAGGATGAAAGGAGATTTGATAAAAAAAAATGCTTTTGTTTTGATGTTTAACTTGACTTCACTGTATTCGACTTAATAAGTACAATTACCAAATGGGCCCTTTTAAAGTACACAGCTCAACAAACACCATGGATCAATTTCACAGGCAACTTATTTTTGAGTCTCACTTTTCCACTATAAATCTACACGTTAATGTAGTTTTCTGTTTATTTTACCCGAGGTTCCAGAGGATCTCTTTTTCTAGTTCCTTGGACTTCAATCTCTTAACACGTGATACAGGGTTTGATAGAGGCTTTTGTGCACCTGTCCATGCCATCTTATTCCTGTCCTTTTCAATTATAAGAGCTCCCAGTAAGTTTTCTTATTTAACTTCACACATCCATCTTAACATTCTCATGCAACTGAAATATTTTAATTTGTTCTTGTTTCTTTTTCCTAGCACAGACATTCGATTTCCATACGGCATGGCAGGTCTTATTGTTGTCTTCCATGAGCAAACCTTATTACAATTCCATAATGATCAACTAGTTTTCTCTGCTTTGTTATACTAATCCTATTGGCTTTCTCTAGCAGCCTAACTCAAACACTTCAATGAATTAAAACTAAAAATTGAATGACACCATTCTAAAATTACTTGTTATGCATTTTTTTTTTTTAAAGTTTGGGAGGTCATAGAATTCTAAAAGACGCCAATCATGAAACAGTTTTGGCCCTCACCATCTATTGCAGAGCCGGAAACCATGCTTCAAGCCAGGTTTTGTATGCTGGTTTGAGACAAATAACATGGTTTGGAACAAGCGACTCCATTTGTGCATTAAGAACTGAGAAGTCAATTAGTCCCACCAAAATGACCCAATGGGCCAATATCAAAGTCCATGATAAAGACTACACAAAGGCACACATGGCAAAATGGAACAATTTGATAAGAATACAGAGACTTGTTGGTAGCCAAAATTAGACAGCACGTACTAGTTCCCTGTCTGGTCATTTGGTTAAGCCCTCTTGACCAACAATGTTCTCTGCTATTTGGGGCAGCTGGAAATCACACTGAAACAGAGGGCCTTCATGAATTTCTAATAAAAATGCTTGTAAATGATGGTCATGCATTTGGAAGCCTGAGTTAAATGAAAGTCATAGTTGTTTTGTTGTTACCCATAGTTAATTACAAGATATCAATTTAAAAGTAATAAATTTGAAGGCAACTTTAGTTCCTAGCCTTCAACATGAAAAAAGAAAGAAAGAAACAGAGGCTGGGAGGCAAATTTTCAACAGCCTACACAGTTTTTTCACCTATTTGAGTTAACTCGGCCAAGTATTTACTACCCAATTTGAGATTTAAAACTTTTAAGTTGAATCATTTCCTAGTATATGCATTGAATTTGAACCTGGTATGCTATGGCCTAGTATCCATGGGAGGATTGTCAAAACTTTTGGAAACAGGGGGCTTTCTAAAAGTACAGTATACTATTTCATGTGCCCATTTGTCTCGTGCAATTGAATTATTGTGAATTCTAAGGCTTGTATTTCTATATAATGGTTAAAAACAAAGAAACGAAGGTAAATATTTAGAAATGGTTTCAAATAATCTCTCTTTCAATAGAAATGAATCAGCGGGAGATTGGGAAATGAATACCCACCATCACCCAAGTAATTCAAATCCTAGAAAAGTAAAAGTCCGGTATACATCTCCACCTCATATGCATGATCCCTCACCTCTTTAACATTTCTATGTGAAGCCCGTTTGATCATAAATTCTTGTGTATTCAATTCCATGCAAACAACCAGACCATGCCCTCTTTTATATATTCATGCAATGGCAATGTGACCTCTGATGCTGATACATCAAGGGTGTATCTGTTGCATAACCGCCATTGTTTCAAATTATGACACCGAATTATGAAGAAGCCCAAAGACCTTTCTTAGAAGTACCAACAATAATACAATAGCCACAAGAACCACTTCAAATATTTTCTTATTGTTGTAAGAAAGAAGAGCACAAGAAACATAGTTTGGTAGTTAGCCATGCCTTCGATCTGGTGCACTCTCTGTTTCTGGCAAACCTTCATCTTCACTACTCGAGGAAGATGGGTTGAGTCCGTACTCGCTGGTGGGTGCACTGAATGTGGTTCCCAATGTCTGGGTGCCCAGTGCCATCTTTCTAAACTTGGTCATGTCTGCATTGTATGTGGCCACATCATATTCAGAGCTCTCACTTGAGCTAAACATTGAGCTGTGCCCCGGCTTCACCCCCTTGTTCAAGTCCTCTAGCGAGACTTCTCCTTCAAGTGCACGAACTATCTGTCCCATGAACCAATCAACCATGCCTTTTTAACATTGCAGGAAATAATGAGGATAATATTATTTTTACAAAACAATTTATGGATGAAAATGGGTCGGGTTTTGGCCGGGTTCATTGTATGCTCTACCCTGGACCCAACTGGCCCTTAGCTGAATTTAATTAAACAAAGGACCAAGATATGGACTCAAACTCGAATAAAGAGCTCAAGTCTAAACAGAGTTTCAGATGTAAGTGTAGAATAACTATAATTCAGGTATGTTCGAATAAAGAGCTCAAGTCTAAACAGAGTTTCAGATGTAAGTGTAGAATAACTATAATTCAGGTATGTGTTATTTTATATTGCCTTTCAAATAAGCCACTTAACTAGGTTGTATGGTCTGTTGGCCCTACTAGATATGAGATGGCTTTAGAATATGGCGTTTACAACATAATAGGTTGAGTGGAATATGTATATACACATTCGTTATCTGACGGTGACATGTCGTATTTAAGTGGCTAAGTACAAAGCCAATGAGCATAGATCCGAAACCAAATTTAATTAGACTCCATCCAGTGCCCAAGAACCTGAATCTGTATAATTAGTACTATTTTCATCCTTCATGGAATTAAGCTAAGAGAAGCAATGACAGGGAATAATGTCTATACAAACCTGACTCATCTTTGGGCGCCTCTTAGAGGAATGACGAATAGATGCTGCAGCACAAGCTACCATGCGTCCCATCTCATGTGGATTGTAGCTGTCCTCCAGCCGTGGATCGACCAACCGAGAACAGTCTCCATCTTCTAATGCTTGTGTTAGAATAGGCCTTGCCTGTAAATAAATCAGGTAGATTTTAAACTATAAAATGACTGTGGAGTTCTCCTAAAGATCTGCACATTCTAATTGAGAGGTATCAGTTTATTTTCAATGCATATGCATGGTTTCATAGGTTGATACATGTGAAAGATATCAAATATGTCTATTTTCAACATCATATATGTAGCTTCATAAGTTGAATGCATTAGGGATGAAATCAAATCATACACGTCCGTGAATGATCCTAGAACATTAATTTTTTAAGTTAGAAGTAAAAATGTTCCTAATACTATAATCTTTTTAAAGGTAACGGTAGATTTTACTTGGATAAAAGGAGATTAAAAAAAACATCAATGATAGAACAATTACTAGTACTAATACTATTAGTGGTCTTTAGATATGGAGAGAACAGTCCACATTACAAATTTAGACTACAGACAATTTTCACCACCTTTGGCTCCACATCTAAACAGCCCTTTAGCATTGTTATGGTAAGATTTAATTGACAAACTAGAACTTGAGATGGTGCATGTGATTTTATAGCTAGAAAAGAGCTAAGCTAAATATCCATCTGCATGATAATTCAAATTAAGAAAACCAAAATAGAAATACAGACCCAATCTACCAAACAATCATCGATGAGTTTAGGATCCACAGGTCGTCGTCCTGTTATCAACTCTAATAGCATGACTCCGAAGGAGAAGACATCAGATTTGTCAGTAAGCTTGCCACTTGATGCATACTCAGGAGCTAAATACCTACATTGTCAAGGGAAACCAATAGAATTAATCCCAACATTTCAAATAATTAGCGACAACTAAACAAATAGTACTATGCAAAGAATTGTCTCACCCAAAAGTTCCCATGACACGCGTTGAAATATGAGTGTAGTTGTCTGAGGACAATTTTGCCAATCCAAAATCTGCCACCTATAGATATTGGCATACATACTTATATAGACATAAAAGAATTTCAAGGGTGAACTGCTTTGTTATTCAAAGAGCAAAGGAATGGGAAGATGGTGGACGGGTGTTAAATGAGCCATGCTGGTGTCCCATTTACTCATGGCCTAGCTGTGCCACGGGCTATGCCGTGGATGAAAGGGCTTGGCCCAACACTGCCCGTAGGTAGGCTTGCCTTCCACGGGCAAACAAATTTTAGATTTTTAAAAATTTTAAAAAGTAGTTTTAAATATATTTTCAAATTACATTTTTAAAATGTATTGCTTTTAAATCATATTTTTTAAATATATTTCCATGTGCTGGCCCAGGGACGGCCTGTTTGACATCATTGAGGCTCACCGGATCTAAGATGTAGAACGTTGGATTTAAAAAATAAAAAATAAAAAACTCACTTTATCTAAGTGCCAAAACTTTGAGGTCCCAAAATCAAGAGCTAAGATGATTTGAGTGGTATCATTTTTTGTCTATCTAATTCACATGTAACCCTATCCATCCCCTCACCCTAGCATGCATCATATGGGCCACATAAAACATAAAAAGATTGCTATTTTAAAAATATGAAACTTTTCAGTGATGAGTATTTCTTGATACAAATAAATAATTGTTTTGCATATAAACAGGCAAATGTATGTGTGTACAGGTGTACTGTATAAATAAATAGAAAGTTCATGAATACTGCAATTACCTGAGCTTCAAAGTTAAAGTCTAAGAGAATGTTGGATCCTTTAATATCACGATGAATAATGCGAGGGTGACCTGCAATTAGACACATGAATATGAGAGAGAGGGAGTGATGAAGAGAGTGAGAGTGAGAGAGAATTTCTTACAATCTTCATGAAGATAGGCAAGTCCTTTGGCTGATCCCAACGCAATTTTGAGTCTGGTTGGCCAATCCATAGTGGGAAGACCTTTTCCTGTTGTCACACATTAGAGAGTCATAGATACTACGTATAGAATATAACTAGGACTCAATAGAACATGCCCGGACTAGGTCCAGCTTGAGCTTGAACAACATCAGGCATTGGGTTATCTTTCTAGCCCTTCGGCAAGGCCCAGAGCTGGTTTTCCATACTTATGAGCAGATGTGGCTTATAACTCCAAATGATGGTCACCAAATATCCTAAACTTGAATATATACTATCAATTTTCAAGACATAATTTCAGATAACAATATTGTGTGGATAAAGTATAAGGGACATTTACATGAATTAAAGCAAAGTTGGTTATACCACAAATATCAACCAGCTGCGAACGCACCATGATGGCAATGAGGAAAGGAAAAGCTTACCATGGAGATGGTATTCAAGGGTGTTATTGGGGACAAACTCATAGACCAACATTCTTTGCCCGTCTGCGATGCAATACCCAATAAGGGAAACGAGGTAGCGGTGATGGACACGGCTAATGATTTCAACCTCTGCCTGAAACTCGCGCTCTCCTTGCCTGCTGCCTAACTTAAGTTGCTTAATTGCTACCTCCTTGCCATTAGGAAATACTCCCTTATAGACATATCCAAACCCGCCTTCCCCTAATAGGTTGGCATGAGAGAAGCCACTTGTTGCAGTTGCGAGCTCATCGTAGGTGAAGCTGCTCTTATTGAATCCCAAGCCAAGGCAGCCTGGAGAAGGTGGTGGTTGTGGCTGGTTTGAGTCGGAGAAGTTGGAGCTCATCTCGCTACTATTCATCATGGGTGGTGGCGGAGGAGGCGGTGAGGCCCATGGCATGCCTGCTGGTGGAGATGGCGAGGGCCATCCAGCACCTGACGGCCCTTGCGCCCCAGGAGGTGGAGGAATTTTGATGGTGTGTTCTGGTTGGGCCACATTGTACCAGTTTGGGTTATTCATGTAATAGTTACTACCTGTACAAAAAATTATATGATGAATGATGATGATTAAACAACTATAATTGAAGCGTGCAAATGTAAGGTGACAAGTGGGATTTTAAGTGACAAGTGAGATTTTAAGTCTAATTTCACATAATCACGAATTGCTGTAATGTTGGTACTTGGTGTAGGTGAGTGGCCTAAAAATATACTAGGACGTTGTAGAATTGTCAAGCAGTAAAAAACTAAAAATTAACATGATTGGACATAGTTTGCCTTCTGTTCGAAGCGTTTGAAATAGTCCATTAAAATAGATTTAGAAAGAAGTTCAAAATTTATCTTCTTAGATTGGACCAGTAGCAATATTTTGTAAAGCTGATTCTGTACAGATGATTAGTGCACTTGTGAACATCTTGCATGTCACTTGATTAACACTTAGGGCCTGTTTGTTTGCATGTAAGACATAGGAATTCCTGTCAAATGAGCTTAATTGATGGATTATTATAGAGGTGGGGGGTGAAGGATTTGAGGGAGTAATGCAGAAGGGACCTTGACTTTCCAAGATTTGAATTGTTTGAGTAAAGACAATTTATTTTTTAATATTCACCTCTCTTTCTTCATTTTTAACCACTTGAAGAAATACAATTTAGGAATTCAATTCTATGAGACAAATATTGCCTTAGCATCTTACTTCACAAGTTGGGCAAGAGTTTCTCAAAAAAGCCTACAAAGTGCACTGAATCAACTATGAAAATGTAGCCACATATATGAAACAGTAATGAATTGAAACATCCCCAACAAAATTTCAATGAGAGTTCTTACACAAGTTTATTCTCTATACTCTCATGAGAAATAGAGTATGGGTAAGAGACTAAAGAGTGGTACCTCCGGGTCCCTGAGTCCCTTTACCAGGTGGATCTGCATAGTACTGCATATGATTTTGAGACCTTTTTTTCTTCTTCATACAGCAAAATAAGAACACCGAACCTAGAATAATAATAAATAACCCGACGCCCACCACAACTCCAATGATAATAGGTAGTTGCATATCAGTTGAGTGCTTGTCCAATCGCGAGGATGGCGGTGGGCTCTTAGACTGCGATGGCGTGTGTTTGGAAGGCTCCTTTGTAGAATGCGCCGGTGGTGGAGGTGGTGAGGCATTAAAAGTAGATGTTGGAGGTGGTTGGACAACAGATGGCGGTGTTGGCGAGGGAGGAGTAGGAGGGGGTGGTGGTGAAGAAGAAGAGTCAGGCGGGGGCGGTGAGGGAGAAACATCACCGGAGGGTGGTGGAAGTATGGGTACTGGAGGTGGAGAGGCTAATATTGGTGCTGGAGGTGGAGACAAGGGTGGGGGTGATGACGGTGGAGGTGATGATGATACAGGTGGGGTGGGAATTAGTGGTGGCGGCGATGTGGGAGGCGCAGGTGGAGATGAAGATTCAGGCAGGGGAGCAGGAGATGAAGCCATTTTGTGGATTTCTCAGGGAAAAAAAAACTAAAAATCACAACACACCAATAACCTCCAACCTCTAGTATCTGCCCATATATGGATACCTTCAATCAAGAAGAATTGTACCAACAAACAGAAAGAGCTTCTTTTAGTTTCAATTTGCATGAGATTCTTGTTAAGGTGCATAAAATTTTACATGGGGTAAAATGACTAGGAATGACTAGGCAAAACGCCTCCTGTCTTTCTTAGCATGTAAAATGGTGGTCGCAAAAATCCATTTTGGAAGTATTCTAATTCTGCAAGTAATTGTTTTGCCAAGGGCACTTTTTTTCTTTTGCATGGAATTGAACTCCCAGGACTTCATTGTAAAATAGGTTTCAACAAAGGATTATCAAAGAGGTGAGAGGTTAGAATATCTAAAATTTCTTAGGATTTGATTTATGAGGGTGCTAGCAGGTTATTCATTTTCCACTTCTCTTAGTACATTTTCCATCGAAGAGGAGATTAATTGACAGTAATGGGTTTGTTTCTATAATTTTAGGAATGAGTTTCCTAGAGCTCCTCGAAATTCAATTCCATGCAAACAAAAGGACCCAAACTTTCTGAGTACTTCCATACCAAATAACAATCGGAATCTAAGAATGTGGAGAATTTAGGAACCAAACAAGCTATTTAGCTCGTGTTTAAAATTCTACCCTTCAAGAGGATAATTCACAGTATTTGACAGAGCATCTGAGCATGAATCTTCCAACTTTTTTGTACTACAACAAAAAAGAATATGCAATGCTCCTAATTAAGCAAACCACAAGAAGATATCTCTAAAACGAAACTACAAAATGCAACAAGCTCCATCTATCATCTGCCAAGCAATATTGAAGGTTGCAAACTTTGTCTTCCTTGTTTTGACAACATTTATATTATCAGAAAACAAAGACAATCCGCATGAAGGCCCATCTGATAGGATTGTCACAAATTCTAAAACAAACCAGATTTATGTCACTGGGGGAGTGATGTAGAAAAAAAAAAATGTTTTCATCTCTTTGGTGAACCCCAATAAGAATGGTTTAGGGTGCCTCCCCATTGTTTCGCGTTTCTCTGTCAATTTCTGCATTTGATAAGAAAAAATCCTAAAAGATTTCATTCCTAATTCATATCATAAGAAAAAAAAAAAAAAAAAACGAACTATACAATCTACAAGTTATCAAAATGTAGGTATGATTTATCTGAAAAGGTATCTCTGTGAGTAATATCAAGATACTCATATAGGATGCATATATAATTCATTATCAAAGAATAAATTAAAGAAAGAAAGAGACAAAATGCATTCTCATGAAACAATAACAATGGCAGCTACAGCTAATTGACATTTTTCAGTCAGAATGAGAGAGAGAGAGAGAGAGAGAGAGAGAGAGAGAGAGAGAGAGAGAGAGATATTCACCTGTTTTATTTATGGAAAGCATAAACAAATGAATAAATAAAGAGAAGGCATGTGAGAGAAGGCCAAGGGTAAGGACACTGTAGTGCAAGTTCTTGTTACTTGAAATGACCCTGTCCTTCTCCAATCAGGCCTTCTCTACATCCCCTACAACACCACCTCTACATTGTCTATCTTTCTCCAGCCCCTCTCCTTCCCCTGCCCATCTCTCTATCTCAGAAGAAACTCTCATTTTTTCTGTTCTCTCTGTTATTAATTGTTTTCCTCTCTGCATTTCCATCGTTCCCTTCTCTTATCTCGACCACCGTCCATTGCGTTTTGGTTAGTTATTCTAAATGCGTAATACTGGCAAGTTAGTTGGGTTGCCAAGGGTGTCCTCTCCCGGTGTCTTAGGTGTTCTAAGACATGCATGGCCTTGTAATATTGAGCTGGAACAGTTGTCTCAACTCTCAACCATGTGAAGAGCATTTGTATCTACTATCTAGTAACAAACACAAGCTAACCAGTTTTTAGAGAAAGTATGCAGAGATGGATGGTTTGATTATCAAATGATGTTATGATATCATTTGTATGGTGTTGGCATCGGTTAACAGCCTAATTTAACTTGTGTGGACCGTGAGGGAATTACATTGTATTGCACATTATCCTATGCGACACACTGTCCTGTATCACCAATTTATTCGTCCGCACTAAAAGCGATATGCACTATTGTATTGATAATATAGTAAAAACATATCTAAAATTTTCATATATAATAGCTCTTGGTTGTAAAATGCATAATTCTGTCAAAATAGGATATTTAGAAAGCAATTGTCATGCATGTGTAAGCATGAAGTGAGTGCATACCAGTACAAAATAGTTTAATTTGGGTTATACCCATGAGAATAGGTAGGACTATTTATATTTATATATATGAAAAAGACTTAATTGCTCAATTGATTTTAACTATTTAATTCCTTTAATATTGCATCAATTGTTCATTAACCGACACTTCTTCTCTTACTTATTTCTTAAATAGAGAGAGATGTCCATGATGCTACGTCATTATGGCCTAGCTATTGCATTTCTAAATTAATTTTTTTTCCTCCTAAAAATTTCATTATTTATGTTAAAAACAATAACGTCTCTTTAATAGTACAAATGCTATTAAATTATCAAGCTCTCCTATTTTATCCACTCCATGAATGCTAAACGCCCGCCAATCAAACACACGTGGAGAAATCGCTTCTGCTTACAATATGAGTCCTATCTAAATAACTCGGTTTCATCTATATTGGAGTACTATTTTTACATTTTTCACATCATGAAATATGTTGCCCGTGCTAAGCATAAGCGTCTTTCTCTAGTATAATTTAACATGGGCATAACGTGTCATCAGCATATAATCATTTCTCCATATACTATGTAATAATGTATTTTAAGATAATAATTGAATAGACAAGAGCTGATGTTGGGATGGACCTACCTATAGGCCCAAGTTTAGGCCTAATAAAGATCGAATGGTTCGAGCCTGGGTCTAATCTTGATACAACCACTGGATCTCATGTTTGAGGCCACACAAAAAGAAATATAAGAGGCCCATGCATGCTTATAAATGGTCCAAGCCTAATGAAGAGCCCAAGCCCATTGAAAGCTTGTTTATGGTCAAAGACCTCACTTCATACCATTCAAACAAACATCTAAAAAGAACTGTGTATACTTTTGATAAATATGAAGTATATATAACTTAGGTATATAAAATAAAAAAATATTTAATACATCTATAACTAGAGTCCATTAGGCCTTGTGCATAAGATTAAGTTCTACTTAACAAGGGATCTTAGTCCAAGACCAACACATTTGGTCAAATGTACAGTCTAAATCCTCAATTATTAATCTCGGGCTAGCATAGATTCAGATATGAACTTGGTCTAGTGACAATTCCGGTGCGAGATGGATCCTATGAACTTGTTGCCAATGGTATCAAATTTACTTGATGATCAATTATGGATTCCAATCTCGAGCAGTCCATATGGCCCGTTTGGTAATTTTACTTGTAAAGTCAAGTCAAGTCAAGTTAAACATCAAATCAAAAGCACTTTTTACCACAACTCCCTTCATCTTTTCCAAAAAGAAAAAAGTAAAAAAGCAATTACATTTATTCATTATAAGACAAAAAAACTCTATTTTCCCATACAAAAAGTCAAAAATATTCCATTATAAACAACTAAAAATAAAATATCATCACAACCCACTTATATTTTATTTTCTCTTTTTATTTCAATTCATTCCACTTTATTTTGAAAGCAAAATGCCAAACGGGAGTCACCGCTAGCGTGAATTCTACCTCTCTTGGAATCTCACATCTCCTCACCTGCGTGGAAATTCTTTCAACCTGAGAGTGACTTTGATCCAAACTCTATAACCAATAGTTTGATATTTATTCAACTCTACCAAATTCAAGAGTTATTGGGAGTTCATTAGCGGCACACTACCGTACTCAATCTTGCGTGGGTCCATGGCATTCAGATCAAATAATTTTCCAATAAAGACCCAGTCAAGTGATCATGTGTCAGTAAAAAAAAAAAAAAGAAAAAGAAAAAATCCACGTGCGTAAGGGTGGAGTGCTTGGATACCACTGAGGCTTTATCTACGTTCCGTATTTGAAATATTCATATTATGACTTTGGGCTTATAAGTCAAATATCATGTTAACTAATGAGTTTTAAAATTGTGCAATTATAATATATTAAGCTAGGAGGCTATGCTTCGATTTTGACTGTCAGTTGTAATTTTGATGTCGAGTACGGTGAAGTACAAAATGAAAATTCATATACAAAAAAGAAAAAGTACCCTCATCCTATGATGAGGGATGAATGCATATGAATGTCCCCTCATCTTAACTAATGAGTTAAAAAATTGTGCAATCCGAATTCAATAAAAATAAAAACTCCAAAGTCAAGGTCTTCCTCAAACGGAAGGAGTACCGCCCTAGTTTATATTTGGACTGATAAATAAGGTGATTTTGAAGTTTAAAAAATTTAAATAATATAGAAGAGAATCACCTGAAATTTTGAAAGACACATCAAAGTGTTATTAGTTTACTCACTGTGATTGTATGACAAACACGATAGGCGATTCCGACTCGAGCGATTCCCGAGTCACCCCCGGCGTCAGAACGAATATCCGCACCTCTCTCCCCTCGAGTACCTTTCCAGTTCCTGCTGAGAAGACTCCTGTAGTCGAGCTGTCGTTGAAAAAAAACAAAGCAAAGCAGACGATACTAAGAAGACGAAGATTCACATCAAAAGCCCAAGGTATCTCTGCGACCGTACAACAAGATGCCTTCGCGAAGAAGAACGCTTTTGAAGGTCATCATCCTCGGCGACAGCGGGTAAAGCTTCCAAACCACAACTCCCTTCCTTCTTCTTCTTCATCGATCTCGATTCTAGGGTTTCTGTTTTCTCCTTTTCTTCCATTCTTTCTTCATCAGACATGCAAATACCCAAAGATCCTTTTTCCTCTTTTCTCTATTCGGGTAGAAACTTCTAGATTTGGTAGATTCCTGAATCGAGATGTTCTAAATCGAAAAGCGTTTTGTGTTTTCGAGTTCGATCTGTTTTTAGATCGGACTTGTATATACAGTTTGTTTCTCTGTTTAGGTTTTCGAATCTCAACTACTGTGAGTTCTGATTTCTTGATCGTTTAGAGATTCACAAGCGAAGAGAATGCTATAGATCGTAGGATTTTTTAGATCGTTTGATGAGGGAATCTTTTTTTGTGACCTTTTGTTGCAGGTTTTGATTGTTGTTACTTTTAAATTCTTGATGGTAAAGAGATTAATCTGATGGAACTAAGCTCCTTCTTAGATCTGATCTAATTTGATACAACTGAGATTCATGGTATTCCACGCAGTGATCTAAGTTGACTGAGATATCTAGGATTTCGATCTTTGAAAATTGAGAGAACTTGAGAGAGAGAGAGAGAGAGAGAGAGAGTTTAGGTAATTCTCTTTGATATCATCTTTTCATAAATTCAGTTCCATTCTTAATTGATTTTACAATTGCAGGGTTGGAAAGACTTCTTTGATGAATCAGTATCCTTTAATGTGTAATTAGCTGATTTTTGTATCGGGTTGATAAATTTATCTGCTTTTGTGAAGAAAAGAGCAATCTTGTTGTTTTGAGGCAGTTTGCCTTGACTATTGGCGTTTAGATATGTCAATCGCAAGTTTAGCAATCAATACAAGGCAACAATTGGAGCCGATTTCTTGACAAAAGAAATCCAGTATGAAGACAGGCTCTTCACTTTACAGGTGAGTGAATTGCCAGGAACTCCTCTTTTGTTTCTTCTTGTCTGTAAGTATTTTTAGAACCTCCAATCATTTTTAAGTTAGCAAATATCATGCCATTGGATAAAGCGCATCTTATTTGGCATCATTGATTTTTTTGATGTGCCAGAATCTCTGAGTCTCAATTGTAGTTTTATTAGTGGTTGTCAACTTTTTTAATGAAAAAGAAGGAAGGAAAAAAGACAAGCAAACCGAGATCTACAAATCGCCTACCAAGAAGCCAATAGAAAGCCAATAGTTAGTGAGTAATTATCACCATTCCGAAGCGACTCTCTATAAGTCCCCTCCCTCCTTAACCAAGTTTTACCATAAAATTGGCATCTCCTGGGAGGATGGGACATTACAGAAAAATCTACCTCTAACACAAGGTTGGCTTTTGGAGTTTTACATTTCCATTCAACCTTTTTTAAAGCCAATTTATATTCTACTCTTCAATCTTACATGTACGTATGTTTCTCTTTTCATTCTATTTATTTATTGCTTCCCCTCGTCTCGCTGATCTGTGAATTTGTAATACTTGTGTACTTCACAAAAGGCTATGTTTTCATCTTCTACATATATACCCCCAAACCATCTCAATCTATTCCTTGATATTCTTATTCTCTTCTAAATTGAGGTCATGCCTAGAGTTCCTCTTATCTTGTTCTGTACATCCACACATCCATTCCAGCACAGACATCTCAGCCACATGTATTTCTGCTTCTTATCGTTTTTATGTTGCCAAAATTCACACAGCAAATGCATTTTAGCTACCTGTCTTACAAAAATCTTCCTTTAATCAGAGAGGCACTGGATGATTGCACATGTTCCTTGGCTTTCTCCACTTTGTGCCCACATCTTTTATCCTATTAATAATATCCAGTTCAAACCATGCATTTATTCTAGAGTTACTCCTACATATCAAAATTCTATCCCTTCTGGCCCCAAATGATTTTCAATTTTAACCAACTCATAGTCTATACTCTTTGATTTGTATAACTGGCTCACCATATCTCTTAGCCTAAAGGCAGAGTAAGGTATAACTCGCTTACTATACATTTGGCATTTATTGTGCTAGTTTTTAGCCCAATTTGACTAAGAGTATTTCTCCAAATTTATAGCTTATCTTTTGTGTGTATCCCAATTCAAAACATTGTAAATTAATTTCATTTAAAGTAAAATTGACTTTTGGGTTTGGCATATTTTAAAGAAGTGGTTAACGTTAAAATTGTGCTTGTCCAATCCAATGGTGAATATTACTTTGTCTAGATAGAAGTTAAACTTAATGATGGAGGAAGCAATCATGCTTCTTGTGGATGCTTCGTATCCCGTATATATGGGCCCCAAGAATGCAAGACTTACTATCTATAGAAAAAAAGGGCTCTAATCACAATTTTTGTACCTGACGGAAAATATCACTCCAACATGTGTGATTGGGCCAACTATATATAAACTTGGGAGGCTCACCATCTAAGCAGTTCATATTGCTGAAAGGTGCTCTCGCATGCAGGGGTGTGAATACATCAATTTCCATGATGGATTAGAGCTTCCTTGTGCTACTTAATGGCATTGAATGAATCCATCTCATCTACCAAAGACCGCACACATTAGTTTTTAAATAACTTCATGGGCTTTAGGCTTTAGCCTTTCCTTAATTGCCACTATTTCAGTTCTGCTGAAAATTCAATGCCAATTGGTTGTAAAAAAATCATAAATAATTCTTTATTGTTCTTTATTATTGCCCAGTTTCAGATGGATTAGGCTTACCAAAGAGCTAATTTCAGTTTTTAGCCTCCATTTTGCCAAGTTAAACTCAACCCTGCAAGTTTTTCATTTTCTTATAGTGGTGAAACTTTAAATTGCCACCGGAAATTCTATATCTAGGATCCGAACAAGATATACCTTTGAATTCTTTTGCATGGCCATCCCTATTGGACATACTGTGATTTTATCCATTACCACCTTAAAGAAACTACTTTTGCCCTAGAAAAATGCCCCCTTTTTGCAATTGCCAAAGGTAACATCCTTGATGGATCATTCCAATCATACCACTACCAATCTCAGTCTCCCTAGCTTCCTTCCACATGTTCTCTCGAATTTGGACAACAATTCTCTAATTTTTTGCCCTTCGGATGAGGATATCTGAAAGGTGTTATTCTCCATCAGCCCCGCCAAGGCACCTAGACCAGACAGATTCAATGCCACCTTTTATCAAAAATATTTGCCCGCATTGAGAGATGAGGTTAGACAATACATTTGTTCTTTCTTTCAGCATAACACACTGGATACAAAACTCAATTGTACAAACGATTGTCCTTATCTCGAGACAGGAGGGGGCAACAACACTGCATGAGTATCGTCTCATAAGCTTATGCAACGTGGCCTACAAGAGACTGTCTAAAATCCTCGTCTGATGTGTTTGGCCTCATTTACATGATTTATCTCACACACGGGGGGCTTTTATGCCGTGGAGGACAGCTGTTAACCATACAGTCATTTCAAAGGAAATGTTTCATCTCATGTCCAGCTCACAGCAATCCTGACCATTGGTGGCCATCAAGTTGGACATTGAAAAGGCATACGACTCCTGCCAATGGCCATTCCTTGAATCCTGCCTCCTACACCTAGGATTTTCACAAGAGGAATTGATGACCTGTGTAACAGCTTGAAGGTTTCGCATTAGGGTTAATGGCTTGCTTATAGTGGTGAAACTTTAAATTGCCACCGGAAATTCTATATCTAGGATCCGAACAAGATATACCTTTGAATTCTTTTGCATGGCCATCCCTATTGGACATACTGTGATTTTATCCATTACCACCTTAAAGAAACTACTTTTGCCCTAGAAAAATGCCCCCTTTTTGCAATTGCCAAAGGTAACATCCTTCATGGATCATTCCAATCATACCACTACCAATCTCAGTCTCCCTAGCTTCCTTCCACATGTCCTCTCGAATTTGGACAACAATTCTCTACTTTTTTGCCCTTCGGATGTGGATATCTGAAAGGTGTTATTCTCCATCAGCCCGGCCTAGGCACCTAGACCAGACAGATTCAATGCCACCTTTTATCAAAAATATTTGCCCGCATTGAGAGATGAGGTTAGACAATACATTTGTTCTTTCTTTCAGCATAACACACTGGATACAAAACTCAATTGTACAAACGATTGTCCTTATCTCGAAACAGGAGGGGGCAACAACACTGCATGAGTATCGTCTTATAAGCTTATGCAACGTGGCCTACAAAAGACTGTCCAAAATCCTCGTCTGATGTGTTTGGCCTCTTTTACATGATTTATCTCACACACGGGGGGCTTTTATGCCGTGGAGGACAGCTGTTAACCATACAGTCATTTCAAAGGAAATGTTTCATCTCATGTCCAGCTCACAGCAATCCTGACCATTGGTGGCCATCAAGTTGGACATTGAAAAGGCATACGACTCCTGCCAATGGCCATTCCTTGAATCCTGCCTCCTACACCTAGGATTTTCACAAGAGGAATTGATGACCTGTGTAACAGCTTGAAGGTTTCGCATTAGGGTTAATGGCTTGCTTACAGATGAAATCATACCCAAATGAGGACTTCTCCAAGTGTCACCTACTCTCGCCAATCGCCTTGTCTTTACTTCGTTTGTGGGGAGGCATATGCCCAGTACGCAACTCGCCTTAGCCAATCCAACAACTTTCTCTTCCCAAAAATAGCACCCAGAGGGAATCAGGTAGGTCTACTACAGTTTGCGAACGACCTGCTAATCTTCATCCACAACTCAAAAAACTCTCCATGCCTTCTAAGGTTTGACCTCTAGATTTGAGGTCAAAGTAAATAGATTGATAATCCGTTTACTTTTCTCAACTAACACCCGCCATCCTTATCGTGGGTTGCGGCCCAAAATCTAGAAATCCCACTAGTGACCCAATCACTTGAATATTTGGGCGCATCTATTATCATAGGTGCTTCGAACCATAGTTGTCAATTCCGTTCTGATCGCCGTTCCGGTTCGACCCTGTAGTGGAACGTCTCGGCATTCTGGTCAATTCCGGTATTCCAGTTTTGGAAAAGACGCAATTGAAAAATGAAAAAACAAATATAAAAGAATAACTAAAATTGAAAAAAAAAAAAAAAGTTGAATGTTAAAATAATACAAAAAATTCTTACTTACATCACTTAAATTAAACGACACTCTACAGTTGACCAATTTCTAGTTTTCACTACATATGAATGCAAGTATGAAACCTTGGCCTGAGTGGGGCAGAATTAGTCCGAAATTGGAGCCATAATTGGGACCGGAATGACCGAAATGGACAGGAAACTTTTAGGGGGGCCATTCCGTTCCACCCAAGGCTGATTCAGGAATATTCTGGCCAATTCCAGTTGGAACGGAACGGAACTGACAACTATGCTTCGAACTCGAACCCACGTGCTTGGTTGGCAAGTTCTCATATGTGTCCATTGACATGGACAAATTGTGGGATGGAGAGGGGGCACGTTATCCCTTACAGGGAGGAAAATCCTGCTACAAACCGTCCCATGTACTATTCCAAAATCAAAACCACTGGATGTCCCACCAGCAACTGCCCCTTAAAAGCTCAGAAACAACAAGAAGCACAAAGCACATTCCTATCACATGGAACACAGGTTGAGGAGTGTGGCATGAACCCAATAGAGTGGTTCACCGTCACATGTCATCTTGCGAAAGGCAGACTGGGCCTCCGAAACCTCAAAACCCCATCGCACTTTCTTAGGCAACCTTCATCATTTTGGGTTAGGGTTCTCTCAGCCCGTTGCCTAAAATGGACCACGCTCTGGGAAAGCCAATCAAAATCAACAGACTTACTCATCTGGTGCCTAATTTTGAAGTCCAACATCACATCTTTGATAACCTTCAATGGCTTGTGTGGGATGGATTGCACATTAATGCCTTCACAGACTGCTAGGTGTCGGGCTTAGGACAACTCTCTCCCCACATGCCTTCCCTTAGTTACAAGTAACACCCAACCCCCACCCCCATCCCATCCATAACCAAAAAAACACTGGTCGGGACATCATCTGTGGTGATTCTCCCGTACCCCAATGGGACATTAGCAACCTGAGGCTTCGGTGGGACCCAACAATTGCGCAACACATACATGATGTTCTTATTCACGGTAGGGACTAAGCATGTTGGGGAAGACGAACCAGTTGGAACCTGTTCGATTAAAGCCCTATACAGATATAATATCGACTTTAATGCATATTGCCCACACCAATCTTGGAGGAAACTCTGGACCTTGGACCTACCATCAACACTGAAATTCTCTTTTGGCCGGCGTTGGTTTGAAGCCTTAAAACACTTGAGTTGATCTGCACCATATCTTCCCCATATTGACCCCACCAGTGTACTGTTTCACAGGAGAGTGTTGACCATCTCTTTTTGTGGATGCCCTATGCGTGATCATCTGGCGGAGCATTCCCTCAATATTTTCCCACCCCAACTAGCAAACCATCTCAACACATGGTTCTGGTCCACAAACAAGGATTCAATATGCACTACCACCCGAATATGTCGGTACTTCTGGAAAGCCTGCAATACATGTATGTTTCAACAGCATCCTTACCACCCACAGCAAATTCAGCTCAAAGCCATCTTATCCATGCACGAATGGAACATGGCAAATCATTTGGCTTAGTACAACTTGGACACCGGCCTATAACATGAACAGTGGGTTGCACCTCCCTAAACTTGGTGCAAACTGAACTTCGATGGATTGGTCAACGCCATATTGGAGGTCTCCGGAATTGGCGGTATCGTTAGAATGAGTACAGGCCACACAGTAGCAGCTTTCTCCAGCCAATTCAAATTCTCGAACCATTGAAGGCTGAGTTGAAGGCGCTCTGACAGGGATTGACTCTACCTGCATCATTGGCTATCTAGCATCTCATCCTTGAGGGTGTTCCCATGACCGTAATGTACATCCTTCAGACACTCATCTCTGTCATGGGCACTAATGATAATATGGAGGAAAATCCTCCGAGTACTACCAGCATTTTCAACATAGCAGGCTCGATTCTGCCATTGTATGGCTGATAACACAGCAGACCAACTTGCTAAGCTAGCTGCCCGGCAATATATGGTCTTCAGATAATCTCTTCCACGTTATGTCCAGGAATCTTATTTACAGGACTTTCCTTTACTGGTAAATGAGCCATCACTTGGAGCATTGCAGCTTGAGCATTCACCAGCCTTCCTAGAGTTGAACCTTACGTACTTTTGTATCTTTAATAAGAAGGTATAATTTTATTATAAACCACCATTTAGCAAAAGAAAAAAAAAAAGGCAACATCCTTCACAATATTTGGCCTCCTTTTGGAACAGCATGTCAAACCAACCATTAAATAGACCTCAAAATGATTGAGGAAGAGGAAAGAAAAACCAAACAGATTGAGGAAGAAACGTAATTCTACGTTTTCTAATTTATAAAGTTACTAGGAAAGCCAAGTCTTAAAGCCACAAATGGTGTTTAACTCTTCTGTTTTGGTAGATATGGGATACAGCTGGCCAGGAACGATTCCAAAGCCTTGGTGTTGCTTTCTACCGTGGTGCAGATTGCTGTGTTCTTGTGTATGATGTTAATGTAATGAAGTCATTTGAGAATCTGAACACTTGGCGAGAAGAATTTCTAATTCAGGTATTGTTTCTAAGACAGAAACTTATTTGTGGTTTTAGTATTCAAGAATGAACTGACGGGAAGATTCCTTCTGCAGGCAAGCCCCTCAGATCCAGAAAACTTCCCATTTGTGGTTTTGGGGAATAAGATTGACGTGGATGGCGGAAACAGCAGAGTGGTAAGTACAAATTACTTTGAGCTTCCTAGATCTTCTTCTTCTTTTCAGGTTGTTTTTTTTTTTTTTTTCCTCCGGCTGTTCTTAGTTATTTCTTTGGTTTGTCTCCTAGGTGTCTGAGAAAAAGGCCAGGGCTTGGTGTGCTTCGAAAGGTAATATTCCTTACTTTGAGACATCTGCTAAGGAGGGACTTAACGTGGAAGAAGCTTTTCAGTGCATAGCAAAGAATGCTTTGAAGTCAGGGGAGGAAGAAGATATGTAAGTGGAAGATCTTTCCTCTTTTTTAAGTCTTTCAGCCCATGTATGCATTATTTCTTGTGTTCTTAGTCTGGTGCCATGTCTGTTGTTTGGTTGCAGTTGTTTTATATTAATCAACTTGTTGTCTATTTACTTCTACATGACCTACCTTGTAGTCTCAGAAATGGTTTTCAAAATTCAACTTAATCAATGTAGATCATAAGGAAGTGTTAATATTATTATGAGGAATCTCACGAAATTCAAAAATTCTTGAGAGAACTAAACATCATATCTATTCGGAGAAACTGTTTACGAGAATGATTGCAACATGGTTGTGTCTTACATGTATTCATGTCTGAAAATCTATTCTTTTATCAACTTCGTGTCTTGTATCGGTTCATTATCCTATTCTCTCTGGCAAACTCATCAGAGAGCTTTTCTCTTTGGAGAAGTTATTGTTGGTACCCATTTGCAAGTGCATAATTTCAGATGGACCTAAGACTTGCTGCTTAAAATTAGAAGCAGCTAAACAAAAAAAAAAAAGAAAGAAAGGAACTGAAGTTTCATGTCCTGTAACTCAAGGTGGAAGTGCATTAATATGCTTCCAAATCATGTTGCATACATTTAAGAAGTTTGTGTGCATATATGCTCCTTGTGGCACATCCAAATGCTCTCTATCATTGTCAAATCCTTTCATCCATCAATTGCACTCTAAAATTGCCAAATATGATTGTATCCTAGTAGTACTTTGATTGCCATTTTATGAACCGTACTGACTCATTTTGCTTTTTCTGTTTGTTTTCTCATGGGGGCGGCTTGTCCTTTACCAAAAAAACTTTTGGTTACCATCTACTGGAACAATAAAAGATACCTGCCGGATACCATTGACGTTGCAGGTGGGAGTCAGCAGAGGTCATCTGGATGCGAGTGTTAGCATCAACAACTGTTCAATTTGTGATTAAATTGCTTGTGATTCATTGACGGAATAATACTATGATGTGAACTTTTTGTGTCTTTTTATTCCTTTTTCGTTATCTCCTTGTGTTTTTGCATATATTTGCTAGACGAGAACTCTACGTTAGTGTTTCAGGAGGAAATAATAGGAGCCCCTTGGTGTTGTCTTGTGACTTTTTTGGTGAATTTTCGCTGGATTCTTCTGCTTATATTACTATTCAAAAGGAATAAATCTGTTGGCTAGATTTGGTTGGAGGATGGACTGCAGGCCAACTCCATACTTTGAAACAAAATATGGCAAACTGTTTATTCGGCAGTGGATTGGCTTGCCGGCAATGTTTAATCATAGAATCCCATCAGTCTGATTGTCTTGTGGTTAGTTATTTCTGATCACAAACCTTTGTGCACAGTTAACTTGGAGACGTTGTCTTTGTTGCAATTCAGCACTCATACGCTTACACAAGATGTGATTTGTGTTCGAGTAAGTGCAGGTATATATACCATTGTCACCCCTGCAAACGTGCTCATCCTGTGTGCCTTCCAGTTCTGAATTGTAGCATTTACATGTAGCATTTGTCCGGTACAGATACTGGGTGACGGCGCGACGGTGAGTGGTTTGTCAAAGGGCTTGTGCGAGGTATACCGTATACCGTTAGTCCCTTACCCTACTCTCATGTATCCAAGTCGGCCTGAGCCAAGCCAAAGGCGCTGGCAGGGCTGTACTAGCTAGGCCCTTAACTTGCCCTCAAGAGGCTAGGGTCAATAGAAGCTTCTTTTTATATATTTATTTTTAACATTATCATTGATTGTTGTTAACCTGATGTTGATCAACGCAATTTGTTGTTATTCCTCAAAAAAAAAAAAAATTCTTCAGAAAAGAAAATGCAATTTGTTGTTGTTTTAGTACTGTATAGCCTTTTAGGCATACCAATAGGTTGGACTTAAACAGGGATCCGCCCAACCCATTCCTCTTATGGGTGGATTTGGTAGTGGGTTCAAGGCAGGTATGGGTTTACTGATTTTGACCAACGTCGGGCTTGGACTGATTTGGGCTTGGATATGCTTGCCTCAACTGTCCCGCTCTTTCCATTTGTTTAACTGATATATATCTATAGAGACTGCAATGGTACAATTACATATTCTTTGGGTTGTGAGTTTGGATCGCATGATCATTCTTTAGGTTGTCATGAGTAACTTTTTTTAAAATTTAAAATAAAGAGAAGACTAAAAAAAAAAGAGAACCAAGATGGCCGCTAATCGAAAAATAGGACA